>JAUCMT010000059.1:2797520-2809511 GCA_032357475.1 Enteromius thamalakanensis
ATATATATATAGTATAAAAGTTATTTAGATTTGTAGGTACTTTTTTAATATGTATTGCAATGAAAGATTATTTATGCAATAATTTATACAAATATTTATTTATCATTTATTAATTTAATTAATAATACACCTATAGTTAATGATAAAAAATAAACTAAAACCAATCATTTTCAAAACAAAGTTGCAAAATAAACAAAAACTAAACTAAATGAAAAAATAAAAAATGTAGAAACATGAATTATTGTCACATTTGATTGAATGCAACAATATTTTGTCAAATTAGCTGCAGTCTGCTTGTTTTATTTACACCATTAAATACAAATATTTTTTTAGAATAAAAAAACTATAATTTAGTAAATTATTCAAATCATTAAAATAGTATGTAAGTATATAATTCTATGTCCCTGGCTGTTAAGTCTTACTTGACCGAAAGGAAGTCAGGTTTCAAAGACAATCTTTCTTAATGCTGGAGCGTTTGTGAATCTGTGGCCTTAGCCTTCATCGAAACAACCTTCACCTTTATCTAAGAAAGACTCAGAGCAGTAGATTATGTTTGTGTCTCACACACACACACACACACACATTAGTGTATGTGAGCGTAATCGCTACTGACCCCGGGGAGCTGAAGAGAGGAACGGGAGGATGAAGGTACGGCCAGAGGAGAAGAGCGGCTGATCAAATCTAAACGAGAGGAAGCGTCCCTGCTGAAGGACACACACACACACCACTGGAGCCCTGAATGTCTTCACCTAAACAGTGTGCAGTTAGCAGAACGAGACAGACGGAGGAAGATAAGGAGAAGTTTGGATATTGTTTTGCGTCTGCAGATAAGCAGTGTGTGTGATTCTGATCTCTGATATATGAAGAAGTCTGGCTGTAATAAACCTCACAGACGTCAATCTGCCCCATTCAGAGACGGACAATACCTCGCTCTCCGGCCTCCAAACATCCAGGAGCTCACAGATGATTCAGAGACATGCAGAGCTGCACAATGGGAAAGCCGGTGGGAAATAAACACCTCAAACAAGATATTTTTAATATCTCAACTCGTTCTTCTAGACAACAACACAACGCTTCTCACAACTATGCCAAAGTCATATTACAATCCACAATCTAACAAAGGAACACTGATGTTTTAGATATGAAAGATATTTTGAATTAAATGAAAATTAAATAAAATAAAATTCCAAATTCACATTACTATAAAGCAAATACATAAATGCTAATTTATTTTTATTTTTTTTATTATTATTTTATCATTAGGATCGAGCATTTATTATTATTATTATTATTATTATACTATTATATAAGAAGAAGATATATATACAGTACATATATATATTTATAGTATATTTGGTAGTAACAATAGTAGTAGCATTACTAATAATAATATAAAACAATAATGTTTATTGATAATATAATAATAATAATAATAGTAATTATAATGATCTTTCAACCAATTGTTATATGTTTTAATATTTATATTTGCTGACAATTAGGAATATATTCCTTTTTCATATTATTTCATCAGCTTATATAAAAAATAATATTTGTTGACGAATCTTTGAAGATGAACTAATGCAAAAAAAGTGGGAAGAAATCAAATGAGAAAGGAGAATTTAGGGGGGGACAAAATGCATTTCATTACCAAAAATATTGATAACATGGACAAAAATATGTACAAAAAATATATGTACTAAAATAAGCTTCATTTTCGTCATGCAAAATTGAATTTCTTATCTTTTGGTTTTGGAATGTGGTCAGGACACGATTCTCCCGGAGAAACTGAACAAACATCTAGAGTCTCAAACTGTGCTCAGAACTGCCAAGATATCAACCATTTCTCATCAAATCTCTCCGTCACATGCTTTTTATAACCATTCTCTGTTTGGATGACTCCTCTACTCCATCTCCTGTAAGCCATTGAGAAACATCAGCCTCTGTGTGTGTGTGTGTGTGTGTGTGTGTGTGCGTGTTTGTGTGTTTGAGATCCTGAGTGTATTAGTCTTATCAGAGGTACGAGAAGATGATTAGAGCTCAAGTGCATTAGACTCTCACACACACACAACTACTAGCTGCCCTCATTGACTCTTAATGATTTACTGGCAGTATAGTTTGAGCTCACAGCGATGGATTAAAGCTCCTGATAACAACACTTTTATGCTCTTTAGGAATAATAATATCTATTCTGCTTCCTTCTTATTACCTCAGTATGACCGGACACAACAGAAATAGCTAGTGTTGATGTGTAAATGACTCTAGTTTAGTTTGAGCAGATCTTATTAGCAAACTAGGAATGAAGTCCGGTCAGTTTTCACACATACATATGGTTTGGAATAATTAGGATTTTTTTATGTTTCTAAAAGAAGTCACTTATGCTTATCAAGGCTGATTTTAAAAATACAGTAAAACTGTAATATTATTACAATTTAAAATAATAGTATTCTATGTCAATATATTTTAAAATATACTTTATTCCGGTTATCCAAGGCTGAATTTTCAGCATCAATACACCAGTCCTCGGAAATCAGTCTAATATACTGATTTGGTGCTAAAGAAACATTTCTGAAATAAATGTATAAATAAACAAAATATTTGTTTAGTGTGAAAAATTTATTTCCTTAAGCAATACAACATACAACATGTTTTGTGCTCCAAGGTCACAAATAATACACACGCTAATATTTACGTCTGTTTTAAAAAAAAATTTAATAAAAAAAAAAAAGTGGATTAAATACATAAATACACTTGTACTAAACCAATAATAATCAGTAAAGTACAGCAGCGAAATGGTCATGATAAACTACAATGATTTAGTGGACCTCAGGGGTTAAAATAATAAATAAATGTACTGTATGAGCACTTAAAAATCTTTCTGTCAGAGTTTAAGCTTTCTCTGTCATTTGTGGGTCATGTGATATTTCAATTTGCTCTGCTAATTCACTTTATCTGACTAAAGGATTTGATAATGGAGCAAATTACACTTCCAGAAAGCAAAAGAAAGCCAGAGATGGAGAGAGATGTGTTAGTAAGAAGGTGAAACATCCATCTGTAGTCTAGAGCTAAAAACATCCCGCTGCTAGTAGATGTTAGCCGCTGCGCTAAGTATCCAGAGCACTTAGCAGCGGAGCTCTTATGTAATCTGCTTATTCCTCTTAAATATTCAAAGCGGTTAGTGCACAGGCTTCAACTCACTGAGCTGCACCACTTGTAGCACTTAAACATAAAAAGGCCAAAAATAAAACAGTAATAAACCAGATTTTAGCCCTTTTTGTTCAAAATGTGAGTGTTGTTAGTTCGCTCATGCAAACACTGCCAACATTTCCCACTTTATTTTATCATCCACTACTATATACACTACCTTTAAGTTTGGCATATTTATTTAAAGGGAAAAAGTACTGTATTCAGGAAAATTCTATAAAATTAATCAAAAGTGACAGTAAAGACATTTATAAGGTCTATAACATAATGTTGGTAGGGATGTATAATACAACCTATTACTATTGTTATTATAAAAAATAAAATTCATACCACATTTAAAACCCCATGTATGCCTGACACACACACAACATATATAATGAAAATCAAATAAAAAAACATTTTACAATGATTGCAACTTTACCTTAGTAATAAAATAATTTCAATGTAATTTATTATATAAAACTACACACACACACATACATATATATATATATATATACAGTTTATTTTTCTAATAAACAAATTAAATAAAAAATAAAAACATAATTGTTTATTGCATAATTTAATATTGCATAAATAAAGACATTTAATACATATATATATATATATATATATATATATATATATGACTCATATATATTTTATATACTATTTTTTCATAACAAATAAATTAATAAAACTGGTAAAAATTTTATGTATTTAAGAAATATAATAAAATAAAGCTTTAATTCAACAATGATAATAAGAAATGCTGAATATGCTGAAAAAAGTGTAAAATAATCAGCTTGGCCCTCACAGAAACCACTGTTATGTTATTTACAGTACAGTACATCACCCACAATCCATTTCAGCGCCTTTGTACACCGTCAAGAACAAAATCAGACCAACAGGCCACTTCCTTGTTCTGTTCAACAATAATACGACAACACTGTTCAAGTTTGCCCATTGTCCTCTGTTATCACGTTTAACAGCACCATCGGATGCAGAAATCTTCACAGCGACCCGCTGAACCGTAACGCTGGACTTGTGCTCTGGGTCCGTGAGCCGCCACGGGACAAAAACAAACGCAATTCATGTGACCAAACCGTCACATCCAGAGACTTACGTAACCGTACACTGCATAACGGTTATTAAATGAGTATAACTTTATATGAAAACACCTGAATGGAATAATTAGAGCCGTGCTGCAGGCTCACAGGAAGAGTAATTAATCTGCTTTAACAGACGGGGTCCGAGTACCTCGTTTTTTAATTTGGCCCTTTAAACCTTGTTTCCTCTTGAGTCCGTTCTGGACCATGATGCGCCTGCTTGGTTTCATTGGCTGGTTGTCATGGATACGGTAATTTAATCTGTTCCCCGGCTAGTCATGTGACCCCAGCATCCCATGTGTGATGGTACCAGCACTTGACAGACAGCTTTAATGCAGGGTGTGTGTGTGTGAAACGGCTTGATGTACTATCTGCAACTTCCTGCTGAACATCGTCCATTCAGAGCAGTTATTAAATAGACTCATTCTGAAAGCCGTTCTAAAAGTGTAAGAAGTTGAATGTTCCATTTCTTAAATAAAAAGTTCATTGTACTGTGAAAACATGATGATGCTTTCTTTCAAAACTCAAAACTTCCTTCCCAGCTCAAAAATACCATTTATAGAAATGATGGGTGTGACATCACAAGAATGGATACACTGAGACCGCCCACATTTATGTGTCACACCCATATTTGGTGTTTGCCTGTTCAGTCATTAGAAGAAAAAAAAGAACTCTCTTAAAACTTAAAATTATTTCTTAGAACCTTATTTAGGTCAGTGTTATGTTTAACTAAAACTATTAGGGTTAGTTAGAACTAACCAAATATATTTGTCATTAATTACTGTTCATCTTAAGAACACAAATTAAGATATTTCATGATGATATCAGAAAACAATCTGACCCTCTAAAGACAGCAACACAACTGAAATGATCCCAGGTCCAGAAACATAGCGGTCCATGTGACATCAGTGGATCAACTACAGTTTTGCGATGCTACGAGAATACTGTTTTGCACAAATAAAACAAATATAACAATTTACTCGTCTCCCGTGACTTACGTCTTCTGCCATGCTCAATGCACCGTATGCACAAACTTTACATATTTGATGTTATCAGCCTTGTTTACATCCGAGTGAAAGCAGCGCATGTTCGTAATCTGCAGTTGTATACGTCAAGAAGAAAACGTGCGCTTATGCAGTAATGTTCTCTAAAATGGCAGAAGACGTAAGTCATTGGAGAAGAATGGTTGAGCATATGATGTTACTTGATGCGCTGCATTGCGTTCTTTGCGTTAATCCACTGATGTCACATGGATTGTTTTACCAATGTTTTTATTATGTTTCTGGATCTGGGATAATTTCAGTTGTGTTGCCGTCTATGGAGGAACAGATTGTTCTCTGATATCATCAAAAATATCTTAATTTGTGTTCCGAAGATGAAGGAAGGTCTTGGAATGACATGAGTAATGACAGAATTTTAGTCATAAAGAATGGTTTGGGAAGATGTTCTTTATGTTTGCTCTCAAAAGTTGATGAGTTCCTTATGACGCAAGCTCTTTTACCGGTCCAGAATGATCTCGGTGTCTCTCTGCACATTTCCTCCATCGGTCTGCGGTATACGGGTCACATGTGGGTGTGGGTCAGCGGCACCCATTCATTCTTCTGCCATTTTCTTCATCCAGCAATACGGGATCAAATGTCCAGTAGCAGGCAAACAGAGCAGACAGCTTCACACGTACAAAGTGTGCTTTAGTGCAGATAAAAAGCTTTAGCCTCGGCCTAAAGAGAGATTTATATTGCATGACCTGAGAAACTGAAAACCTCAGTCTCACTCTCTCTCTACTTCCCAGACGACTCACTGAAAATGTCAACTGAGGCTTAAAACTCATTCGTGAGATGATCAGACTATTAAACGGAAACAATCGCACCCGTCATCGCATACAAAAGGCGCTAACTCTCTGTGTCATATCTTCTCTATTATGTCATGCTTATGAAAAGCTTTCATTATGTGCTTTTGTGCTTCTGCTGATCAGTGTTGGGGAAGCTACTCATCACACTACCAGCTACTCATGATTTAAAGCTCTTCAACTACAGTCACGTTTTTCGTAAGAGTTAGCAAAGCCCAAATCCAAAATATGCTGTATGAAACTAAATATAACAACAATGAAGGACATGCACTACTCTGGGCAGACTTTTGCGAACACCATTGAGTGATGACTCAAATGAATCAGTTTGAACTAACCGATTCGCTGAAGTGAATTATCTAAACTGTGTTTAGTATGTTATTGTAGAAAATTACTCTTTTTTGTGTAGCATGGATACTGAAGCTGTGTGCATGTAATACACAAATAATTAGTATAAAACAGCAAACTGGGTGTAATACTGTATCATGTATGCTGTGTGCTCAACCTGACCTCTTTTTACCATGTGATGAATGAACTGAATAGATAGATAGAGAAAGAGAGAAAGAGAGAGAGGGAGAGAGGTGGACAGACATATGCATGAATACACAGACAGACAGAAAGATGGATGGAAAGATGGAAATACAGATATGTAGATACACATATGGATGGATGGATTGATGGATGGATGAACACACAGACAGACAAAGTGAAAATAGATAGATAGACATAGTTGGTAGAATGAAGGTAGATAGGTAGGTAGGTAGACAGACAGCTGGATGGATGAATGTATGGATGGATGGACAGGCAGATAGATAAATAGAAAGGTAGACAGGCAGACAGATGGACGGATGGATGGATGGATACATGGATGGACAGACAGACAGTCAGACAGACAGACAGACGGATGGTTGGATGGATGGACAAATGAACGGATGGATGGATGGAAGGATGGACAGATGGATGGATACATGGACAGACATACAAATAGACAGACATAGGATACATGGACGGACAGACTGATGAACAGATGGATGGATGGATGGATGGATGGATGAACAGACAGACGGATGGATGGATACATGGCCGGACAGATAGACTGATGGACGGATGGAAAGATGGATACATGGACGGACAGACAGACAGACAGACGGATGGATGGATGGATGGATGGATGGAGGGACGAATGGACGGATCTATGGATGGATGGACAGACAGATGGATACATGGATGGACAGACAGACAGACAGACAGATGGATGGATGGATGGATGGATGGATGGATGGATGAATGGATGGACGAACGGACAGACGGAAGGTTGGATGGATGGATGGATGGATGGATGGATGGATACATGGACAGACAGACAGACAGATGGATGGATGGGTGGATGGATACATGGACGGACTAACAGACAGATGGACAGATGGATGGACGGTCGGACGGATACATGGACGGACAGACAGACGGATAAACGGATGAATAGATAGATGGATGGATGAACAGATAGACCGATGGATGGATAGATGGACGGATAGACAGACAGATGGACGGATGGACAGATGGATGGACGGACGGACAGATACATGGATGGAGAGACGGATAAATGGATGCATAGATAGATGGATTGATGAACAGATAGATGGATGGATGGATAGATGGACGGACAGACAGAAAATAGATGCATAGACAGATATATAGGTAGACAGACTGATGGCTTGATGAATAGACAGAAAAAAAGAAAATAGAAGGATGGACAGAAAAATAAATACACAGACTGACAGGCAGATCTACAGACAGACAGATATCTCACATGAGTTCATTCCGCTGAAGGCTGTGGCAGTGTCTGAAGTGTGTGTCTCTGGAAATGAATGACTTGGTTCTGTCTCCAAACGTCTTTGAGTGTGAACGCTTCTTTCATTATCAGTTTGGCCATTAGCAACGGGATTAATGAAGGCTTAAAGGTCAGGCGGCCTCTCTTCTGTCATATTCATAAACGCAAGGGTTTGTCTCATGGTCATCCACCGTAGAGTTACTCTCTCTGTCTTTCATCCCTCCCCTGTGTCTGCTCGTGTCCATCTTCCTCTCAGCGCAATACTCTATTCATTTAACAATTCGCCATAATCTACTCCTGTAATTTCTGTCTCTATCTCTCACTGTCTCGCTCTGTTGTTCCCTGATAAAGCCATAGAGATGAAGGACAACAGATAAACAACTGCCGGCCTACTCTCCTGCCCTGTGGGGATGTGGAATGACGGAGCAGAGGGAGAGAAAAGCCATAGATATGGAAGGAGAGATACGGATGTTCAGCAGGAAGAAGAAGCTGCTGCTGGTAATGCTGTTTAGGAATGATCTGTAGAGCAGGCAAACAAACACATCTTTGTTCAGCTTAAAGAGATACCTGTAGTCCTCAAAAATTTTGGTCAGCATTGGCTTATTTTCCACTTGTTCCAAACCTGTATGAGTTTCTTTTTTGTGTTAAAGACAAAAGAAGATATTTTGAAGAAAATTGGTGACTAGAGAGTTGGTGGTGTGCTATTGATTTCCATTATGTTTTTACTTTCCTCAAAATCTCAACTCTTTGGTTACCAGTAACAAGTGGAAGTTGAGTAAATAATGACGTTTAGACTTAACTAGTTAACAAAATGAAAGTTTTTACACTTTCTGTGGTGGAAATGACATTAAAACGTTTTGGAACAAAGGGATAACATCTTTTTTTTGGTAAGGCTAATTTTGTAGTTAACATTTGATGTACTATATAGTAAAAAATAATTAATTAAATAAAATAATAATAGGACAAAATTACATCATGGTTATAAATTGCACAAAACATGTATATTTATATTTTTTAGATTTTTCTGGATTTTTCTATTCTCAAAAAAAAGTCTTAATTCTTAAATAAATTGTAAGACTTGCTCACAAACTCACGGTTAAGATTAAAAAAGGTCAAGGTGAAAAATTAAAAAATTATCATATGATAAATATATGATTATTATTTTAATTTTAACAATTAACATTTTATTATTCCATGTTATAGCTTTTATAAGTTCTACAAATATGTTACAATAGCCCTGGGGAAAAGGTAAACCTAAACCTATTACTGTAATGACAAGGCCTCATCCTAGACTAAAATATAAATCTGAGCAGTTTCAACTGAAAGGAACTTGCACTGACTGATCTTAAACAGTAGCTTTGTTTTGTCTTAAGATGCACAGCAGTAATGCTTTTTTCTAAGAAATGTTTATAAAAATAACTTAAATGTCCTAACTGAACTAATACTGCTTAGGCTAAGCCATGTCTATGAAACCGGGCTTAAAGGTCCCGATATATAATAAGACTTTTATAATGAATTAATCAACTAAAACATGTACTTAAAAATCATAATAGTGGCCAAAGTCCATTGAAGAAACACTCACAACAGTAAAATAAGCCATTGTGGAAAAAAAGCTCCTTGACTCGCCTCAGAGGCCTAGATTTACGAAGAAGTTCTAGTTTATGTTTAGAGAATTCATGTTTGCTGTGAGACCCAGAGAAAAACTGAGAAAAATCAGAGAAAAACAGTGCTCAGTCAAATCACAGGCAGATGCATCATCCTGCTCAGAACAGGAAACAGTTGGTCTCTGACATCATTATCTAGGCTGACATCTCAATCAGAAGCAGCCCTCTCCATATTGTCCTTATTTCACTAAATAAGATAACAAAATCATGCCAGGTTTAATTAAAAATTTGAGGTCTCGCCTGAAAGTTTAACTGAGGAATTTGAGATTTAATAAAAAGTAGGAAACTCATTTTGTGCTGGTCAGGTAGATGCACAAATACAGAACTAATTAAACTCATGTCCTAAAGATATTGACATGGCGGTCACACACAGCAAAAGAAACAAAATGTTAGAGTGAATCCCATCAATTAGCAGTTTAAGATGGTTTTGAAACATGTCAGCCGTTTTTTAACCAGCTCAAAACCAAATGTCTGGAAATCATTGATCCAAATGCAAAACTGAAGAGCATTCTTTATTTAGTCAACAAAGTATTAATAGCAGAATGTCCAAGCTGCTCTTTGGTAACCATTTGCTATGTTTTGAACGATCTAAGCGTAACACGCTTCTGCCAATCCCTTCCTCTAAGCATTGATTGATGGATGATGGTTTAGTTTCATGGTGATCAGGTCGGAAGGCATTTTCAAAGCCAAATTGAATTTTGCTACAAATATCCCACCATGATGAAAATTGGTAAATTTGTATTGCTAAGAACTTCATTTGTTCAAAGGCCATTTTCTCACTATTTAGATTTTTTGGCACCCTCAGATTCCAGATTTTCTTTTTCAGAATAGTTGTATCTGAGCCAAAATATTGCCCTATTAACAACTTATACATATAAAAATCATCCCGTTTGACTGGTTTTATAATCCAGGGTCATATATATTTACATATAAAAGAAGTAAAAGCTAAAATGTTTGGGTTTAAAAGAAATGACACTGCAACGATCTCTTAAAAGCCAAGAGCACCAATTGGTAATCCTAAATATTGACTCAACGGGTGAGTAAATGATGGAACAACTCAACTATCCCTTTAATCGGCTGAATTAGCTTAGACCAGGTAATGAGCGGCTCCAGACCATGTAAAACCACCAAAACCTTGAGCTGGCTTTAGCTGGATTTTCCAGCAGGGAAAGCAGCCCATTTGGACTCTGAATCTCATCTGCTCCACAAACGGAGACATTTCCAGGTTCACGTCCTAGATTCCCTCCGCTGCCAGCTACACATACACACTCACAGCGATGTGTGTTCACAAGGCCCACCCTCAAATCCAGCCAGACTCCACTTGCCATAAACAAATTACTGAAGATAAATGAGCACCTGGTGTCCTCTATCTCTCTTTCTCTTCATGTTCTCTCTCAGCCCGTTCATTGAATAAAAGTGTCCTGTAAAGCATGTTTTATGATAAGTTAGCACGTCGAGCCCGGCGGGCTCCAGAAGGGGACCGTTATCCTTGCTCCTCTGGCCTCGATGCAGGAGCATGGACTGGGCAGAGCTGTGGACTCCATAAAACACATCGTAAAGTGTCTAAGGTCGTCTGTCTGCCTGCATGTGTGATTATCGACTGCCTTACTTCCTTATAATTGTTTTTAATATATGCGTCAAAGATGTTAAGATGTCTGCGGCAAAAGAAATTTACAAAAGTGATATATGTACACAGATAGCACTTTAAATCTAAGTAAGGTGTCTACTTTTAAGGTTTCAAATAAGGTTTTGGAAAATAAAATGTCAAAATTTAGTTGAAATAATGTTATATTGCTATTCAGTGTGACACAATTTTTATGTAAAAAATCAAACAACATGCTCATATATAAATCCATAAAATAATAAAGAAGAATATTAAATTTTATTGTGTTTTAAATGATTAAAAAATCTTACTGACAAATGGGTAAAACCTAGGATGGGGCAAATAAATTTTTTTTTAAAATATTGGGGTGAAAGTAATTCCTTTTTTAATGCGTCATAAATTGATTTTTGTTGTAAATTTGCTGACAAGATTAGATTGTTTCAATTAATGATATTTTACTGGGTAAATTTAGTAAATCAGGGGGAAATGTGTCATATTTATTTATATACTGTATATACATATACAAACTTCTAATAGACATTCAATACCTGATTAATAACCTTTTATTTGGAATTGTGAAATTACTTAACTTAAACATAAACACCTAAAAATAAAAATGCTTATTTACAAGAAAAGATATATAATATTAAAATATGGACTTTTTGCATTTATACATGCGTACAGATATACAGTGCCCTCCACTAATATTGGCACCCTTGGTAAATCTGAGCAAAGGTGGCTGTGGAAATAAATCTGCATTG
>JAUCMT010000059.1:2849364-2859452 GCA_032357475.1 Enteromius thamalakanensis
AGTGAGATTATTGTCTGACAGCAGCCAGTGCTCCACACAGAGATCTGATCTGATCTTCATCAGTCTGTCTGGAATCACAGGAAGTACCAGAACAAACTGAGACAGACTCAAGATGAAGAATAAAACCTGCCTGGAATGAATCAGTCCCCAATACTATACTACATATATATTAAACTATTTTTAAATAAACATATTTTTAAAAGATATATTTTTTAAATAAATAACAGCCTGTATATTTCAAAAAATGTTAGTAAGGGCTCAAACAAAATAAAGATTTTAGTGATCCTGTTCAGTCAGTAGAGATGCATCTGCTTTCTCTCTCTTTCTCTATAAATATCCCTGTCTTCTCCTCTCAGAAAACCTGATTCCCATTGATTTAGTGGCCTATATACACATTACCAGCCTCTCTCTTTCTCTCTCTTCCACATCCTTCATTCGCTTCAATGGTCATCCTTCTGTCTATCTCTTATTCTCTTCTGCCTTCACTTATGCTCATTGTGTGTTTGAGTGGGAGAGGGACTAATAATAGATCAGTGCAGATGCTCAGAGAATATACAGTATGTTTAATATAAGCTCAGTCTCTCAACTTCTTGACGTTCAAGGGAATATTAAAATGATAATAAAAATCAATACGGTCGGTCTCCTTACCTTCATGCCACTGGAAACCTGTATGTGTTATAATATTTCATTAAACAGCACACGCGCTTAGTAGCCTACAACATAACGTAATGACAGAGAGCTATTTTTAGCTGAACTGTCGCTTTAAGAGTACGCACTCGTGGGTTGTGTAATATTATTATTATATTCTTCTGGTATGAAAGCCGCTCACCCTAAAGCATCAATCTAAACTTAGTCCTTGTATTCTCCACTTCTAGTAAATGTGCAGTGACTCACAGCCGAGGTCACGCATATAGTGACCCGCAGAGCGCGCACGCAGTAAATGGGATCCGTAGTAAACAATGGTGCGTCAGTCGCCGCGGTCGATAGGAAACCTAAAGCCACACACACATACACACACACACATATAGATTGTCTATTGGGTTTGTGTGAGTCCGATTCAATTTCCCGTCTGGTTTCACATGGGAAACGAATAGGGAAGGTGTTAGACGCATTAAAGCAGTTTTTCAGTCTCCGCTAATTATACTAGGAGACAAACAAACTCTAAGGAGTATTTTTTGATTTATTATAATAATTTATCCTCAGACCTGTTGTTGTTTGGTGTCTCACGTAAAGCACGTAATTTATATTTCACTAAAAAAGTTGCTAAAAGTAGGTCGATTTGTTGCCAAATGTTGCTACTCAAAGAGGCAAAATTGTCACTGCATCAAACCTCAGCAAATATATATATATTTCATGCTAATTTAGATTTGTTTGTAATATGCACAATATAATACTAAAATACAAACAACTGTAATTTTGATTGATTTACATTTTAACAGCTGGTAAACTAGTAACGCACTCTTAACAAGTTAGTATGCTGCACTCGTCTGTCGAAATCTACTATGTTAATATGAATTTTAACCTGCATTTCAAATTATGCATTGCGTTTTCAGGTTACAGCATTATATTTATACATTTATGGAAAATTAGACTACTTTTTATTTTTCCTATAGTGTACAAATTGATCAACAAACACAGATACAAGCTACTAACAAAGTGTACAATAAATGAACAATTATTAAATTATTGGCCTATTATTCAGTTTAAAAATTGCGATTAGCAGCATTGTTATTTGAATGGAAGATTTGTGCCTTTTTATTGCCTTTATTGTGTTATTGAGTCACTTAATGAAAAAATTGCCAAACGCATTTTAAAAATTGGTAGGTGAAGAAAAAGATGCTAAATTTGGAAACAAAAGTGCCAAGATGGAAACGCTGAGGCAAGTTATAAATAATTAGCACCGCAGCGACACCCGGCGGCCGCTTTGAGTAATGCACGGACTCAACAACCTACTCTACTTAAACTAAAAAATGTCGACTAAAACAAACTTTTAACTGACATAAACACTTGCTATTTACATTTTACTGTACTGACATCTCTCTTGTGAACTGATACGCATTTATCAAGCATAAAACAATTTTAGATTGATGCAACATTTATGAAGATAGGACTCAAATGTAAGATCATATTGGTAAGACAGCCATTAGTCCTTAAATTGCACAACAATAATAACTTTTCAGCTTTTATACCTCTATAAAAAATGATTGCTTCATTTAGACAGAACCATTATAGACACGAGGTAGCATTATGAACAAATTCATTTTATTGAACAACAATCTGTGACAAGGAATTCAACATGATGATCAGCGTGTCTTCAGTTTCTGCAACAACGATTAAAACAAATGCCATCTTTCAGTTTCACACATGTGGCTGTTTGTACATCAACACACACATCCAGACTCACGGTGTCTTCCAGAAGGGCCTCACTGTGCATTTTGTGTATGTAGTTAAAGTGCATTATTGCACTGTTCCTCTCGGAGGAGGAAAGCAAAGGCGTCGTGGAGAAAGTTTTAGCTATAGCTCTATACAGCTCGACAGCAGCATGATTCAACCACATGAAGAATACGGCTGAGACTCACCAAAAATGTCATATTTCATCCCTACATTATAATAATATCAATTAATACATACATTTTTGGTTAAATGTTGTCTTTTATCATTATTTTAATTACAACAAAGCAAAATAAAACATGGAAAAGTTAATGAAATAATGTCACAATGCAAAACATATTACCTTTTCCTAAAAAGTCTTCATTTGCTTTGTTAAAAGAAATATATTTGAAAAATTTGGTTATTTTTAACATTTGCTTTACATTATTTTTATGACAATAACACAAAATATACTGTATTGTATGCTGTATTTGTTACAGTTACTGTCATGAAAATGTTACAAATATTAAACCGTCCATAAATAATAATAAAGTAATGATAATAAATAGATTTATTCAATTTTTTCCAAGACGATAAAGTAAAAATACTGTATTGCAGTAACTGTCATGAAAATAATGCAAAATAATGAAATGTTCCTAAAAAGTAAAAGAAAAACAAAAATCTACTTTAAAAAGTAAAAATAAATAGGTTGTTTAAAATTTTTAACATTACTTTCATGACAATAAAGCATAAAACATATACTGTACTATACACTATATAGTCTATTAATCTCAACTATATACAGTAAAATATACATTTCATATAATATTCATTCATAGTCATGAAAATAAGGTTACAAAGCAACAAATGTTAAAGGTTTTAATAAAGAATTAATTTACTAATAAACTAATTGTCGGTTATTTATGAACTTGATGTTATATCATGACAGTGATGCAAAAAATAATGGCATTAAAATAACATGAAATGGGAAAAAATAGCAAAGTTCCTAAAAATGTTGCCATTTCCTTATATATATATATATATATATATATATATATATATATTTTTTTTTTTTTTTTATTATTATACATGTATAATATAGACTATATAAATATATATATATATATATATATAATCTAGTCTATATATAAAAAAAATATATATATATATTTTTTATATTAAACATGTATAATATAGACTATGAATTAATTAATATATATTAATAATTAAAGTTTTTTTAAGGGGTGAAATATGACCATTTTCATGAGACTCAGGCATGTTTATTCTAATTATTTCTTAATTATTGCATAAATATGTGCTGGTCCTTCTATATACTCTTCATGACAGGAAGAGTGAAATCACAAATATCTAACATCTAATGTACTACTAAATAAGATCGAATACTATCAATCGACATCGATTATACAATTCAAAGATACATTCTCTGGTTTGTCGAAACAAACAGGCGATGCGTTGCTTATAATATGTGCGGTCTAGTATATTGACTCTTGTAGGATACCAGAGGGCTTGTGCGGGATCTGTTTATTTGTGCTTGGATTGTAAAATCATCGAAGCTATTTTTGGTGTTTTTTGCCACCTGCTGTCTAATTCCTTCAAGTACAGAGAAAGGAAGAAGGACAGATGGTGAAAACAAGGGAGAAAGTGAATAACACACTTTAGTGTTGCGTAAACGACGGCTAAAGTAATGCACAACCCGCTCATATACACCATTGACCCCTAACACACACACACACACACACACACACCACGGTTCACAAACAATGAGTTCACAGCTATGATTCACAGGTATGATTCAAATACAATTTAGAAACCAAAACCAGTCTAAATAAGACTGAATCATCACAAAACAAGTGAATAAAATCAACACAAAACATAAAAAGTAATCACAGACCTTTGGGAATGTTTAGGAACAGCTGGAGAAACCAATACAAGGCAAAAACAAGGTCATGAAGGTCAGATTCATATCAGGCATCAGATATACTTCCTTTTTAATACCATTTGCATTCAGATATGTGAGGTAACCGGACAGAAGGGTTATGACCTTGTAGAGTCCGACCTATGACCCTTAAATAATAAATAAGAGCATTTGAACAGTTTAGAATGGCATCAAGCTCACCGTCAGCGAGACTAGAGATGTTTACTTGTTAGACAGCACCATAGACCCTCTGAAGCTCTGGGTTAGGATTACTGAAGTGTTATATTCATTACAGTACGCCGCTGTTTAAAAGTTTGGGTTCGGGAAGATTTTTATTTGATCAGAAATACAGCAGGAACTGTGATGTTATTACAATTATTAAAATAACAGTGTCACATGATTCTTCAGAGATCATACTGATGCAGTGAACAGTTGTGCTGTTTCTTATTTTGGGGAAACTGTCTGTGAGGCATGTTTTTCAGGAATATTTGTTTCTGTATTCTTAGATTTTTTTGATGCAGTATTCCAATTATTAAAAATTCTTGCTACATTATTATCAATGTTAATAATAGCTATGTGTTTAAGAGTTTTGGAAAATCGGAGATAATTTTTTATCAGGAATCTTTGATTCAAAATTATTTGAAAGTTCAAAAGAACAGAATTTATTTATTATTATTATTATTATTATCAATAATGATAACAGTTGCGCTGCCTAATATATTTTTTGGAAAATTGAAAGTTTTTTTTTTAAAGATTTTTAAATTCAGGATTCATTTAAAAGTTCAAAAGAACAGTATTTATTAGAAATAATTTTTTGCAACATTACAACATTATTATCAATGTTAATAACAGTTAATAATTCAAAAAAAATCCAAGATAGATTTTTTAAAGATTCTTTGATTCAAAATTATTCGAAAGTTCAAAAGAATAGATTTTATTTATTATTATTATTATTATTATCAATAATGATAACAGTTGCACTGCCTAATATATTTTTAGGAAAATTTAAAGATTTTTTGATTCAAGATTCATTAAAGTTCTAAAGAACAGTATTTATTAGAAATAATTTTCTTACAACATTATTATCAATGTTGCAATTAAGCAATGCAGCTTAATAATAAAAAAAAAATCAAAAGATAGATTTTTTCAAGATTCTAAACTATTCGAAAGTTTTTTTTTCCCTGCAACTTTACATTATTCTCAATATTGATAGTTAATTCCTTATTTTTTGGCAAATACACAATAGATTTTTTTTTTCAAGACTCTTTGATTCAGTATTCTTTGGAAAGGGCAGCATTTATTTGAAACAGAACTCTATTGTAACATTATAAAGGTCTATAGCGTCGCTTTTGATCACTTCAATGCATCCTTACTGAATAAAAGTATCCAAGAAATCTCTGTGACCCCAATATTTTGAACAGCGGACGATATTCAGCTATTAACCAGTGTACTAGGAAAAGAGTCAGAGGTATTTGGTCAGGAATCATTTGGCAGTATGAAACCGAGCCATATTAACGCTCTTGATTGCACACACAGGCAGCACTACTTTTTTTTTTTTTGACGGTCCCCAACGGGCTGCGGATCGATCCCAACGCCACTGCGAGAAATAAACGCAACAGCGTCAAGTAAAAGAGAAGTGAACTCGCTGGGGTTTGTTCGCTTGATTTGGAAGTGCACACTAACACGAGTCCAACACTGATTCATTCCAGCTCCGGCTCGCACCACGTAAACTATTCACTCTTCCAGACGCCAAAAACATAAAGAGAAGGAACGGGGAGGTGTGCAAATGAGCCATCGCATACAAAACCAAAAACACAATCGCTTCATAATATCATCTGCTTATGTACAGTACACAGTAATCAACAATGATCACACAAACAATCAGACACTGATAAAACTATTCATACAAATATATAGTGAGATATACTAGAAGTGTGTTTACATCTACATCATCAGGATAATCAATAAATATGACTTCCATCCAAAGTCTGTGCTTTTCGGGCTTTCGGATATCTTGGAATGACTAATAAAATCTCCCACAATGCATTGCAGGATGATGGAACATTGTGGGAAAACATCGTAGTTCACAAGATTACAATCGATATCCACATTAGTTTTTTTTTTACTTTGGTGTTTTTTGTTGTTGTTGATGATTTAGTATATTAGTATTCTTAGAACTCACCCGACAGATGAACCTAGTAACTGCATTATGGGTTGTGAAAATGTTCATAGTAATATTATCGTATTTTTTTTACAGATCTGTAGCTAGCTAAAGTGGGTTTGCAGTAGGTGGGACACAATATAAAATGCATAAGCTTTGTTCATGAATAATAATTAGGTCACATGACATTTGCCCAAGGAGAACCAGTGTTATCTTAGTATTAGTTTTTATTAATATTTTGAATTAGCATTTAGTTTCATCAAATTCATTTCCATTTTATTTTGATGTTTTTTTGTGTGTTTTTTAAATAATCGGAAATATTATTAATAGATTTTTATTCCAGTTAGTTTATTCCATGTCAGTTAGTTCCCAAAGCAGCATTTCTTATTTTTATTTTATTTATGTTAGTGCTGTCAAACAATTAATAGCATTCAAAATAAAGGTTTTGTGTGTGTTCTGTGTATATTTATTATATATATATATAAAGATACTCATACAGTATATATTTAAAAAGAATATTATATTATATAGTATATTTAAAGAAGAATTTACATGTATTTACACATATATATATTTATATAATTTACATATATATATATATATATATATATATATATATTATACACACACACACAAATATAATATGTTAAGGATACAAAAACTTTTATTTTGGATGTGATTAGTTGTAGCACTAATTTATATACTATTAGAGTTTTTCTTAATATTCTATTTTTACATTTTTAAATATTTTTCATTTTAATTTCAGCATTTTTTTTTTTAATTTTAGTATATGCTATGTCACTTCCAAAAATTTCTAATTTTCATGTAGTTCAATATATATATATTTTTTTTCAAAAATGCTTTTAATAGTTGTAATTTTAGTAAGCAATAACAGCACTGATAAAAACTGCTTGAGCTTTTAACATTTGCGAAATTACTGCACACGTGTCCTGTCATAATTAGGGAAAAAAACACTTGCCATACCCAAAATGTATTAATTAAACTTCAAACCACCTACAAATATGGTTTAAATGAGGTTTAAGACCGTATTAAATGCTAGTTTTGCTGTTCAAGCTGTAAGTGACTAAACAGATCTCCGCCAAAAACAGAAATCCCTTACATTAATTTTCTTTGTTTTGCAGCCATGCATAACGAATCTCTTAATCTATAATGATTATCTCCTGGGAACTTTCCAGAAGTTTAACGGCCGCCACACCCCCCCATTCAGAGGCATTTACATTTTTGGAGCAGTCAATTTGAGACATGCTTTCAAGTCTGATTCACGTTCTCCATTCACAGAGATGTCTCTCTCAGCTTTTCTGAGAAATTAAATTGAATTAACCTCCAGAGCCAACATGTCATTTCGAAATATAAGGGCACAAAGATATGCAGCTCTCGCGTCACACTTCGTTCCACTTTTCCTCAAGGTCGTTCTGAGCTCAGAGGGAAAGCATTCGGAGTGTATCGTAAGAAAGGCGGAAACGGCTAATATAAAGGGCAAACTAATCAACATGACATGTCCTCTTGTTCCAGGAAATTAACAACTAGAAAGAGCTTCATGTTGGGTTGATATTTCAGTACATAATTAACAAGTGTTGATTTCACGCTTTAAATATCAGTGATCGGACGATGGCTCAGCGATTAAAAGAACATCATTTCGTCTCAGCGTGAGACCGGACGAGACAAAAAAACTAAAAACAGGCAGCTTGGCAAACACAATCTCACTTTACGCTCAGTTTTAAAACCACCACATTCAGATAAAAATACGCTTTGAACGAAAACGGCACGACAACAAACAATAAAAATCTGTCAGACTGGTCCACGTTACGCTTTGATCCTTCGTGGGGTGCAATGCATGATGGGACGGGTGCTTAGTTGTTTCGTTTGGGCAGGTGGCTCAAGATGTATTCACCCACGCCGAGGAAGTAAACCACCTGAGCGATGCCGAAGAGCGGTGCGATGACGAGCGCTCGGCAGTACGCCCCCTTCAGGAAAGCACCGGGACCTTCGTTGCGTAAAATCTTCCTGTGATCAGATGGAAAATGCATCAAAAATTAACAAAAAAAAAAAAAACAATCCCAAATCACAGGTATTAGTTAAGGTGCCCCTATTATAACATTTCCAGTATGGCCTTTCATGCAGTGTGTGATGTAGCTGTATGTGAAAGTACATAATAAATAAAGTCATTGTCTCCCAAAACAAAGGATCGGTTCTATACAGCCTAAATGAGTCGTTAGTACGTTGCATACCTGTCAACATTTAGGTAGCACAATATGGGTGGGCATGGCTTTGGGGAAGGGGGTGGAGTCTTTTTCCCCGGTAACCGACGGTAAACAAAGTAGCACAGCACCTGACTTATCAATTAAACCATAGGCTTTTGAAGAGGAAGCTATATCTCACATGTTTATTTCTTTATTTTATTGATTTTTTTTACTAAGTCACTGCAACTACCCAAACAGGTACACACACACACAAAGTATGCTTGTTCAAAAAATACATTTAAAACATGAAAATCTAGTTAATATTTGCATCATTAATGGTTTATTTTATCCACCCGGACAAAATATACTGATGTCATTACGGTAAATGTAGCAAACATATCAAATATGCCCAGTGGTAATTTTTTTATAGTGAGAATAAAAATACGGGAGAAATACAGGAAATATATAAACGGGATGATGATACTACGTAACATACGTGAGAAACCTGGGAAAAACAGGAGGGTTGACAGGTATGGTACATTGGCTGGCTGTAAACAACTTGACCCCACCCACAAACGTAGTTTTACTGATGACTGCTGTATATGGTAGACTAATCACGACAGACTGGGCCAACTGACCAATCAGAACAGAGAATAGGATCAGGGGAGCGAGGGGCTTAGTGAGACTGAATCTCGGCTGGAAAATGAGGTGATATAAAGTGTTTTTTCACCTTGCATGCATGTAGACCTTTTGTAGGAGACTCCTAAAATATTAGATGTCTTAAAAATGGCATAATAGGGACACTTTAAATAAGGTCATCTGATGAGCTCACTGGCAAATAAAAACCAAATCACCTGATGCAGTCGGTCACCCCGCTGTAAGTGTCCTCTTGACTTCCTCGTGTCAGTGACTGTAGCCTTGTCTTTATCACTGAAACACACACACACACACACGGTTCAACGGTCAGTTACGAAACCGCACAGATGTTGCTTTTTGCATTGCACAACAGTTTTTGCTCACATATACAATCCGTTCCAAAAGCTGGCGAGCTGCTTCACTGCATACTGCTTACTTAGAATACTGACAGAGATAAACGTGACTGGTTTGGAACATTCAAAGTACTGTAAGCAGCAACTCGTTTCATATACTTTGTTTTTTACAAAGTTTGCAAAAATCTTATTTTTAATACACGAAAATAATATTTCCTACTCAGCATTGAAATGAAACTATATACTATATTTTTATAGTATTATAGTATTATAGTATTAAGATACTATATTTAACATTTAGAAAATCTAATATTTAGTAATAAATAATGAACAAAACAAACACTAAATAATGTATAGTTCCCTTTCAGTCGGTCACTCTGACGTCACGTCGGTGACCGACGAATAGGAATCTCGCCTCGAGATGCCAAAAC
>JAUCMT010000059.1:2873597-2888421 GCA_032357475.1 Enteromius thamalakanensis
GAGAAATGGTAATATAGTGTATCTGGAATGAGTCTGGAATCTGGAATTAGATCTTTAAGTCCATCTCCTGAAAAACCGGAGCAGAAACAAAGGTGTTGCGTTTATATTTTTGTTCAGTGTATAATATATATATAATTTATTTTTTATTTTTTATTTTTTTAAGTCAGGCTTTTAAAAGGACTAGCTTAGCATCTCATAGATTTGCAGGTGAATGAAAGTGCGAAGAAATGATCCGACAGTGATGAGTGACTGACTGCAGAGCAAAGACTGAGTGTAATGCGCGCAAAGATGAGAGAGAGATGAATATCAACCACTCAGATCCTGAGCTCTCGCTGTCTGCTGGTTAATTGGTTAGCTGATTTACAGTGCTCTCACAAGTGTGTGTGTGTGTGTGTGTTCAGACCGTATGCTGTTTCATTTTCTTTCTCTAACAGTGCTCACCACTAAACCGGTAAGAGTTCAGAAGGGTGTGTGTGTGAACACAGTGTAGTATTTAAATGGCATCAGGCACAACAAAAACCAAACAACACTTCCATTCTTTTAACATGTATTACATGATCTGCATGAGATGTATGTGAAGATATGCATTCGGCTCTGACTGACTGAAGAACAACTTACAAGAATCTGTTATCTGCAAGGTGCCCTGTTCTAGTTATCGTCCACCTTTGCCCTGTCAGCAGACGTTTAACTTACACTAAAGTTCCCCTGAGACGAGATTGTGTTTGAAAGACACACATCGTAAAGCTAGAGATTAGTCAATATGAAACAGCAAATATCGCTACGATTTCAAGCCAGATGAAGTAACCTACCAACTAGTTCCAAGGTATTACCATGTTATTTTATACATGGTTCAGGGTCAGCACCACAGCGTTCTTTGAAGCACAATATAGTACCATTAAATCCAAGACGTACACTGTAAAAAATGGCTGTGATGAAAACAGTAAAAATGGGTTCTGTTCTGTTTATTAGGGTTGTATGTTACATGTAATGTTGTTAAATGAATGCTTATTGTATATTTGAGAGTAATGAGTCTCATCATGATGGTGTTTAGTGTTTGTGTGAATGACACCTTCTATATATGTTCATATTTCAAAGCTGCTTATGATGGGCTTTGGTTCATCATGTGACTTTCTCATCACCTCCTGCATTTGGTGTTTATTAGTGTATTTCAAAGCTACAAAACAGATTTCAGTACTTTGATAGGTTGGTATATTAGCAGTTGAAATTACGCCATTTAACTGTAAAATCAACATAAAAAATTAAAACCTATAACATTGTTACCATATTTTTTACTGTTGCATTCCGGCAACCACAGCTAACAGTTATTTACCGTAAATTTTATGTTATTTAGGCCTGTTTTTACTGTAATAACAGTATGGTATTAGGCTACATCAGGGGCCAGTTGCATAAACTTAGCTTTCATGTAAAGACAGTGTCTTAAGAGCTGCTCTGAACAACTAGCAGTTAGAGTAATCAGTTTTATTTTTTGTATTAATCTTACATTTTTACGTAACTGAATTTACTAGTCTTAACCTTTTATGCAACCGGCCCCAGGACTGGGCAACTTCGTTCCTGGAGCTCCAACCCTAATCAAACACACCTGAAGAAGCTGACCAATGATCAAAAGAATGTTACAGGCAGGTGTGTTTAATTTGGGTTGGAGATAAACTCTGTTGGACACTGGCCCTCCAGGATATTAGAATATTATCAATATGAAAAATGAGGTTTAGTACAATAATGTTAATACACACTGGTAGGCTACTGAAATTTAAACATGACCCTGGGGCACAAAACCAGCAATAGCCAACAATACATTGTAGGAATCAAAATTATGCCAGAAATCATTAGGATATTAAGTAAAGATCATGTTCTATGACGATATTTGATAAATGTCCTATTAAAAAAAATGATTTTAGTAATATTCATTACCAAATACTTTATTTGGACAACTTTAAAGGCATTTTGTTGTTTTTTTTGCAACCTCAGGTTCCAGATACAGTTGTATCTCATGCAAATATTGTCCTATAACAAACCATACCTCAGTGGAAAGCTTATGTATAAATTTTTCAGGTAATGTATAAATCTCAGTTTTAAAAAAGTAATACCTGTGACTGATTTTGTGGTCCAGGGGCACATATTATAGCGTTTACATGGTATTTCAGTGTCCAAAATATCAATACTGTAGCACAAGGTCGTTTGCTTTTAGAAATTACTTAATCACAGGAAAATAAATGCCAAAATATACAGAGGAAAGACGAAATAGTTGCAGTATCTGAACGAGGTCGCTGATAGTATCTGATGACATAATTCTGCTGCAGAGGACCCTGAGATGCTGCTGATGATCCTCCGCGGATCCGTACCGACATAACGCCGTCTAGGGCTGGATTCCACGGCTTAATAAACTCGAATAACGGACAAACGGTAAACAACCGAACGCGCGCCGCTGTGTGATGAAAAACAGATGTTCGCGCGCGGAAAGCGGGCGTTTAAACGCGCGAAGCTGTCAAAGCAGCGCGTTCACGTTTTTATCCTAGTCAACCGTTTGCCGGTTTGATCTGTCCCGTTGGATTTTACGCCTTCTTGCGTCACGCAGCCATGGGAAATCGCGTTTTGCCACATAACGGGAAAACGTTCCGCCGCATCATATGAACCGCTGTAACCGTTATTTCTGAATCATAAGCAATCCTATTATAACAGTTACCTAATGTGAATATTAATATGATGCAGTTTGTGTTCGTCAAAGAAATAAGCGTTTACAGAAAAGCGTAACGTTACATACCGGATCCTGCTGTTTTGCCCCGTTATTTCGGATTATTATGGCTTCATGTGACGTTCCTCCGCCAGTGACAGTGTGATAATAGTTAAAGCTGCCGGTGTTACTCGCGTTCGTGTGTTTGGAGGAAAAGGAGGGAGTAAAAGCACGACACACGACGGGAGGAGGAGGAGGAGAGGACGGGAGTTTCTGTCTCCTCCTGCCGGTTTCTATCTGTAACGCGGCGTACTAAGAATTCCTTTTTGCTGGTTTAGGGAAAAAATACGTGCTTACGTGCATGACGCAACGCTGACCTTGAGCTAAATACACGGAAGGATACTACATCAAAAAGAGATGATGTTGGAGTCGCCTTTGGATTTTGGATTGACAGGGTTTTTGGAGTAAAAAAAAAAAAAAAAAAATATATATATATATATATATATATAAATAAAGAAAAAACAGGAGAATGAATATCAATGTTTTAATCATTTAATCATGTAGATTGGATGCAGTTAATTGCAGATATTCATAATGTCGAGAAAACACCCTGGTCATGTTGCACTACTAATTTAGATTTCTGATTTTGCATAAAGAGTGTGTTTTTTTGTGTTCTTTGGGATTTTTGCATTGTCCTTTTTTTGCATTAATTTCATTATAAGCATTTTTACCCCAATCTCTCATTTCATATAGCAAAACAGCATTTTCATAACCACATAAATGTTTAATAAAATACATATACACATTTCCTATAACTACGTTAATTTATTTTTTGACATTTTAATGTGAATTGGTATTTTTTTGATTACAAAAAATTGTACAACATGTACATTAAGGTGGTATTTAATATACTGCCTTTAATACTTTTATTTTAATTAAAAAGTAAAACAGTTTTGTTGCTATATAATAGTTTGTTGTGATTTATTAATTAAAAATGTGCATATGTAGCTATGTACATACACACAAGCTTTCCATAAAATAAAATAATAATAAAAAAAAAGAGAAACATCTGGAAGCATTTCAGTAATGAGAAAAGAGAGATATAATGTGCTTGTCCCAAAAATAGCTTCATTTTCTTCATGCGAAATGTATAACTATTGAATATAAGTTAAGGTTAAATGAATCACATTTTTTATTTGATTTTTGGGGGCAACATGACCTTTTTTCAGGGGCTGCGTGGGATTCACCCACATACAGTACATAAAAAATAGTTTTATTGTTTCTTGTTTAAAACACTAAGAACATGTAACAAACATGGATGGCTCATTTGGCACAGTGTAAATGTGTAGCATTGTCTCTCAATATAAATAAAATAGATCTGCTGGACACTGAGCTGGAGAGAGACTAGACACTGTACTGTACGTCTGTGTGCGTCACCGCACTTCTGCAGGTGGGAGTTCATGATTTTAGCAGCACAATGTGAGTGTGTGTCAGCTGGACTGTGCTGTCTCCAGTCCGACTCTCTTTAGTGATTCTTCATACTTCCTCTTCCCCAGAGTCACTATGTCCTCTACTTCCTCTGCCAAGTCCCGCCTACCACTTTCCACCAGCGCTTTCATCAGCCGCTGCACCGCCCCAGGCCCCGCCCCTTGCTGCTCTCTCGCCCAATGAAAGAGCATCGCCAATACCTGAGCCCCGAAGTCCCTGACAAAACATACACAAGATTTTATTTTTTTTACTATAATTACAACTGCTACTATTACTTTTTAATACAATGATATGATCTGTCCGAATTTTGTCAAAGTATAAAGAGATATATTGAAAGAAAATGAAATACATAATTAAAGATAATATATGATTTTTCGTTAAAATAAAACAACAGAAATGGAAAAAAAAAATAAAATCTTTCAAGAAAGCATTCCTCATTTTGATGTAAGAAAATAATAAATTAAGATGAAATAAAAATACTATAAATTACATATTTAAAAAATACTTAACAAAAACATTAAACGTAATTGTTAAAACTTTTAACTATAATGTTAACTAAAATGAAAAAGAAAAATCTAAATATGAAAATATAACCTAAAACAAAATATTCATAAAAACTAATTGTATCTCAAAATACTAAAATAATGTGTGTATACACAAAATAATATATATTAAAATAACATACACACAATTATTATTATTAGCATTGTTGTTGTTTTTTACTATTTCTATTATTCCTGTTAAAAAAAATAAAGAAAGTAATAAAACAGAATCTTCTGGCAATATTAGAGTAATAAGGATTAGAGGATAGAACGTCTTAAATAATAAAAAAAAAAGTTAAAAAGGCATGTGAATAAAAAGGCTGAAAATGATTCATTTAGAATGAAAACAGACATAAAATAATAGCATTAAATAAGGCTTTAAATGAAAAAATTATAAGAAATGTCATGACATACGCCTTATTTTGTGACTGGCGTTGCTTTGTATTTTTTATTTAATGATTGCAACATTTCAGAACTTGTTTTTCATAATTTATTTCAATTTAATTGCTATACTGTTATAATAAAATATGTGACTTGAAATTGAACCTGAACTGAGAGACATAAAACACAAAAAGATGGAGAGAACAGGACGTGGAGGGCTTGACAAACTGAGCACACATGCATGTGTGTATGTGTACAGTCTCCTGCAGTGTCCCAGATGGCTGAGCCATCAACACAAAACACTCACATTCTCCTCATAAAACCACTGCTGTCCTCCATCACTCATTTTCACACTGCTTCTCTCTCTAATGATTATGAGTGATTTTACACCAAGCTAACACATCTGTGATGGAAAAATTGAATCGAATATTTTAAAAGGCTCATGAATATTTAGCCCTGGCTCGATCGTAATTCCTTAACCGTCCAGTCACAGAGTTATTCACAATTAATATTCAAATATTACAAGATATTCTGGTGGGAAAATGTATAGTGCAATTAATGTCTAAGCTGTTATTACTGGCCTGGTGAAAGCTGAAATGACTGCATTAAATGCCACAGAAATTGCTAAGGGGATCTGAAGATCACATGCACTAAAATCTGGAGTAAATCAGTGCTGTAATAAAGACTGAAGGTTTGGCCCTGATGAACAGCGCCCTCTGCTGGCTCTGATCTGTAGCCCACCTGTGCTGGTTCCGGATGCGCTCCAGCTGGTCGTAGCTGATGCCCAGGTTGATGCCTATGGTCTGCCACTCTTGGTTGATGCGTAAGGAGATGGACAGCAGGTTGGTCTGTGTCAGATAGCCACTCTCTGGGTCTCCCAGGTTCAGCTCGCCAGAGATATTCCCATCACAGTCTGCGCTCTGTGTGTACATGATGAATGGTGACATTATAGACTGCATAGAATTGCAAATAATAGCATCCAAAATAAGTGTTGTTTACATGATGTGTACAGTGTTTATTCGTTATGTATATATAAATACACACATACAGATATATTTGAAAAATATTTACATGTGTATATAAATAAATATAATTCTATTTATATAATTAATATCATATGTAACTATATTTTTAATAGATAAACATTTTACTGAAATATATACATGCATTTGTGTGTATTTATATATACATAATAAATATACACAGTACACACATATATATTTTGAAAACAAAAGCTTTTACATTGGATGCAATTTAATCAAGATTACTCATTTGACAGATCTAATTTGTATATAATAAAAATGATATATCTATAAATATATTTATAGATATATACAGAATATATATTAACATATTTTATAGAAATAAAAAAATACTAATATTTTTAAAATAAATTACTGCATAATGTAATCAGTGCAATGATCAAAAAGATTGATCATTTGTGTTCAGAAGATGAAACAAGGTCTTACAGGTTTGCAATGACATGAGGGTAAGTAAATAATGAGAGCATTTTTATTTCAGGGTGAACTACCCCTTTTATTACATTTCAGATCAAAACCTAAGAGCGATATCTTATAAAACACAATATAGCATTGCGTGATTTGAAAGAGAGTCATAATGTTGTACAGTAGATGGCTCACAGAAATCCGGAGAGGAAGCGTCGCCATCCACTGGTCATCATGACCTTTTCTTTTACTCGCCACTTCCTCTGGAAGATCAATGGGCACTTCACCGCGGTAAAATGACACCTAGAAGGACACACATCTCATTACATTACTTTTGCCTTGAAGAACTGGACAGATCTAACAACTATGACCCCAAGTCCTGTCACCTGTCCTCTCACTGTGCCCTGCTGTGGGTGGCTTGGGCACACATGCACCTCTTTAATGTTCTTCAGGTGAGAGTAAAAGGTGAACGAGAGTCTGCCATCTTTACAGTCCGGACGGTCTGAGGAAACACATTCCAATTACAAACGGCTAAATAAACCTGTTATTGTGATTTTAAAGGGGACATATGATGTTGCTAAACAGACATGTTGCTAATGTACATTATAGTTTCTTCTCTAAGCCCCGCCTCGTGAAACAGGTCGATTTGGACAAAGCTCATCGTTCTAAAAAAGCAAGATGTGCTCTGATTGGCCAGCTATCCAGAGCACTGTGATTAGCCGAATACCTCAAGCGTCTGAAGAAAATGACACAAAAACAATAAAACACATTAGAAATGCTGTGGCCAAGTCATGATCTCTGGATTTGAGACTTTAGTCTTTGCAACTTTAGGGATCTTATCCATGCAATAACAGCTTGTAACACTCTAAAGAGATAAGAAAACTTGAAATCGCATCATATGACCCCTTTAATTTGTTTAATAGTTGGCTGTAGTGCATTTCCACCTGCGTTTATGTCAATGCCTCTCTCAAAACCAGCAAAAAACTGCTCTCCCTCCAGCAGTACGCACAACTCAGACGGCTGAGGACCTTCATACTGCTCTGACAGAGACACCAATCTGCCTTCAGCCTAAAGAGAGACAAAAACCACAACTGATGAAGATATAGCATGTCATATGAATCTGCACATAACCTATACAGTAACTGCAGTATGAACGAGTTCATAAAATGACTTCCTGTAAGAGTTTAAAGTGGCCCTCTTATGGATTTTTGCAAATTACTTTTCATGCAGAGAGTAACACAGCTCTTAGTGAACGAAAACATCCTGCAAAGTTTTATAAGAGAACGAAAGTGTTTTTTGACCTTGCAACCTGACTACCAAAACCCAAATATCCACCTTTCATTACACATATAGGACAGAGATTAAGGCTGAACTCCTTTGACCTAATACAACATAGCCACGAAAGCCCTCACATGAGCTCATACTCTCACTTTGTCTGATGCCAGGCACTGCAGTAGAACCTGCTCTGGGTCGCTTTTTCTCTGTAGTGCCAGAAATCGAACCCGGAACTGTTTCAAGCGGTGATACATCTTCCTGACGACCCCACTAACACACCTGTGAGTGGTGTACCACAACCAATACCTAAACACACACACATAAATGAGCAGAATTATTTGTATAAACACTGTAATGCTGCATATAACTTCATATTAAAGCATAATGATATGTATAAAAAATCATTTGAAAACTGCATGCGTCATCGGGGCAATAGTTTAAACTTCACAAGAAATAACATAATAATTAATTAATTAAGACATCCTTGATTATGTATGCACCCTACAAAACAAGACCTCCCGAGGATACAGTGAAAGAGAAAAAAATAAAGCAATACTCACCTTTAGTCACAAAAATTTTTGCATCAAGCAAATATTTAAAATATACTGTCTTTGATGTAAACAATAGGAGTATGTTAGGTGTGGCAGTTTTCATGATTTATTTCAGATAAAATGTGATTAGTTAATGTTTTTTAATTGATTAACAGCACTAATATATGACAGACAGTATGGGTGTGTTTATAGATGCTCACCATGAGAAGTGTGTGATGGAGAAAACGGCGTAGATGTGCGTGACATAAAGCGACACCTGAGCGGTGATGTCAGTCCAGGTGTGGGCCGTGGGGTCCCCATGCATCAAGTGTAAACGGGACATGTCCACCATGTGTCCTAAACACACACACACACACACACACACAGTTAAAATATACTGCAATACACAGCTTTGCTATGTTATAGAGGCAACATCAGATTTATATCCGTTTTGCAGAGGCACATTTACGTGGCCAAAAGTCATTTGTATTTTTTACGTAGTAATTTAGAATTTTGTCACAATAAAAGCTTACAATTAAGAGAATTATACAAATATTATAACTTCGCAGTGTACAATTAAAATTATGATCAATTATTTATGTTTATAATTCAAGTTAAACATAATAATAATTGGTTTGATTGGGTTCTTAAAATCCTAGTGCGAATATAATGTGAACTGAAACACTTTTAACTTTTTTTTTTACGATTAAAAAGGGGTTTGAGTCCACTTTAGTCCTGACACAAAATCTAAATAAAACTCTTACCAAAAAAATATATTTTTTCTATTTACTTTTACTTCCTGTGACCATTAACCAACATCAGAGAACATGTAAATGTGGTGTTGAAACATTGACTCTTGGGGTGATTTAAATAAGCACGCATCTAAGTGGTTCAGCTGCATAAAAAATTCAAAGTTCAACATCTGACACAATGAAAGTTTATGGGTTTTTAATGCTAAAACAACAGTGTTGAAGATGAATACAGAATTGCATACATTTAAACAGCATTCATGTCTGTGAACTTAGATCACTCGGGCATGAACGAGACTCTAATAAAGTTTACAATCTGCTCGGTTTAACAATTAAACTGTTTCCTGTAAAGCAATGAAGAGTGAATGTGATGCAATACCAGTCAATCCAGGTGGAAGAGGAATCTGCACTCTGATTGGCTGAAGGAAGTGCATGCTGGGAGTTTGAGAGAGGCACAGCAGTGGGCTAGCACTCGCATGAGGGTCTCCGGTCAGGTCCTGCACCTCAGACAGCGCCACCTGCAGGACCTAGAATAGAAATGGAGCAGAATACATAAACACAGAAGGCTGAACGATAAGTGACTGTTACAGTATCAGCTAAAGTTAAGTATTTTTGTAAATAAAATGACCTTAATTATTGGCATCAGGCTGATCAGAAGTTAATTTTTAGAATTAGGGGTAATTTTTATTAATTAATATTTTATTAATTGTGTAACAAACACATGCATATATATAAAAAAAAAAACAAATTGTGTATATATTAAAAATATTTCTATACAATATAATATTTTAAAATATATGTTTGTGTGTATATGCATACATATAAAATATATTTGGGTAAGAGTAAAAAAGCATTTCACTACATGTCGTATGATTTCGTATGACAAATAAAATAAAATAAAAAATAAATAAACAACTTTTTTTACGAATTATTTACATCCAAAAAATGTACAAAAACTATATTATTAAAAACTACAACGGTATATAAATGACACTAAAAAAGTCACTTTTATAACAATATAGGTTTTAAACTTTTATTGGAAATGTTTTTTGGCCATAACATAAAAATAATTATCATATTGTATCACTATCATAATATTAGTATAGATTAATGACAAAAACACTCATATACAGACCTGCATTGTGACCATACGGGTCTCTGTTGTGCAGGCTGGAGGGAAAGTGAGTTTGATCCCGGGGTCAAACTGAGACACCAGCAGCGCCCCGTCTGGAGACACAGAGCAGCTGTCCAGGAACGGACGCGAGATGGCCACAAACCACGAGAACTGTGACACCCTGCAGCAGGCCAACTGCAGACACACAGATGATCAGCATTAATGCTCTCAGGAGGGCTTACAGGTTCTGGGCAGAGAGGGGTCTGATTCACTCACCCGCGCTGGGCGTCCTCCCGGCCTGCAGCTGTGTTTCTCACTTCCCCTCCTGGTCAGGGTGGGTAGTGTCATCCAAGACCGACCGTCAAACCTGCGAACCACAACATCACCTTTCCGTGCTTTGTGATACGGAATACACACCTCTACCGGCTAAAAGAGTGACACAGGGAAAAATATCAATATAATTATTATAATAAAATCAATTTTAAACATCATTAAAAATTACATATAGTATAGTTATTACTATATTATAGTTAATTATAATATTATTACAGTAAGTATAATTATAAAGTAAAAAATACTATATTTCTATTTATAATTTTACATATATTATTAAAATAGTGTTGTACTATTATTATTATACCCAAAATCCCAACAATTGTCTATATCTTATGTGTATTTTATTTCATTAGACAACGGCTCGATTATAAATCAATATTTCTTTTGCTTTTCCTACACTATTGGTATCATTCAATCATGCGATGAAACGGCCAGGCGGCATATATTTGTAGGCTACGTTGTGTTTTTCATTCAAGTTTATGCCTAACATACCGGCCAATCTGTGTTTCAGTCATGGAAAGATGTCATTAAAACAGCTTGATAAACAAAAACGGTAACCTTCTCAAACGTGGCTCCGTGTGGGCGGAGCTCCAGCCGCCGACTCAAGAGGATGTCATGCTCTTCTAGCCACACCCACTTTCTGTCTGGTCTCCTCTCCGCCCACTGGAGTCGTGTGACTACACTTAAACATCTCCGTGGAAACAAGAGCTCCGCCCCTCCCGGAAGGAACACGTGACAGCCAGCAGGTGATACTTGAAAACTATTGGACAGAGAAGAGTTTGAAACTAGCATTATTGAATGTATACTGCATACTATATTTAAAAGACAATTTTTTAACCCTGCATAATAGGGATGTCAATTTTCGATCATTTCCACAATCGATCGTCGTTTAAATTAACTATCAATTAATCAATTAATCGTTAACTACTTCTACTACAAATAATATTAATATCCTGTTTCTTGATCAGCAAATCAGCATGCTAGAAAGATTTCTAAAGGATCATGTGACACTGTAATGATGCTGAATATTACAGTCTTGTAGACGTTTTTCAGAAACACCAAATCCGCTCAAACTTTTGAATGATAAATGAAGGTTAGCTCATTTCACCTGTGTTGATCAAACCCAAGGTGCAGCTCTGGGATCTCAGATTCTTCTAGAACTGTAAAGCATAAACAGAGTCAAACAGGCTTAGTTTGTTTAGGTGTCATCATCCACCAATGCAAAAAATTCTATCCAGAATATATTATGTAATAAAAGCCTGATATAATACACTAGTCTGTCTAGTCGGTCATAATAGTCATATGCTTGTTGAAGGTCGTTTTTGTTTTTATAAACCTTTTCAGTACAGTAATGTAATACGAGCTAGATTTAAGCAGCATCAGTGACCTGGGGTCACGTGGGCGATTAGGGGAGGCGTGGGCGGTCGACCCAGTGGGTTGTTTCTCAAGTCCAGTTTGACAAGCAGCGGGAGAGAGCGCAAGCATTCAGGAACACTCCTCAGATCATTACTCTGGATTACCAGCTGCCTTAGAGAGCGGAGAGACCCTGAAAGACAGAACGAGCCACCTCCACCTCATAAATACTAGATTTTCATTCTGAAATCATTATGAAACAGTAGTTGGCATAGTATAAAACTATTTTTGACACCACAATAGCCTCATGTAAAGCAGCAGATGGTCATTTGGGACTCATCAGGACATATTGGCATTTACACTACAAAAAAAAAGTTTTTAATAATATTTTAAGGATAAAATTGTTTACAGAAATCAGATAAATCAGCCAAAACCTCCAGTTGCATACATCAAAGAACATCCTTATTTGGAAAAACAATTTATACTGAACATAAAATAAATATTTTGTTTTATTCCAAGCACCTAAAAATCTTGAATACATTTTTTGTACATAACTTATTTATTATTGTTTTTATATTAACAATATTGAATTATTGTTTATCACTTACCTTGTTTATGAATAAATATAAAATAATTATTCAATATTATTATCAAAAATGTTTATTAATTTGCCATGAAAATAGTCTTGTAATCTTTTAAATATTAAATATAGTTACAATAACAAATATGTTTATTATTTTTATGATTAATTCTTTTTTACAATTCTTGCCGTGAAAATACCCTTAGATCTTAAAGGAACAGTTCACCTGAAAATTACCCCATATTTTGCTCACCCCCGAGCCATCCGAAGGCGTACAGGTTAGTTTTATGACAGATATATATGATTTATGGAGCTTCAAAATAATAGCCATTTTGCATTTTCATTTTTGGTTAAACTATTCCTTTAACAAGGAATAAAACAGCTAGGTTAACAAATGGTTAGTCTATCATGTCCTAATGTCCTAATGGTGAGCAAATCTTGATTTTTTATATTTGTGGGGACATAACAAAGGAATGAGAAAAAACACTTATAATAATTACAATTAGTAAATCATACTAAACAAATAAACTAAATGTAAAAGTTTTCTTTGTAGGGTTAGGAACAAAAAATACAGTTTTACCAGATAACAGTTCCAATGAAATGTGAAATCCCAACATGTTCCTGTGTGTGTTTGTTTGTGTGTTCCTCACCTAGAGTCTCCGGCAGCGATCGAAGCCTGTTATTTGACAGCTCTAGTTTCTGTAAGTCCTGTAGTTGTCCGAGTTCATCTGGAAGTCTCTCCAGCTGGTTGAAGGACACGTCCAGCTCCTCCAGCCTGCAGAGGAGGCCCACACCATGGGGCAGATCCACCAGCCTGTTCCCCAGCAGACTCACCCGCCGCAGGGACACCAGCGCTCCAAGGCCCTCCGGCAGACCCCTCAGATGATTGTGACACAGCAGGAGATCCGAGAGATGAGACAGAGACAGGAGACAGGGAGGAAGAGAGGAGAGACGGTTGAAGGAGAGATCAAGGTGAACGAGAAGAGAGAGAGAGGAGACGGAGTCAGGGAGAGAGGAGAGCAGGCCGGGGAGAGGGTCACCCTGAGGGTTATGGAAACGGTGTCCTTGACACAGAAACAAAACAGAGAGACAATATGAACTCATGAAAAATATTATTCATATTAATATTATTATTCAGATAGACAGACAGACAGATAGATGTGTTTGTATACCTCTGATGGTCAGAGAACGTAGCTGTGTGAGCCGGGGCAGGACACTCAGTGCTCTCTCTAGCGCCCCCTCGTCCTCTGAACCCAGTCTGAGGTACTGTAGGCCTTTCATCCGCTCCTGAACACGCTCCCAGAACACAGGCAGAACCTCTCCACCGCCCCGATACACGTCCAGAACCAGTCGCTCCTCTGCCAGCACCCCATCCAACCCCACCGACAGAGGAAGAGGAGAGAGACAGGGCAAGGAGGAGGAAGAGGACGACAAGATGGACGTAGCCCAGGTGTCCGTTTGGTCAGAGGAAAGAGAGAGTCCTAATGGTGGACTTTCCTCCAACTGTGAGCCAGGTAAAAGCAGACCCACTTCCGTCCCCATCATCGCTCCTCTTTCAGCTGAAACCCCACCAATATGTTCTCCTTCTTCTCTTCTCTTCTCTTCTTCAGCTCCTCCTACAAACATCATATACTGAGAAAAACGAAGGAGAGATGAATCTGTCACCTCCGTCTTCATCTTACCATCACCGCGGTGGGGTCACATCTCTAGACTGGGCGGCCATGTTCAGACAAGCCCCTGCACTGGAGAGACAAAACATCATTCAGAGAGAAAGAAAGGCGTTAATTAGAAAAGCTCACATTTAATCAAAACATAACAATGAACTGCAGTGAGTAAAAGTGAAGCACCTGTGCATCACTACTGCTGAAAAATAATTCATACATTTTATCAATGCATAATAGCCTTTTTAATAACGTATTATATATACTGTAGTAACCTCAAAAATAGCAACCTCATAAATATTTGTATTTATATTTAATTCTTATTTAATATTTATCTTAATAATTCATATATGTACTATTCAGTATTTTTCTTGTCTATAAGAAATAAATATAACTCAATAAAAATCACAATATATAGAGATAATGAAATATAAAAATAAATAAATGCAAACAAATTTCTGATATTTAATTGTTATAGAAGTATATAAGTGTGTGTATATTCACAATAAAATCACAGCATATCATGGCATACTTAATTTCATTGTGTAAACATACACACATACATTCATTTGTATATATATATATATATATATTCATTCATATTTACACACACACACACACACACATGTCTGGTTTGCCATCTTCGTGGGGACTCTCCATAGGCGTAATGGTGTTTCTACT
>JAUCMT010000059.1:2888798-2893798 GCA_032357475.1 Enteromius thamalakanensis
CCACGAGGTCAAAATTTACTAGTATTCCTATCTTTGTGGGGACAATTGGTCCCCACGGGGATATAAAAACCTGTCCATATATATGTGTGTGTGTGTGTGTGTGTGTATGTTATAGTAATTTCACCGTCTTTACTAACTTTAGTTTTGTGTCACTTTTTTATTTATTACTTAATGACAGTGGTGGGTAATAAGAACTTGCTGTATTTAGTAACAATAACAGCATTATCTACGCTATTTTAGAGGTTACTACAGTTACCATGGTAAATCACTGTAAAGGCACCATGCTCATTCTGTTGTGGCTAAAACTAAATCACAGCGTGTAACAACGTCTACGAGTGCTTGGAAAAGACTTCACCGAACCTTTAAACAGAATAATAAGTTATATATCATGTAAACAAGTCACAAACTCACTGAATGATCACTTTACTTGACGATAAAACACTTACAACGCTGGAGTTTAGGCGCGTAATTCTTCATGGACGTGACGTTTCTGTAACGTTTAAGACAATTTCCGGTCTCGCGCATTCTGTAAAACTATCATTTGCAGAAGCAAAAAGTCGTGTTTATTTGATGCGTTTACATTATGTGAAATATAATAAGTTTACTTCCGCGTTTCTCGCACATGTTTCGTGTTGACAGTCACCGCGGAACTTTGAGCAAAAGGCGGGAGGAATTTTTTAAAGACACAGTGACGCAAATAAGTACACTTAAATGCGTGTTAATCTACATAATTTAATATATTAATAATATAATAAAATAGAGCCTAAAATTAAATTAAGTTAAACTAAATTACTTATCTAATCTGTTATCTATATGTAATGTCACTTATATTATCTAGTCTGTTTGTGGATGAGAGAATATTATGAAGCATCATTTTATGAGTGTATTCCTCTGCTGTTTTTGTGTGCATGTCTGAACATGTTCTGCTCCACCACCTGCTGAAGTGTGGGATTGGTTTATCCCACTAGGAATAAGGGGAGAATCCAGGATACATTTCCTGGAAATACAAAAGCTAGGGATGAGATGAACACCTAAACATTTGAAGAATTTTATTTTGATGGGAAAATTATGAACTGGGTGTGCCTGCCTCAAGATATAAGTTTTTTTTTTTATTATTAAAAGAGTGAAAAAGAGGTGAAAGGTGAAGCAGGCGGAAAAATCAATTATTAAAGTATTTATTCTTATGCTATATGCCAGATTGGTCTTCAGAGCAAATGCCCAATTACTGACCTCTCAGAAGTATCCAGGAACATATTTTCCTCGAGATGCCGTCCAAATGTGGGTTAAGGGATACGGTTCATGTTGTCATTTCACAACATACTTTTTCAGGAACAGAGCGAACAGAATAGTACATTCACTGAGATCTAAAAATATCCACAGCAACAAACCCAAAGCCTCCATTTCTCCAGAATTAAAATGTTTTCATGCAGATGTCTTAATGCCGTTTTTGCGTTGTCATACAATAATGATGTAAATATATATTATTATTTCTGTATAATATTATATAATATTCAGTATACACCAGTACATTATATATTTGCTGTATGTATGTGTGTGTGTGTGTATATATATATATATATATATATATATATATATATATATATATATATACACACTACCGTTCAAGAATTTGGGGTCAGTAAGATATTTAATGGTTTTTAAAAAAATTTCTTCTGCTCATCAAGGCTGCATTTATTAGATTAAAAATCCAGAAAAAAAACATAATATTGTGAAATATTATTTCAATTTAAAATTACGCTTTTCTGTGTAAATATATTTTAAAATGTAATTTATTACTGTGATACAAAGCATCATTATTACAGTCTTCAGTGTTATTTTTCAGACCTTTCAGTAATCATTCTATGCTGATTTATTACTAGAATTGTCATACACATATGCATATACTGTTAATTAATATTAGGCCTATTCTATATTTAGCTCATTATGTATTAGACCTATCTATGTTGTTAAAGTATGGAATAGACATATGCTGTTTTCTTAATGACTTGTAATTCATTACATTTTTTCAACAGAGCAATCAATAATCAGCAAGCCTTCTTCAGTGTATCATGTAGTAACATTTCCCACAAGAATTTTTTGAAAACTTGAGAAAATGACCCAGTTCTAATACAGTTTTTATAAATGCTGCATTTTTGCTCATTTGAATTGAGAGACTTCCAGCAAAGAAAAATTTGTTCTAAGAACGTTTTGCTAATGTTCCCAGATATGAAAATACTATTTCTGAATGTTCTCTGAACATTCAAAATGTCCAGGCTTAAAAAAAATCATTACTTTTGAATATTTTCTGAACATTCTGTAACAAGTAGTAACATTTTAGGAAATGACGGACAAATGCAGGGCTGTATTAAAGCACGAGCTTAACCGGGCACCAGACCAGACTCATTTTTAATAGTAAAACAACAAGTTCACAGTGCAACATTCATTTAGTCATTTAGTTTGTAAGTCATTTGTTAGAAAACATAACTTTATAAACAGCTTATATTACCATGACAAATGTGTTTTTGAACAAACTGCAATGTGAAGTGCATGGGATGAAAAAAAAAAAATAATAATAATTAATTTGTAGAATTACGCTGGTTCCACCTCTTGGATGGGATGAAAACATTATTTGTTCATTTGTAGTGTCGACCCTTTGAACTCTGAACTCTTTGACATCCCTTTGACAACTCAAAACATATTTTCATATGAGTTCCCGTGTCCCATGAGTGTGTGCACACAAGCAATCTTGACTTACTGCACTTAAATAAATCAGAAGAACATTGCAAACAAAACAGTACACTGCAGAGTATTCTGTCCTCTACAGTCCCCCGAGAGGACATATTTTTAAAACCATGTCATTTGGGAGGATCCCTGGTAAGATATGTTGTAAAACACTGTACAAAGGTGGAAAACACCATTCAAATAACATACAGTAGGCACTAGTTGTCAGGAAGTCTGCTGTTTATAGACATTTTTGATGCATTTAATACTATTGAAAAAAATACATATCTTTACTAAATGTGTGATTCAGTGTTTAATAGCAAAATTCAAACCATAATGCAAAAATATGGGATATTTAAATGTTGGGACCCTGTATGGACCACAAAAGCAGCCATAAGTAGCACAGGCAGCCTACATTTATAGAAATAGTCAACACTACATTGCATGGGTCAAATGATCATATTACTTTAATGCTAAAGTCATTAGGATCGTAGGAGATTTGGTATGTTTCCTACACTAAATCTATCAAAACTCAGTTTTTGATTAGTGATAAGCTATGCATTGCTAAGTACTTCATTTGGGCAACTTTAAGGATGATTTTCTATTTAGATTTTTTTGCACGCTCAGATTTCACATTTTCCAATAGTTCAAATATCGTCTAATCCTAACAAACCATACATCAATGGAGAGCCTATTTATTTAGCTTTCAGACGATGTATGCATCCCAATTTCACGAAAATAAAACCCTCATGACTGTTTTTGTGGATCACAGCCACATATATTTAATTATTTTGATACTTCTGAATGACCTTGCCAGTGAAAGCTTCACAGAAGAACGTCATAGTGAAATATATATATATATATATATATATATATAAATACGTTCAATAACAAAACACAGCTGATAAGCGCGCGTGACTTAACTGACAGCTGAAAGCAGATGGAGCCCATGAGCACAGTCACTGATTGGCTAATATGCCCTTAACCACGCCTAATGTCAACACGCCCCGCCCTCCCAAATGATGTTTGTGAACTGTTTAGTGACGGAGACGAGCACGTCAAAACACCGGTCCCCGTACGTGAAGTTATTTAACAAGCTAGGGGAGAAAACAGAGCTTCAGGATGCTTGCGTCAGTGATAGTTCTTCACAGTAGAAACTTTTAAATCGCATGACGTTAGTGTTAAAGTGTCGTTATAAGAGTTAGAGGTTCACCGAGTGGAGCACGAGAGATGCATCAGGCGCGAAAGTAAACGAAAGTAACTGTACATCCAGAAGGATTTATTGACATTATCTAAAGATTTTCGAGAGGAAGTCGACATGTTCCCCCTCGACTCTCCGTGGAATATCTCTTTCGCTGGCTGTGGTTTTCTGGGTATTTATCACATCGGAGTGGCCAGCTGTCTGCAGGAGCACGCGCCGTTTCTGGTGGAAAACGCGCGTCACATTTACGGCGCGTCCGCGGGCGCGATCACGGCCTCTGCGCTCGTGGCCGGCTGCTGCATGGGTAAACTCAGATACACACTTGTTATTAAGATTTATACATCTCAAAAAGCCTGAATAAATAAGCTTTTTCATTGATATATGGTTATTTGGGATTGGACAGTATTTGGCTGAGATCTAAATCTAAAGGTGGAATAAAATCCAAATACTGAGCATCAGAGCTTGCCTTTAAAGTATTTAGTAATGAGTATTACTGATCAAAAATAAAATTTGGATATATTTACAGTAGGATTTACAAAATATCTTAATGGAACATAATCTCATATAGATATATATATTGTAAATTTGACAAATAATAAAAGAGAAGTAAATTATACTCCGATATTTTTTTTTTTACTGAAATTACAACATTTTTTTTGCCGTGTATAATGACAATGTATGAACATTTATTGTGATAAAAATATGGTATAAAACTGTATTTTTTAGTACTAGATAAAACTTTACGTGAAATAAAAATACTTTAAACAAATTTTATTTCAGCTAATCACAATAGCTAAACTTAATTTTATTTCAAATAACAAAAGAAACAACTACAAATCAATAAAAACTATATAGACACATTTTTTTTAATTATAACGACTCAACAAAATAACTTACAATGACTTATACCAACAAAATGGTAAAACTTTAACCAAAATCTAAATTATATTAAAGTAGTTTATATTATTATTAAGTAACTCAGTTAAACTATTATCATCTTGTTCATCTATATTTAGTATCTATGTCAAAGATTACACTTTTCATGTGCAGTGGCACAACATCCACCTGTTGCTATTTG
>JAUCMT010000059.1:2898798-2900914 GCA_032357475.1 Enteromius thamalakanensis
TTGTATATATTTAAAAAATATATAATTGTATATATTTTTTTCTAAATAAAAACAATATAAATATACTAATATATAAACTTATATAAAATATAATAAAATATGAAATATATTAACTATTAAATTAAATATATTATGCTAATGTGATATGTGCATTTAAGCATATATTAAAATATATTTTTTATTGATTTAATTTATACATTTATTGTTTTCAAATTCTATGTATTTAATCATTTAGAAGTTTAATGTAATGTAATAAATTAATTTATACAATTTTATATAATTGTTATAATACATTAATATATATTTATATAAGATATATTAAATACATATATATAATTTAAATAATTTTATATATGAAGTAAAATATGTAATTTATATTGTGTGTATTTAATGTATTGATGTATTTATCATTAATTTATAATTGTATCTAAATATTATTTTTAAGTATTATTTCACACACACACACACACACACACACACACACACACACACAGATTTGATGTATATATCCCTATTATTTTTCACAATCACACAAATGTTTGACAAAAAGCATGACCTGTAGAACGTTCCTCCACCTTCACAACTCTTAAGCTGTATAAGTGATACAGTGAGGTGCCATTAAAAGTCGTCTATACAAATTGTGTGTATATCCTGGAAGTCATTTTTGTGTGGACCACTGCTTTTATAGTCACCTCGAATCTCTTCGTCCCTGTGTGTTTCAGGTCTGTTACATCATCGAGGTCCACACCGTATGCTGGCCGTAGCTGCTGGAGAGGCTGAGGAACAGTCTGATGGTGAGGATGATGAAGAGTCGGAGAACAGAGACGACAGAGAAACACAGGATCACTCCAGCATCGAGGAGCACATCTTTGAACACTTACCTCCAAGAGTACATAAAGGTATTGCTGGACCATGTTAACCAATCTGACATTCACTGAAGCACTATAGTAGAGTGTTAGGCCCTCAAGCTCCAGCTTAAAACCTTTGACTTGTATTTAAAGGCCGAAGCTCATCTTCATACCAAGCGTAAGCAGGGCCCTAGAAGTTCACTCTGTGATGTTGTTCTCTCTTCAGCGCTGGTGGAGGCCTGTAGGGAGAGGCGGAGTCTGCTGCAGTCGCTAGGCAACATGCTGCCTGTTAGATTGGCATCTGTCATCCTGTTACCATACACACTTCCTCTGGAGTCAGCTCTGTCACTGAGCGTCAGGTACACCTTCACCACAACTCTGGACGTGACAATGTTATAACATTTAAACATAACATGTTTTTCTTAAATATATGCATGAATGTGTTTGTATTTTTATATAAATAATAGATATACAGTACAAATACACACACACACACATATATTTTAATTTTAATTATAAGCAGTTTTTGCTTACATTATATATATATAAAATAAAATTACACTAAATAATTTACATTCTACATTAGATGAGTGTTGCACCTGCTCTGGTCATTTCCAGAGTTGTGGTACACACACACACTTTATATATATATATATATATATTATCTATTAATTTTAATTGTCATTACACTTTGAAATCTATTTTCTTGAACTCTCTTTGTCTCAGACTGCTAGAGTGGTTGCCAGATATTCAGGAGGATGTGGGCTGGATGAAGGAGCAGACAGTGAAGCTGCTGCAGAGTGTTTTGTCACACGCAGGGAGGAGTGTGTCAGAGCAGGTGTCTACACGGTGAGAGAGGACACACACACACACACACACACAGAGCACAGTCTGACTAGTAATTTCTTATCATGCTAGCAGTATATTTCACCATAACTATTTTTGTTAGAATCCCCCATATGCTTCATACATGACATAATCGTGCAGTGTATAATATTGTTAAGTCTAGTGACTTTTTAAAATGCTTATTGGCTTTTTTTTGTAGTTTTGTCTCAGACAAATGTATTTTAAGGATGTTAATATTTTATCATTCTTCAAGGATATTTAAATTTCAGTTCCATTACTTGTTCCCAATTACAATTGACTACTGTACAATATGTACATATATATATATATATATATATATATGTTGACAGATGATATGTTGGGTAAAGATGGTAAACACATGGAGTATTTTAGCACTGTGCACCTCATGTGAACTTCAGTTG
>JAUCMT010000059.1:2907328-2918699 GCA_032357475.1 Enteromius thamalakanensis
ATATATTTTGGAATATTACATGCATATATATTTATATATTATTTTATTATATTATATATAAATTGAATATATAAACATAAAATAATTTTCTTAAATATATACATGCATTTGTATATATATATATATATATATATATATAATATACACAGTACACACACATATATTATGTAAACAGAAATTAATTCTGAATGCGATTAATCGCAAATTAATCAGTTCACAGCACTAATAAATGTATGTGTGTGTGTGTGTGTGTGTGTGTGTAATGTTTAAATTAAAGTAATAAATAATTCAAACAATTTTATTGATATCTAAATATTGTTTATTACTTGAACCACAAGAATTATTGAATGTTTAGGTTATATGTATGAGATGCAATAACACACTAGTCCCTGTCTGAGTGTGTTTCTGTCAGCGCATCTTAGTGTGTATTGTGTTGCCATGACATGAATTTGAAGACATTCATGAGAGCATAAAATAAAATAAAACCACAGCTTCTTGATTGCTTACTGGGAACACACAGCCTGTGTGTGTGTGTTTGGCTCTGGACAGAATCAGTGTCACATCCTGTCAAAGACACTGTTTTGGCCTTTACACACAAACACACACACACACACACACACGTCCCCTCCGTCACAGATAGAGTTACAGCGATGGTTTACCTTCTAATGGTCCTAAAGTAAACAGTGGTTCGGTACAGAGATGGACGGCAGGACGGAGGATTGTGAGCAGAGCTTCTCTTAAAGGTTCCTCAGAAGAAACACCAGCTTGAGTCAGTCCTCGGCATTTATATATCTTATGTATTTTGCATATCTCAGCAAAAATGTATAACAATTTATAGATATTGTAGCTATAAGGAATACTTTATAGCCAATTTAAATACCATATTACATTTAATTTATACCATTATCAATGCATTTATTATATAATTATATTATACCATATTAAAATATTTTGGAAAGTTTAGACGCTGCTTATTCTGGCTCATATTAATTTTCATGTTTATTAAATGGACAGTTCTTGTTTTAAATTCTATTTGGTTAGTACGACTTTTTTTTTTTGTTATATTATTATTTAATATTATTTACAATTACATTTTTTGTTATATGTATAATCCTGTTAGTATGGATGCAAAACATCAGATTTGATTGACAAGTAAATTTAATTTTCATGCTGTGGCTTCAAAAAGAGAGAGCGAGAGAGCAATTATATTATTAAATTAAGTGTTGTACAATTATTTTAAAAATATTTTTTCCAGTTAACTTTTTTTTATTTCAAGTAATGAAAATGGTTTTAGTTGACTCTAATTACCCTAGTACATTAATATTCATGTTTATATTCCATACTTATTTTAATAATCGTTGCATGTGTGATGACGCTCTGTCGCTGCTCATCCTGATCTCTGTGCTGTTGTCTCGTTGTTGCTTGGTAACAAGAATTAAATATAGTCAGTGCTCTTTAAGGTTTTCCATGCCTTCCATCCAAAGGCTTTCTCTCTCTGTCGTTCTCCAATGAGCGCATGGAAAACATTCTTCATGCAGTACAAGCGGCTGTTGTCATAGGCAAAGGCCAGTCGCTCTCTGAGTCACACACACACACACACACTCTCATTCAGTGACCGAGTCGAGAACTTCACACCTTCTCCATACAGAAGGTTCCCAGTGTTCCTCAGAAACCCACACAAACACACACAATGAGGAAGGGGTCATAAACAGAGCAGTCATCTGTTCTCCAGCACACACAGAGCAGAGCGAGTGCAGTGTACGTGGAGATTTCTATAGGCACTCCTCTGGGAGCCGCACGCTTTGGCTGTTAAATCTTTTCCCCCCGTCATGCCCAAAAACACAGGTTTTTATCAGCACTAGAATCACTGTAGCATGTGGCCTGTCTGCTGTTTGCTGTAGCATAATGTCTGAGGATTCTTAGAGATTTAAAGTAGCTAAACAATGTACCCTACGCTGCACTACAGTGTACTAACAGTGTTTTAATTATGTAGATATCATTAGATATGATAGCTATATAGGTCTGTTTGGGTCTATACATATATGTACTTACTTTACTTACTCAGGTAAAGTTAACCATTCGATTACTTGCTTATTAAGTTACTTAATTTACTTCATAGTCACTTGCTTTACTCAGTTAGTTTACTTAGTTACTTTCTTTAATTACAGTACTATAGTTGCTTTATTTACTACCTAGAGTCAGTTTACCAATTATTTACCTAATTAACTTAGTCAATTTAATTTACTAAGTTGTTTTATTTATTAACTTGCGTCAGGTTGACCATGTAGTTACTCACTTTACTACTTTACTTTACTTGCTTACTTTACTTACTAACTAATGTAATTTACTTAATTAGTCACTTTCTTTACTTACTTTACATAACTTTAGGCCAGTTAACTTGTAGTTACTTAATTCACTTGCCTGGCCACTTACGTTATCTTAATTTACTTTCCTTACTTATTTATTTGACTTTCTAACTCGGGTCTGGTTAACCATTGGATTACTCCCTTTACTTGGCTACTAGGTCATTTACCTACTTTCTTTACTAACTCAGGTCAGTTACTTAATTTACTTATGTAGTCACTTGCTTTGCTCAGTTAGTTTACTTAGTTGCTTTACGAACCAACTATTACTTAATTTTCTGACTTAGTCACTTACTTTACTTACCTTTTCTTAGTTCAAGTCAGGTCAATTTAAAGTTCAGATCCTTAACTTACTTAGTTACTTTACTTACCTTACTTAATTACAGTACTTTACTTACTAACTCAGGTCAATTTACAGTTCAGATACTTAACTTACTTACTTAGTTGCTTTATTTACTAACTTAGGTTAGGTCGACCAAGCAATTACTCACTTTACTTAGCAACTTTACTTACTAACTGTTTATTTGTTAAAGTCACTTACTTATAAGTCACTTTACTTACTAACTCTACATTTAAGAATAAAATACTTACTAAATACTTGTTTTTTTTTACTTTTACTTGAACTTGGCATGGATTTGGACATTTTGCACACAACTGTTTTCCTGAGGGCAGACGAATCCACATGTAATATGAAAGTTACTTAAGTAACAACATAAGAGTAAAATAAAATATAACTAATGAAAACTAATCAATCATCGGTACTTGATTAAATCAGTGAATCTTTTTTATTATTTCATTTAAATTTCATCAAAACTGACAGGGTCAATCTAAGTATGTACACTCATTAGTTCGTTAGCTTTCTTTGATGTTATGAAGTGCTGTTGTCTGTTGACAAATTGGAAAAGCTGCAGTATTTTAAAAACTATGAACTACTGTTAAAAAATGCCGTTGAGTTAGTAACAGCTGATACTCCTCAACACTGATTACAGCCTGCACATGTCCGGTACATGTACACTAACACATCCATCATGTAAACGCTTCACTGACTAATTATTGTTTTGCCTGCAGCCAGTGGCAGCTATGTCTGACTGAAACTCTAGGGACATGAAAACACAGATATCCCATGATGCAACGCGACACTGGCACCAGCAGTGTTGTAAAGATGATGTCAGTGGAGTTATTCAGACAGAGCGATCAGCTGATCAGAGTCATATGTTCATTGATTTACATGCTGTGTGTGTAATTGAAGGGCAAAGGTTAAGCACGGTGTCGTGTGTGAAGAATTCATGTACAGACTGAATGATGAATGATTTATTAGTAGGGATGCAATAAAGTTATTGCACTAAAACAATACAAAAATTGTTTGTTACTTAAAAAAAATAACTGAAATTAAATAAAATATATTGGTGTACTAAAGTAACAAACTAAAGTACAAATCATAATTATACAAATATACAAATGTAAAAAAAAAAAAAACAGAAAATGGACAATATAACAATAATACAAAATATACATAAAAATGCTACTAATATGCTCAATATTATTTGATAGCATTAATTAAATATTGCTATTAGTATGATTTATAATCACTTTTAATCTATCACTTTTAAAAATATCATTGATATTTTTGCTCATATTTTATTTTAATTTTAGTAGTTTTGTTAGTATATTATTATTATTATTTTTATAATCCTATATAGTTTACTTCAGCTTGAAGTAAGAAATATAACATATGAAATATTGCCTTGGCAACTAGCTTGAGAATAAAACAAAAAACTATATATATGTGTGTGTATTTTAATTTATTTTAATTAGTGTTTGCTTAATTTCAAGTATTGAGAATTTTTTGTATGGTATTAGTTTTAGTTAAAGACAATAGCCCTGGTCTGAACAATAAACATTTGTATCATATTGAATATCAACCATAACATAAAATGTTTACATTTTTACATTTTCAGAAGAGATTTGTGGTGAGAATGACTATATTTGAAAGAGATCTTTGTTATTATGCATGTTTGAGTTTACATTCTGCTGCTCTCTCCTCAGGCCTGTATTGATGAAAACGCAGAGATGGTTCAGTTTCTGGTGGAGAGCGGCAGTGACGTGAACCGAGGAGACAACGAAGGCTGGACGCCCCTCCACGCCGCGGCCTCCTGTGGCTTCCTCCAGATCGCAAAGTCAGTAACACCCTTACGCAGAACAGCTAAATCTAATGAAAAAGTGTTAGATTCTATTGTAAGTTGAGTCAAGTAATGTTTTTGTCTCTCTACCTGTTGCAGGTACTTGATCGAACACGGTGCTCGTGTGGGAGCGGTCAACAGCGAGGGAGAACTTCCTGTCGATGTGGCTACTGAAGACGCTATGGGGAGACTGCTTAAAGCAGAGATTAAAAAACAGGGTGAGAGATTCAAACCCTAGAGAAGGAGGCAGATGATGCCGTGAAAGGGAATGTTAACTAAATCCAAAACTATTAAAAGGTTTTTAATAAAATAAATGAATTATTCATTATTTAAAAAGTATAAAAATTAGATAAAAACTTAAACTTGAATGAACCTAAAAAACATGTCATGGCATATACCTATAATAAATATCTTAAGTTGAAGTTCTAAACTGTAACTAAACTATAAAACTATTCCTATTTGAACAAATACAGGTTCAGGTTATCTGTCTTAAACATGCCATCTGTCTGCTGTGTGTTTGATCCTATTAAAACCTTAGTCTATGTACAAGAGCTCACAGAAGCTCACTGTAGATGTGTGTGTGTGTGTGTGTTTATAGGATGTTTGGTTTTAACAGTAACAGCATGTGAATTTCCCACATCAAGAGCTTAATTAAAAACACTGGAGCTGCGCAGGGATTTTATAAACTTCCTCCTGCTGCTCATTAGATGTGATCGGTTATGTGAATGTAGGTGTGTCTTTATGTCCTGAAAAGAAAAACTGACCTAGAAGTGAAAATTTGCTAATATTTTACTCGTTCTTAAACCGTTCGGTGTGTCGATGAGTTTGTTTCTTCAACAGATTTGTATAAATGTAGCATTGCATCACTTTCTCAGCAATGGAAGTGAATGGGTGCCGTCCGAATGAGAGTCCAGTTAAGCATGCAGCTTTTCACTTCACAAGAATCGATGCACTGAAGTGGTGAGGATTACTTGTGATGTTGTTATCAGCTGTTTAGACTCTCGTTCTGACGGCACCCATTCAGACCCATTGGTGATGCAATGTTACATTTCTAAATCTCGTGCGGGCCAGAGAATGAGTGCTTTCTCGGCGATTTTAAGGTGGATTAACCCTTTAAATGACCTGTAATGTTATTTCTACGAACTCTAGAACATCTTAGGACAGCGTTATAATTGCTGTTTTTGAATGCACTTGCAGGTGTAGATGTGGATCAGGCCAGGAGAGAGGAGGAGAGAGTGATGCTCCAGGATGCCATGGCTGTGTTGGCAGGAAGTGGTTCTCTCGTCCCTCATCCAAACACTCAGGCCACGGCGCTGCATGTCGCTGCTGCTAAAGGATACATCGAGGTGTTAAAGTGAGTACTAACCACTACATGAGTATTACAGCCCTAATCCAAACCTCAATCCTAGACCTAGCCATATAGTAGGTACATGTAGTCAATTAATATTACTCAACACACAAAAGCAGCTTAGAAATAAAGCCTAACCCTGTGTTTTCTCTAGCTCTCCTTTCCGAGCATTGAAATCCTTGTGTTTCTCTTCTGGTCAGGGTGCTGGTGAAGTGTGGGATAGACGTGGACAGTCGGGACAGTGATGGCTGGACGGCTTTTCACGCGGCGGCTCACTGGGGACAGGAAGAGGCCTGCGTTCTTCTGGCTGAGAACATGTGTGAGATGAACGCCGTCAGTAATGTGGTACGGGAGTCTGCTAGCATCCTAATAAATATATTGGTTTTAATATACAGGGGGTTCCGAAAGTATTCAGACCCCCTTAAATGTTTCACTCTTTGTTATATTGCAGCCATTTGCTAAAATCATTCAAATATTTTTTTTCCTCATTAATGTACACACAGCACCCCATATTGACAGAAAAACACAGAATTGTTGACATTTTTGACATGGTGTTTATTATCTCTAATATAGACAAACAAAATAATAAATAATATTTATCATCTGAATCTAACCATGTCATGTCAAAAAATGGAAAAGTCAGCCATCTATTATTATTGTGCATCTTTAGCCCCAACAGGTTTATATAACTGTAATTGTTATATTACCACAGCAACTATAGAATTGCCACAACAAATCAAATTAAAGTACTTTACTACAGTATGGTTCAAAACCACTATAGTATTTACTATAAATGACCATGTATTTTCCAAAGGAGTAAATAAAGGACCATTATAAATATAAAGTCTTGAAAGTAACCAGTTACAATCAAGTATTCTTTGTGTGTATGTGTATCATAGGGCCAAACTCCACTCGACGTGGCCGATGAGAACATCGTTGATAACTTGGAAGAACTGCAGAAGAAGCAGAACGCTGTAAGTTTGGCTTGTGTTTATATATCTGCTGTCTTATCACCTCTTTGGTTTATGTTCAGAGAACTCTTTCACTCGGAGTTTACCAAATAAACCAGGCTTATTCCGTTAGTCTGTCTTATTCTGAATCAAATCTACTGATAACAAGCCAGAATAACTACCATAAACCCAGGTCGATGATGTCTTTGCTGCATGAATGTCCAAAAGACGCCAGCGTTTGTGACTTTATCAAACTCACCTCTGTTTGTACTCGACAGAACTGTGTTCAGTAAGTGGATATTTGAAGGAAGTGTGTGCAGTTAAGGTTGAATGCATCAGTGGTGTTTTTAATAGGAATTTAACAGCGTACGACATGTTGTACCTTGTTTGTTATGTCAGATTAGCAGATATCAGATTATTATGACTCAGTTTACGCATAATCATGTCCCACTTTATTGCAAGTTGCTAGTTTGACAGGTGAATGAGTACTTTAAACTGAATCCAATAAAGTCAAAACTGAGATCAAAATCTGAAATCTACACCTAATCTATATTAATATATACATAAATGAATAAATATATGTACAAATATTTGAAAGGTGTCATTGCCATTTTAATTGTTTTTAATTGTGTGTGTGTGTGTGTATATATATATATATATATATAATTGGTACGGGATATAATAATAGTATAATAATATATAATAACATTAATAATAATATTATTTTTATTATTATTAATTAATATATAGATGTAAAAAGGCAAATATGCTTAATTTTCTTCATGCAGAATATTAAAGGATTTTCTTTTATTTTGTTGTGATATATGACCTGCATATTTTTACCAGTTCCTTTGAGATTTACCCTTATTTATTATTATATAAATTCATAATGAATTTTTTTTTAAATGAAATCAACTGAAGAATTGAAAAAAGTACAAATTAGTACTGTAGATTATCATAATAATTCTTTATTTATTTATATATTTCTTGTGGTGCTATATGATATTCTTGACTATTTCTGTCAGATTTACCTTTATTTATGCTAAAATAAAATAGTATGGGATAGTTATAATTGAATTATTTTTGGAATTGATGTTGAATTATTAATTAACAGAGTTTTTATCTCCTAAAGATGCGCTCAGAGAGACAGAAGAACCAGACACCCGTCATTGAGACCAGCCCACCTGTTTCCGTGGTGCAAACTCGCCCTCGCAGGTAACATCACACACGGTGTCCGAGTACGCATTACTTCCTGTGTGACAAAACCCAGACTGATTGACTATAGTTTATAGTTATTTTTCAGCAGAGAAATCAAGTGAATCAAAGACCGATTAATTATCAAATAGTGTAAATGTTCAGTATACGGTGTTACGTCACATGACTCATTCTCAGCTCTCTCTGATTTTGGCTGATCTTAATGTCACCTGCAGGACGTCCATTTCTCGTATGAGCAGTAAAGAGAAGATCACCCTGCACGAGCGAGAGAAGCATGCTCCACCCTCACTCCAGACTCCGCCCACAGAAGAGGAAGAGGATGAGTCGACGCGCTCAGCCGGCCAATCCAAACCCTCCAGCAGCTCCAGTTCAGAGGAGGAGAGCGAATCAGAGAGTGACGCTGAGTCAGGTGACCAAACTCCGCCCAGTTTTGTTTGGGAATTCAAAAAGCATGTTAGCCAACTGATGATTGTTTTTCCTGTACCTCTTCAGAAAAAGCAAAAACTCGAGAAATTATCAACAACTTGAACAACAAACGCAATGCAGCGCCCGGAGCGAGCTCAGTGGCCAACACTGCCCTTAACCAGGTTAAAAAGGTGACCATTCAACTGCTGATGTTAACCTACTTTTTTCAGCCAGTTTGCAGAAAATTTGATGTTGTTTAGAGGTTGTATCCAAAAGTTTTGCAGATTTGATTTGATTTAAAATTGAAACATTTTCTGTTTAAAATATTTTTATATTTTATACATAAACGTAATATTTTATATATGTTTAATATATACTCAAATAGTCACAAATCAGTTCATATTGACACTAAAACACTAAAAATTATTTGATTGTCTGATGAAGATAATAAAAGTATCACAAAAATAAAAAAAAATTGCTGTGGCTATATTTAAAAATGTAAATGGGTTTATTCGAATTTTGCAGGAAAAAAATAATTGTGGAAATATGATATAGTATAATACAATATTTATTTTATTTTTTAATTGTTTTATTTGTTTTTTGTGTGTGTTATTTCTAACTACAGAAATTTGTCAGTAATTTTTATTTCACTTTTAGTTTTGTTTATTTTAGTATGTCAAATTAAACTGAGTAAAAAACGAGAAATCTTGCTTTGGCATCTTTCTAAAAAAATAAGTTTAGGATTTGTTTTATTTCAAGTAATGAAAATCTGTATTTTAAAAATATGTTTATATGTAACATGAATTAAATGGATATAAATACATTTAAATAAATGTAAATGTTTTCAAAATATGTAGTTACATTATGTTTATGCATAGGAAATATACACAGCTAGCACACATTATGTTCATTTTGGATGCGATTAATCACGATTAAACTTCTTACAGCACTAAACTAAGTTTAATAGAGTATAGTATAATGCATATAACGTGGTTATCATCATAGCCACCCAGTTAACAATAATGTAAAGTATTTGAATGTTTTTGTGTGGTGTGCTTGTAGACTGAACCCGTCCGGCCCCCCGTGACCGAGGCTCCAGGTTCCTGGAGGACGTCTTTACGCAAAGCAGGAAGTTCTGTGACTCTGGGCTCGGCCGGGGCCACTGATCCAGCCACTGAGGCCCTCAAGGACCCCGAGACTAAACTGGGAATGTCACGCTCTGCATCCAGTCCTAGACTGAGCTCTGAATCTGACAATAAGGTATACACTCATAATATATGTACTGTATGGTTATGCATTGTTTTTTTTCAATTGAAACATGTTTTATATATTAAATATAATGCCTGTTATTAAACAAAAATATATTTTTTTAATGACTTTGTCATTTCCTCTGTTCAGGAGCCCAGGTTGGCCCGTGTTCAGCCCACTCCGTCCAGGCGCCTTTTCAGCATCAGTGACACCAGCACTAACCCTGACAGCACCAGCAGGTGAGAGACACAGGAAACACAAAGACTACTTCCTGCTTTGAGAGTCTTTTAAACTCATCCATCTTCTCTGTGTAGCTTGTTAAGCCGCAGCTCTTCGTACACGCGCCGCTTGAACAGCCAGTCCAGTGCTGAAGTGTCTGCTCCGAACCCCTCGTTACCTCGCAGCTCGTCTTATGGAAGGAGGCTCGATGACCCTTCAGTGACCTCTGTAACCACGGCAACCTCTGGACTGAGTCGCCTCAGTAATCTGCTGGCTCAGAGGTGTGTGGGTTTCAGATCGCGTGTGATTTGACCTGGTCTTTGTTGCATTTGTATGATCTGCTGTGTGTCTCGCAGGTCGGCTCAGGAAGAGGCTGAGAAGAAGGAGCCCGCCTCGAACTCTGTAACCACGACAACCACATCAGGCGAGCCCGAGACCAAACAGAGACGCAAGTGAGTGTGTGATGATCTTCACAAGACTGAGCGCTCATAAACCTCCGTCCTACTGGAAAAAACACCTCATACTAGCCTGAAGTGACTCTTGACCCATGTACTTTCTTAAAACAATATGAATGATGCGTGCATGCATTTGTGGTTCACGAGGATACAAATGTGCATAACGACATGGGTACCACAACATAAACATGGTTTATGAGGACACTTCCTGTGCCCCCGTAAAACAACAAAACATATTAAACAGTGTTTTAAGAAATTCAAAAAGTGCACAGTTTCCTGTGATGGGTAGGTGTCAGTGTAGGACAGTAGCACATACAATCTGTACAGTAGAAACACCATTACACCTATGGAGAGACCCTGTAAACCACAAATGCAAGATGTTTGCATCAAAAATAATTCACAAAAGTTAGAGAGCACATTAAATGCAATTAAAAAAGTGTTTGTTTTTAATGATTCAAAGGTTTTTGAAGAAAAAATGTCAAAATGTGGTTGAAATAATGTTATATTTTCATTTAGTGTAACACAATATTAATGTCAAAATTCAAACCTGCTTATTCTGACTTGTGCATATTAAAATATATGAAAGAGTAAGGAGGCATATTAATTGATTTGTTTTAAATGATAAAAAAATGCAACAAATTAGTATTTGGGGTGAAAGTAATTCATCTTTTAATGTGTCATAAAATAATTTTTATTGTAAATATGCTTGACAGGATTGTTACACTGAATGACATTTTTTTGCTGCATAAACTCTCTAATATTAATAAATTACATAATTTACTGTGGATTAATTTTAGTGCTGTCAAATAGATTAATCACAATTGAACAGATTTGACTGCACTACTTAATTTATTTATATATATATATATATAAATAAATTAAGTAGTGCAGTCAAATTAGTATATATATATATATATATATATATATATTATATATAATAAAATACTATTATTTTTAATTTAATTTATATTTAATTTTAAATATTTAG
>JAUCMT010000059.1:2918799-2936638 GCA_032357475.1 Enteromius thamalakanensis
AAATATTTAGAATTTCTTTTTCTATTTAATAGTATTTGTACAGTTAAAATTCATTTACATTAAATAAAATAAAATATATTTGATACTAATTTCCAATGATACAATAATCAGTTTTATTTATATTATTGATTATCAGTTTATTGTTGGTACAAGATGGTCTTCCAGCTGTAAATAGCATCTGGTTGTCTTAACTCATCTAGACCAGTTGGTCCAGCTCCAAACTAGTTTTAGATGTGTTTTTATTGTTTAATTTGTCTGAAGCTTGTGTTTGTGTGTGTAGGTCCTATCTGACTCCAGTGCGTGACGAGGAAGCTGAAGCTCAGAGAAAAGCCCGATCCAGACATGCTCGTCAGTCCAGGCGCTCCACGCAGGTCAGTCAATAATAAAAAACAGTTTCATTGATAGAAATCAAATATACAATATGTCAGTAATACAGTTACACTGCTTTTCACTTTATAACATGTATTACTGGCCAAAATGGTGTTATTGGCCAGAAACCAGTGATATCACAGTGATAGATAGAAGTGCTGGGAAACCCGGTGGAATATGCTTTAAACAGTCAATGGCTTTGTGCACTTTAACCCTGAGCTCTGACCTTAACACAGGGTAAACATATGTGTCGAGCAGTTTTACGTCTGAGCGCAGCTGGAGTCCAGACATCTCTGTGTTTGCTCTTCAGGGTGTTACTCTCACAGACCTGCAGGAAGCGGAGAAGACAATGAAGACGGAAAACAAGGGCAAGGAGAAGAAAGAAGAGGAGGAGAAAGAAGCAAAGCAAAAGAAGGGAGAGGAAGGGGTGAGAAAGGTTGAGTTTAATCCTAATAACTGCATTTGTTCAGAGACCAGTCAGAAATATTAAAGGTTAAAGGTCAAGTGTGTTATTTTATTTTTGATGGTATAGTACTTTCCGAAACTGAACAACTGCATTGATGCCTGAAAAATAGCAAAGGAAGAGTGTGTGCTTGTAAATATATGCATATATTTTGTATGAGGAAAATATATATTTTTCTAAAATAGATACATGCATGGGTGTGCATTTATATTTATATATATATATATTCTCATTTAATTTCTTGTTTGATATATAAATAACAGTATAGTAAGAAATAAAATGATAATTATAAAGTATATATTATTAATCCTTACTATTTACTTCTGTCACATTAATAATAATAATCTATTTCTATATATTTGCGCAGGAAGTGAGCTGGCGGTCTCGTATCGCTAACCTGCAGAAGTCTGATTTGCTGGGACTCACACACCCTCCCGGTGCTCCACGTCCTGACAGACAGGGTGACCTTTCACCTTTGACCCTCATCAGTCTGTTTGATGATACCACCCTGCTTTGTTCAGCGTGTAACATGGTTTGTGTGTTGTGTATCAGATGCAGACAGCGAGGAGCGAGCGAGGGAGCGCAGGAGAGCCAGAGCTCGGAGGAGAGGGAAGACAGGAGAGGTGAGGAACAGCAGCACACCTGATCCAAGCATGAGACTTGATTTTTACCATTTACTTCTGTGCTTTCAGAGCGATGACAACGACCCCAGTGGAGAGGAGGAGAGTAGCAGTGGGCGGGACCCACAGGTCTGACCAATCAGCATGCTCTTTTTAGCACATATTACAATAGCAATATACTATGATATATTTATGTAGTATTTCAGTATTACTGTGTAAGAATTGTATTTGTATATATTTTTATATTTTAAATCATGACGCTAATATAATACATTTTAATAGATGTTTGTAATGTCAAAATGTTTTTTCATAATTGGTCTGATTAGTTTCGTTTGTTAAGTTCTTGCATGCGGTTATGGTTTCTTGCTGATGTGAAATATTTTGTGTTTTCCTCATGCAGACAGACAGATACACGAGCAGCAGGTAAGAGTCTGATCTTTGACCTTTCAGGTTGTTTGGAGACCTGCATCCTTCTCATTCTTTTTCTCTTTCCTTCCTCTCAGGTCTGATTCGGTCTTGAACGACTGTATTCTCACGAGAGGATCAGAGTCCAGGGACTTCAAGAAGGTCAGCGGGGCTTTGTGGTATGGCTAACTGTGTTGGCAGGAGGTGTGTGTGTTTTATGTCGGTATGTGTGTTTCAGATGTTTGAGGAGATGTCCAGGGAGAACCGCCGCCTGCAGTCACAGTTATCAGACACACAGAGAACCATTTCACTGACCCGGGTGGAGCTGGAAAAGGCCACACAGGTTCTCTCTCACACACCACAGCTTCACATACACACAGAGCTGCACACATGTGTCAGATTACTATGATAGCAGTTTTAGATATACTTTTTGTTTTCTAGTAGGAAAATTCTTTTGATCAAGCATATAAAAGCATATCCTGACACCCATTAGTCTATTAGTCTAAATCAAGCAATTCTCGAAAGAATATTTTAAAGGCATCATTTATATTATTATTTATTATATAGAATAAAGCTTATTTTATTAAATAATTGAATCACTTAAGTTTATTATATTTCTATTTACAAAAATTTTAATTAATATACTTTTTAGTGTGTTTTTATATCTCAGGGTTATTGTAGGTAACTACCAAAAACATAAAAAAAAAAACATTTTACATTTTCTTTACTAACTTAAAAAAATTAAATATTGCTAAACATTTAAACTTATTATATATATATATATAATCTATATAAACTTATATAGATTTCTCATTTAGTGCTAAAAGTAAAAAACTAAATAAAAATTAATAAAAGCTATAAATTATAAATATAAATATAAAATTAAAATATGTTATATATAAAGTAATGTGTCAATAAATATATGTGTGTGTGTTTCATATAAAGAAAAGTTATTTACATGTGTTTGGTTTTTATTTTTACATTTGGAGGTATTTTTGTGGTAAAGGTAGAATATATATAATTTTTTTTTTCCCCACTGAAAAAAGCCTTTAGACATTCATAGATAAATAGATGTAAATTTCTAAAGACCTTTTTCATTAAGACAAATTTTTGCGCACAGATATTTTCTTCAGTAGAAACACTGATATTAGTAGATTTTTTGTTTCAGTGTGAATGTGATGGGTAAGAACAATATTATTTGACTCCTGTGTTGGTGTTTTTAACAGAGACAGGAGAGATTCACGGACTGCACGGCTCTGTTGGAAATGGAGAAGAAGGTGAGTTTCTGCTGAAGTCATGAAAAGCGCACAGATATTCCCTCTATAGACCTTCTCAATCTCATGATGTCACTCCACATGCTTGTTTTCTCTGCGTTTCAGGAGAAAAAGATGTTAGAGAGGCGTGCCGCGGAGTTAGAAGAGGAGCTAAAGGTGAAAGCATGTGATCACGGAAGACTTGTTCTGATTGGCTATCATTTACTCAGTTCTGGATGCTGATTGGCTCTCTCCACTGAAATCTTGTGAATGTATATTTTAATACCTGAGAGCAATTCAGCAAACACGAGTAAAACTGGTTTATGGAGGCGTTTGTCTTACTAGCCAGGAATGACAAATATGATTAATTACACTTCTGCCGTGTTAATGTGAGTTTAGTCACCTGGTTTCTATTTCTAGCATTGCCTACAGTGAAATCTGATTGGTTCTCTTCCAGTATGTTAATCATCAGCTTCTATGCACTGGCTGTGAGTTTGTAGCTCTGCACTGTATTTTTACTCTTATTGAGGACAGAAAAAATACTTGAAACTGGAAAATTGTAATTTCATGCATTATAAGGAGTGGTAAAGTGCTACATTCTTGCATTTACTCCGCTTCATGTTGCTCCAAACCTGTGTGAAGAGTGTGAGGTTTGTAGCTTTCAAATCAATGAGAAAAGTATTTTACCAGTTTTTTTTTTTGCATATCAGTGATAAAAGACAAATGTCACATTTTAAAACGCTCACTTCCTGCGCAAATGACAGTTTAAAACAGAGCCAGTAGCCATAACTAAATCAAAAGTAAATAAAAAATGACAGATTAATATTAGGTTTCTTAATTATTATATTATTAATATAAATATCACAATTGCAAAAGCTCATGTTGAAGCCACAAATAGTGTTTGAAATTTTTTTTTTTTAATTATTATTATTATTGATATTATTTTATACATTATTTACAATATGTAGAAGTCATATATATATACATCAATTTATGTGTATGAATACGAATTGTGTTTGTTATTATTATTAATATTATTAAATAATAATACAGTTTTATTAAAAATACATAATTTACAGTCCTTGGTCAGTGGTCAAATTAAATTAATTGTAAAGGAAAAGTACAATATTATAATCAATTTTGTAATTTTTTATAATTAATATTGATTTTATGATTAGTTACAATTAATAATGGATAGTGCTTGGTGGCCAATCAAACTAAAATGTAAAACAAAAATAATTACATTTAAAAATATATGTATATGATTTTTGTTGTTATTATTGTTAATAATAATGTTTATTTAAAATATTATAATATATACTATTATTATTAGCAATAATAATGATAATAATAATACAATTTTATTAATAATTCATCATTTACAGTCCTTGCTCAATTCGTAGTGCTTGTCAAATAAAACTTAAATGTTAAAATAAATATGTAATATAATATTGACAGCTCCTGGTCGCTGTATTCTTACATTATTTGGAAAACAGCTGCTTGAACATTTTTCAGAACATCATCTTTTGTATTTCTTGTTTCAGGATGGCATGAGGGCGTGTAAATGATGTCAGTATTTATATTTGAGTGTGAACTGTCTCTTTACATGACTCCTCTGACAGCTGTAAAGACCTGGAGTGTGTCTGTCTTGCAGGTTTTAGGGGATCTGAGAGCCGACAACCAGAGGCTGAAGGATGAGAACGGAGCACTCATCAGAGTCATCAGCAAACTCTCCAAATAGAGCGAGACACCGAGAGAGAGGAGGAGAAACCATACCACCCCGAGCCAAAGAAGGGAAAAGAGGAGGAGAGGAACAGTGTTTGCCCATGGCTCACAGTTAGCAGTGATCTTTTACCTTCCTGTGCGTGCGGCGTGTTTGAACTTCATCCAACTTCATCGACAGAGCTTCAGAGATTTTCTTATTTCTCTCTCACACACACACACACACACTCGTATAGGGACGCATGCACCATGCACATTCCCATAAGCGTGAGCGCACACACTCCACACACATTCCACGAGTCTCAGGCAGCTGAAGTCTGCAGTATTTTTGCATCTTTGCACAAACACACACACACACACACAAAATCGAGAGGTTGAACCCTAAACTCCACTAAAGGTGGTCTGAGCATGTCACTCCAATCCATCGACTCCAGAAAGCAGCGCGACAATCATTCGCTGAAAACACGCCAGTTACGCTATGCATCTTTTTTTTTTAAGCGACACTTGCGGCGAGCCATGAGGAAATGTCTATTTTTGTGCTTTTTACCCTTGTTTGAATCATCCATGCTCTGTGTCTTCTGAAGCGAGGGCGACGGCTTTTGTTTATTGTGTAAATGTACAAATATTATTCATTTGAACTCATAACACTATAAACTGTAACTTGATATTGGCTTAATTTTCTCCACGTGTTGTTTTTCTAATATATTGAATGAATGTTGGCACTTAATAAAATATGTGTGTTTGTAGACTAGTGCCTGTTTGTTTTATTTATCTCTGCTGTGCTTTATTGTTGTGTAATATGGCAGTTTGTGTTTTATTTGAATATTAAATGGTCAGTGGCCAATCAAAGTATTTATTTTAATTATTACTTTTTTTTAAATATTATTAAAAAAAAAACTAAAATAATATAGTAAAAACATCAAATATATTACTAAGAACTAAAATATAAAACAAAGAGAATAACTTTAATATTAATCATATAATTAAATAGGGCTGTCAAATGATTAATCGCATCCAAAATAAAAGTTTCTGTTCACATATGTGTGCACTGTGTATATAAATTATGCATATATAAATACACGCATACAGTATTTTCAAAATATAGATATATATTTAATTTATATAATTTATTAATATTTTAATAAATAAAAACTTTTTTTTTAATGCATGCGAGTATTTATACATACATAATAATAAATACAAACATTAATTTTATGTAAACAAAAACTTATTTTGGATATGGTTAATCGCAATTAATCAGCATTATAATAAACCTCCCCTGATCAGTGGTAACGCAAAACAAGAAAAAATATGAATATTAATTTGTTTGAGATCAGCTCAGCATGTTTTTTATATGTGCATATGCATATTAAATATACACGGTACACACTATGTAAACAAAAACTTTTATTTTGAATGCGATTAATCGCGTTTGACAGCAGTACTTTTTATTTCAATACTGTACAATAGTATCCTATTTAAATGTAATGATACTAACAGCAATGTTTTCATGTCATTTGGATTCAGTAACAGTACCCAGCGCTTTTGAAAGCTGAATTTCTAGATTTGATTCAGTATCTTTAGGTATCATGTTCAAACTCTAGCGGTATGAAGTCATCAGGACAGCCAGTCTGTCTCTTTCTCATTCACTAGTTCTCCCTAATGCTGTGTGCATGTCTACCAGATGTCCCTCGTCATCTGATAGCAGGGAAAAAAACAAGAACAGCTGGAATAATGGATGCAACATTCCCACAGAGAGCAGGACAGGAAGTTACAGTAAAACCGGACAGTGTGAGAGCGAACGGCAAAATGATTCATTCTCGCCCGACACCTTGTTTAGAAGCTCCAGGGAACAATAAGAGAGAAACCTGAGGGCCGCTGAAAGTTAAAAAGACACTTCTGATTGGGATTCTGACACGTGCTACACAGATCGGACCTTTGCCTCTCGTTACCTTTGGCTCAAAACAAAACAAAACGCATGACCCTTGAGAATGAATGCCATCCTCTCATCTGTTTGTCTCATCTTCATATACACTGACAACAAGGACAGCTCCTAATAAGGTACGCCGAGCCAGTCCTGCTGTAAATATCCCTGCGGCCCGAGAGGGAGAGAGAGGAAGGGAGGGTGGAGAGGAAAAGTCTGGGGGAAAACGGAGCGGATGGATTGCGGCCTTATAAGGGTAAAGCTGCTCTTTTCCCAGGCTCCGGACCCCAAACTCAGGCGCGCTGCCAACGAGAAACAGAACAGCGTTTGCTGCCTCCTAGAGCCAGAACAGAGCCATGACCGCAGTGCTACCTGATCATACTGGAGAAAGTTGCTAAAGGAAGGTCGATTTGTTGTTAAAACTCGCTAAATGACATGTGATTTGCTTTTTATGCAGAGAACTAAACTTTATATTATAAAGGACTGCATATTAGGCTTTATATCTTTTGTTATTTTGTTTGGAGAATTCCATTAACATAAGAAGTAGGCTCAATGTAAACCAGAACCTTACGATTTTATAATTGAATATGTAATACATCTTGTTCTTGTGACTTTAAAAGATGACGCTGTGATGTAATTGCGCAATCACGACGCAAAATCTCTGCAAAAAAAAATATTTACTCTACTGTTCAAAAATGTGGGGGTCAGTAAGATATTGATAAGATGCTTCTTCTGCTCATCAAGGCTGCATTTATTAGATTAAAAATCCAGAAAAAAATATATTGTGAAATATTATTTAAATTTAAAATTACTGTTTTCTGTGTGAATATATTTTAAAATGTAATTTATTCCTGTGATACAAAGCATCATTACTCCAGTCTTCAGTGTCACATGATCCTTTTAGTAATCATTCAACTATGATATCTGACCCACTTAGAAACAAATCCCCTTTTTATATATATGTTATATACAGTACAAATATCGTTTAAATTCTATTGAAACGAGGCTGCATACCTGCATAGGACTAATTCTAATGAAATAATGAATGCAAATTCTAATCCAGTGATCGTTTATTTATTCCTACTGAGAAAAGTAATTATTATTACGTGTCATCGCTGTCTATGTGCTGTTTCAATAGCAAACCTGCCAACATTTAAACTTTTCATTCAAAATAGGTGAATTCTTTAGACCAAACCTACCAGACCAATCAGAGACGGTGTTTCGGCTGTTCGCCCCGCCCACTCCAGTCACTTGACTGTAGCCCCGCCTCTTTTGCGTCCGCGTTGGTGAAAGAAAGAAACTTTCTGCAGTCAACAGAAACACGTAACAGATGTTCGACACATCAGTAAGTACTAGCGTTTTATCATTAAACTTGCTTTAGGACATATGTAACATCATTAAGTTGAATATTAGTCAAAGTAAGTAAACTATCAGTTGCAGCAGTGGTAGCTTAGATTTTGTTTACGATGGTCACGGGTTTAAATGACACATGACAAGATACAGTACTTTAGTCATTTATAGTAAGCACTGTAAACTCTAATAAATATAGTAGTATACTTTAGTTTACTGTACTTTTTACTTCAGTAAACTCTAGTGTATTGTAGTATAATATACCCTATAGTTGTAGAAAACGTAGTATAATATTGGGTAAAGTCATTTATATATATAATTTTTTTATCTTGAACTAGTCATGAGGTTCTACAGGCGGGCTGTCTGTGATAAAATGTACTGTTTAATGATTGTCTTGTCACATAACTATGAATAGGTTTCTTGCATCTATGTCACACATCCCATCTTTCCCCATGTTTTTCTTTCAACTCAAGGCTGGCTTGCCCAAAAATGACCTCTGACCCTGTCGACCCGTACATCTTTACCTCTGACTCTCTACCGTCTGACCCTCGCTTCATGCCACCGCTGACCAACGGCCTGCTGGGATGGAGAGTGTTCGATCCAATTATGCACATGGGTGGGGTTTATAACGGTGAAGGCGGGACTTGTCACCGCGGCAACATTCCTTGTCCTCTGGCGGTTCGAATGAAGACAGCAGAAGTGGGACGACACACGTACGAGTTAGACATGCACACAGGTTAGAAAGAATATATAAAAATGAGTTTGCAATAAAATACACACATATTTGATATTACAGTACAGGACTCTCTTTCTGTGTACCAGGTGTTTTCTCTCATACCGTGGTCACCCCTGGTTTTGAGGCCGCTCAGGTTTTGTACGCTCACCGGCAGCAGACACACCTCCTGGTCATGGAGGTTCTCCTCAAACGCTCAGAAACCAGCGCTGAAACAATCACCATTCAGCTAGAAAGTTCTTTCAAACCCCAAAGTGACGATGTTGTTTTCCAGAATGCACCGGACTACAAGGGTGGGAGGTACTTGAGTGTTAATAATACTGTATAAAAAAAAGAAATAAAGTCATAGCAATATAAGATTAATTCACAATATTTTGAGAATGAGGTCAAGATTGCAAGAATACAGTTGTAGCAATATAAGATTAAAGTCGTAATATTATTAATGAATATTAAATAATAAATATTATTCTCAAAATACAATGGCTTTAACCAGATGCAATTTTGTTCCCTACATAGTAAACATAGAACAAACATATCTTGCATAATTCATACAATTATTTATTATTCTTTATTAAGAAATGTCTATAAAAAGATTTTAATTATGTAACAATAAAAGCATTTAAATGTTTTCGAATAATAAAAAAATATATATTTTATTATTTATAAAATATGAAGTATAAGTACTAAAAATATATATCTTTATTTATTTTTTATTATTAATCTTTCTATGAATATCTTTTATTAATTAAACAAAACAATAAGCATTTTAATATTTTAACAATTCAAAATAATCTATTTTATTATCTACAAAATATTAAGTAAAAGTAAGTAACATTTAATATAAACAAAATATTTCTATATATTATATATTAATAATAATAAATATAAAATAAAAGTATTAGTAGTGTATGTTGATAAACTCTTATATTAATGACATGTGGCAGATGGAGTGGGATAAATAGGCTATATGAAACAAAGAAATTTGTTTAATTTTGAGGTGTCTTTTATGAGATGCAAGATTTACACATGGATGTTTATTAAAAGGTGAAGAACCACCATCATGCTTTTCTTGCCAAACTAAAATGACTGTTAAACATGTTTCATTCAGAGGTGTGTCTAAAAGTGAATAAATAAATAGTAGTGTATGTTTGCTTGTTTCCCAGAAGTGACCTTTTTTCCTCTTCAGGCATATTTTTGGACAGACCGTCTCCTCAGAGGTTCCTGGAGGAATCCGTCCATTTGTGCACCTGATCTGGACACCCATCACATCCACTCTGACCCTCGCACCTGACCAGAGCCAGTCCCGCTGGGTTTTCCTGGTTGCCGTTGCCGGTAGCGATGAGAGCGTCCGCTCGTGTTATGATACTGGTTTGGGGCTCATTGATGCTGGCGACCTACGACCCTTGCACCTGAGAAGCTGGGCAGAGTTTTGGAAGGGGAGCAGCATAGAGGTGGAGGGAGCAGAGGGCCTGAACCGAGCTCTGATTGGCTGCATGTTTTATCTCCTCAGCTCATTCTCGTCTTCAGGAGAGGAGGCAAACGCACCCTTCGGGTTTGGAGGCGTCAGTCCTGGGGGTTTGTCAAATGGGAATAAAGATGAGGATTACCATGGCCATGTGTTCTGGGATCAGGTGAGTTTAACACTGTTCAACTTGTCCAGCACTAGAGAATCATACTTTATGAACTTATTTATTATTTGTCTTATTTAACTAAATATAATTATTTTGTTATTGTTCAATAGTGATTTCAAATATTGTAATATAAAACGTATCAAACTGCAAATTTTTTTTATTAATTATACATTTATAATCATATCAATTAAATTTGTTCAGTTATTTTTTGTTATATTATTGTAATATTAAGTTATATTTCATATTTTACGCAGACTTCCAGCCTGTTTAAAAAACCCCTGTTAGGTCTGTGTTTTGTCTCTCCCCGCAGGACACATGGATGTACCCTAGTGTGGCCCTCTTCTATCCCAGACTGGCCCAGGCCGTGCTGGAGTACCGTGTAGGAACGAGAGAAGGTGCCCAAGCAAACGCCCAGCAGATGGGCTACCAGGTACAGTGAGGAATTATCTGCAGCTTTATATACTCCTAGGTTATTTACAGTTATTCTATCCGTTTACTCAGGGACTGAAGTTTGCATGGGAGAGTGCCGTGACAGGCCGTGACGTTTGTCCAGAGGACATTTACGCAGAGCAGGAGCTGCACATCAATGGAGACGTGGTGCTGGCTTTCCAGCAGTACTTTTACCTGACGCAGGTACAGACGATACACACATACAGACTGGACTCATGTGTCAGATCATGATCGGTGTCTGGTCCATCACACAGGACCTGGAGATGTTCAGAGTAGGACGGGGCAGTGAAGTGGTGTGGGGCGTCGCTGACTACTGGACTTCACGGGTAACATGGGACTCTACTGAGCAGCAGTACCATATCAAAGGTTGGCCCTGACATCAGGCTTATCATCATTAACTAACTATTACTATTTTGGTAATTTGAAAAAAGCAATACTAAAATAAAATAAAATAATAAGGAAAAATTAGGAAAATTAGAAATGCTGCCTTGGTAACTAATTTATGCTTTATATTTTTTAATGATCTATTTCAAGAAACTGAAATAAGTACTTAGGTTAATAAAATACTCAAAATATTCAAATTAAATAGAAACAAAAGTACTGGAAATAAATACAACGTAAATAAAAATAAATTAAATGTAAATAGTAATATTTATAAAAAAAGAAAAACGAATAAAAGTGACAAACGCACATAACAATATCACTAAAATTTCACATAATCACTTAAAAAGTGAAAGACTAAAAAGTAGTGATGTCAAACGATTAACTATTAATCTAAAATATTTTTTTTTGTCTTTACAATAGATGTGTGCTGTGTATATTTATTATGTGTTGTGTATATAAATACACACACACAAAGCATATGTGACCAATATTTACATTTATATTTTTCATAATACATTTAATATACAGTTTACATGTATTATATAAACATTACATATTTTTCTTAAATAGACATGCATGGTTTTGTATTTATATATAAATAATCAATACACGCAAAACACACACATGTAAAATAAAAGTTCATTTTAGATGCAATTAATTGCTTAAAAGGTGGGATGACAACAACAAAAATGTAACTGAAATAAGTTTAAATAGAAGCACTAAAATAGCTGGAAATAAATAAAAGCCTAAAATTAATACACAATAAATTTAACCTCTAAGAAACATGACAAATGACTAAAAATGTAAATAAAATGAATATAAAAATTGAAAAAGGAGGGCGGGGCAGTGAGGTGGTGCATTAAAAACGTATAATAGTAAATAATACTAAAATAACAGTGGCCACGATATTAACAATCATGCATGTATTACATCATATTAGGTTTTCATGTTTTAAGTTGCACTCAGGACTGGAAAACAACGAATGAATGAAATAAAGTTAGAAATTCAAAGTGAAATGTCGTCTTGTTTGGATGTTGTACAGTAACTATTGTTTGTGTGTGTTAATTAGGTGTGATTCCTCCTGATGAGTATTACTTCACTGTTGATAACTCAGTGTTTACTAACGCTGTCGCCCAACGCAGGTGTGTGTGTTTCTGTGTGATCCCTCATCATTAGCAAACCCCTAATCCTAACTAGGTGTTTCTGAACCAGGCACAAACCTACAGTTTTCACCACAGTCATTTTTTTTTTGTTTAGTCTTCAGTTTGCCGTGGAGTTGTCCGGTCTGTTGGGGCACACACCTCCTCCCGCTTGGCAGGACGTTGCTGATAAGATCAAAATCCCCTTTGACCCAGAACTGAAGTATCACCCAGAGTTTGACGGCTACACGCAGGGTGAGATGCCCTCATCAGCTTCATGCTCATGTTGCAGTAATCATTATTTATATATAAATATTCCCTAATCGACCTTTTTAAACAAAGTCAGTGGATGTTTTGAGTCAGTCTTTGGAGAAATGCCTGAAATAGAGTCTGGTTTAAATGCAAACTAAAGATATTTTCACCTTCTGTTCCACTACATAAAATACATCAGTAATATACCAATCAGGATTCGTAAGCTTTTACATGCCTGGGACAAGGCAGTTGCTAAAAAGCAACTAAATGAGACTACAGCCAGGGACAAAAACAACAGCAAAAAATTAATCGTGATTAATCTAAAATAAATGTTTTTGTTTACATACAATATATGAGTGTGTACTGTGTATATTTATTATGTATATATAAATACAAACACATACATTCATATATTTTAGAAAAGTTTTATGTTTATATTTTAAATATATTTATAAAGAATATATAATATAAATTTATATACTGTACATGTAAATATTAAAATATATACTGAATGTGTGTTTTTATATATGCATAATAAGCACAGAACACATGCATATAATATGTAAACACAATCTTTTATTTTGAATGTGATTAAATGCAATTAATCATTTGACAGCACTAATATATATACATGGAGATCTAATGCGTAAACAAAAATATGTGGAAAAATATATATTTTTTTAAATATGTGTGTGTCTAGTCGTTAAATGAATAATCGCAATTAAACACATTCAAGTTTTTATTTACATGTGTCTGTGTGTACTGTGTATGTTTATTTTGTATATATAAATACACACACATACAGTCTATATTTTGAAAATATTTACATGTATATATTTCTATAATTTAAATAATGTGTAAATATATTTACTTAATAAACATAACATTTTTTCTTAAATATACACATGCATCTGTGAGTATTTAATATATACGTAATAAATATACACAGGACACACACATATATTATGTAAACAAGAACTTTTATTTTAGATGCAGTTAATTGCAATCATTTGACAGCACTAAATTATATGAAAAGTACTGAAAATTAATAAAAAAACTAAAACTTTTTGAAAATAAATCAAAATGTAAATAGTTATACTTAAAAGCACATAACAATATTACTAAAAATTTCATTGTAATTAATTCATATAATTAATTAATTACTAAAAATTAAAAAAGTAAAAATAAAACACATTAAGTAGAAAAATCCCATTTTAATAAAATGTAACACTACAATAACACTGGCCATGACATCATCAGTCATGCATGCCTTCAGAAAATGTAAATTATGATTAAGATTATAAGCAATAAAAAACTACAACACCAACAACAAAAAAAATATAATTATTTTATATCCTACGCTACTGGTGATTGTATTTAATCTTCAAAAACAGGAAGTGGAGTCAAGCAGGCAGATGTAGTGTTGCTTGGATACCCGCTGACCATGACCATGACCCCAGAGGTCAGACGCAACGACCTGGAAGCATACGAGTCCGTCACTGATCCGCTCGGACCGGCCATGACGTGTGTAAGTCACACACTGTGTCTCAACCATCATTCTCTGTGTGTGCTTTTCAGATTTTCCACGCTATATTTTCTTGTAAAATGTTTAAATAAGTCGTGTCTGTGTGTCTGTTTGTAGGGCATGTTTGCTTTGGGTTGGCTTGAACTTGGAGATGCTGAAAGAGCCAAAAAGCTTCTGCAGAAGTGCTTCAAAAATATCCAGAAACCATTTCAGGCACGTTTTTGCAGTGCATAGTGCAATAAAAATTCAAAAGTAGCGTCGAAACAGTAATTGCTACTAGTAAAGTTAAATTTATAAACAAACGTACAGTTTTAATTCAATAGTATTTTCTTGTAATGTATGGTTTGTTAGGATTGGACACTATTTGATTACCTGGAATCTGAGGGCGCAAAAAAATTGAAATATTGAGAAAATCACCTTTAAAGTTGTTCAAATGAAGTCCTTAGCCACGTATATTACTAATCAAAAATTAGGTTTTGATATATTTGCAGTAGGACATTAACAGAATATCTTCATGGAATATGATTTTCACTTTATATACTAATGATTTTTGGCATAAAAGACCCATATAATGTATTTTTGGCTACAAATATACCTGTGCTACTTATGCTCCAGGATAACACATGTCAATATTTCATGCTATATACTGTACTCTAGTATTTGATGTCATATATCCCAATCATATGTATTTTCCGGTTCTGTGTGTAGGTGTGGAGTGAGTCGGCGGATGGCTCTGGGTGTGTGAACTTCCTCACTGGTATGGGCGGCTTTCTGCAGGCGGTGCTGTTTGGCTTTACTGGTTTTAGGTGATTAAATCACTGCCATCTTTAAGAGTCGGTGTCTTGCTCACATCCAGACGTCATTCCTGTCCTGTGTTGTTCAGGGTGCAGAAGCAGCATCTTGCCTTCGCTCCACTGCTCCCACAGGAAGTCGATGCGCTCAGTGTGAAAGGTGTGAGTTACCTTGGCAACAAGATGGACTGGTTGATAAAGAGTGGAGAAGTGAGCGTTTCAGTGAGGAAGCCTGCAGAGGAGTCTGGGAGTCAGGAGCCTTCCGCTCTTCAACTTGTCCTGTATACTGGAAATACAATCCCACTTATTCCAGGTAATAAATTACGAACGGCAGTAAACCAGCAATGAGTGATTAGAGGGGTTTTTATTTGTGTAATTAGTTTAATTTATTGTTGTCCACAGGACAGTCAGTGACTTTTCCACAGCAGCCTGGTCAGATACGCAAAGTGACGTCTGGTTCTTACTGCTGGCCTGTCTGATGATTCACAGTTCTACTTCATACCTTTTATATTGCAATATATTTCATTTAACTGTAATAATGTACTCTTATAATGGCAAATATATCAATTATTATCTTTACATGAACATGAATCACGGTTTACTCTTAAAAAACAATTTACAATAAAAGAAAAAAAAGGAATTTATTTTTTATTTTTGTTTGAAAATTGACATAAATCAATGCATTTGATGAAACTTGAGTCTTTGTTTGCTTTGTTGACAAATTCTGTCATAGTATTTTTTTTTTATTATTATGGTAATTTTTGGTTTTATAAGCCCTCCCCCCCCAAAAGAAAATACACAATATAATTTAGTAATTGTTTATTTTTAAGTAAATTATTTTTAAAATTATTCATTGATAACCTTATTGTATCATTACAATACATTATACAAAGTTTTTGTAGTTCTCTTCTGACTGTTTTTTTTTTTTAATCTATTTTTATATATTTTTGCTTTTTTAACATTTTTATCATGTTGGAGTGGAGTTGGAGTGTATATATCTTTTATATATATATATATATAACTTATATGTATGTAAACTCTATAATGTGTGTGTGTGTGTGTGTATGTATAAGGTGTTCATTTTAGCTGTTTTAAGTATTTATTTAAAATCTTTATATTCCATATGAACATTTCAACAACTTTTAAGAAATCTACATTTCAGACTACAAATCACGCCTGTTGTCGAGCGTAGTTTCGTGTTACGTCGTGTTCTTTCGGTAATTTCCGTTTTGATTCGGTAATTTCCGCTTGCTCTCCTTCCTGTGTTGATCCCCGTCCCCAGTAAAGGCACTCGGAGGCCATTATCCTGCAACCATTTTCTTTTCTTTTATACCCGAAGAAAAAAAATACGTTTTAGTAAATTCATTATTTATTCGTGCATGTTGATTAAGCGCTCGCGGGACACCTGCAGCTTTACAAATCGCGAGGGACGCGCACCTCGTCTCGTCAATCCTTCGGATAATTTCGGCTGATTTCGTGCGCGCTGTTGTGAAATGGACGCGACTGAACCGGCGGCGAAAGCGCTGCAGCTGGGCGACGCGTCTGCGGGAGAGGCGGCGGGTTCGGATACCGAATCGGAGGCCGAAGTCGCCACGATGACTGTGATGGGAGAAGCGGCAAACATCGACATCACCGAATCCCTGCCGAACCCCGACGACGCCGAGACCGCGTTCGCAGGTCAGTGTGCGCATGCGCATCAGCTGATTTTGTGTTTATAACGAATAATTGATTATCGATAAAATTTAAAATCAGTTTCAGTGCACATCATACTGTCTATTATTCCTTTTTAATTATCTTTTCCACTGATTAGTATAAGGCTTGTTTATCCAATGTTAATATTGTAATATTTTGTTTTGGTAAAACGCAAACAATTCTTCTCAAATCAGACACTTCTTTGGCTTTAAATTGATCAACAGTGAGTTTATAATGTGAGTTTATGAAAAATGTTTACAACATAGATAATTGTTATCACAATAAAATATGTATCTAAAAACTGATTAAATCAGCTTTCCGTTGATGCATGGTTTTTTAGGATAGGACAATATTTAAAAAAGAGACTATTATTTAAAAATCTGGAATATGAGGGTGTATAAATATTAAAATATGAAGAAAATATAAAGTTTTAAGTTGTCCAAATTTGACTCTTTCTATACGCGCTTTCTGTTATGACAGGATTTGTGCTCTAGGGTCACATGCATACCAAATCTTGATGTGTGCGTGGTTCAGTATGTCAAGAACATCTTAGAACATCATCTTGCCAAAGTTGTAAAGTCTGTTTGTTTTCAGAGGTGACAGCCGTCACTGTCGGGGATGTCCAGAGTTCAGATGACACGGTCTTCACCTCCACAGTCGCCACAGCAGCATCCATCCCTGAACACGTCCTCGTAAGACTCTAGTTAATCAGACATGATGCACAATACACTTATTTACAATTTATGTAAACTAAATTTATACAAAATACTGGCAGTATGTTACAGTGATGGCATCAGGTGAAAAGTTTTACCTGGATAGAAAACGAAACAGAGGTATTTTCATATACCATAATTCATAAAACCATGTCCAAATGAGTTTTATATAAATTACTTTTTTATAATCAATGTAAAAAATATATAAATAAAAATGTAAAATGTTAACTGTAAAACATGTAAAATTACTTTATTGTAAAGTTTTATTCATTTTAAAACATCACATACAGTGTATATATATATATTTTTTTTTTTCAAGAAAACTGAAATATCACATGGTCATAAATATTCAGACCCTTTGCTGTAACACTCATATATTTAACTCAGGTGCTGTCCATTTCTTCTGATCATCCTTGAGATGGT
>JAUCMT010000059.1:2938662-2976057 GCA_032357475.1 Enteromius thamalakanensis
TCATGGCTGTATTCGATCAAAAGGGTGCTTCTACTAAATACTGAGCAAAGGGTCTGAATACTTACGACCATGTGATATTTAAATTTTTCTTTAATAAATCTGCAAAAATGTCAAAAATTCTGTGTTTTTCTGTCAATATGGGGTGCTGTGTGTACATTAATGAGGGAAAAAATTTACTTTTAAATGATTTTAGCAAATGGATGCAATATAACAAAGAGTGAAAAATGTAATTAATACAATTTTCATTTAAATGTACTGACAGATGTGTTTTGGATCAAAATGATGAGACCATATTTAATATTTCTTAACTGATTGAATTAGACGGGCAGAACCACGCTTCAAATTGGAGACAGTCTGAGTACCCAGAAGGCCACACTGATCGTGGTGCACACGGATGGGAGCATCGTAGACGCCACGGGGCTGAAGGGCACCGCCACACCCATGACACCTGGTAAATCTGATTTATTCTGTTTTAAATGAGCTGCAGTGTTTCTATACGTGTGTCTGTTTTTCCCTCTCAGGCCCTCAAACCCCGAGCACCCCTCTGACGTCTGGACACGATAAGGACGTCTCGAAGTACAACTGGGATCCATCGGTTTATGACAACGAGCTTCCGGTCCGCTGCAGGAACACCAGCGGGATTCTGTACAAAAACAGACTAGGCTCAGGTACACAGCCGTCACAAGAGGGCAGCACACGACTGAATGTGTGTCTGACCTGTGTCCAAAACCTCTTAAGAAGTGATCAGACACGTGATCATCTGTGAGCTAAGAGGCTATCAGGACAGTTCTGACAGTCACAAAGGCTGCATCCTAATTTGTGTACTTATATTACACAGTAACTGATTATTTCTGAGGGAGGAAAGTGATTTAAAACACACAAAAAGTGTTTGGTTTGTTGTGCATGCTTGTAAAGCTGGACAATTTAGTCAAGATTTTGTGATTATTTATATATATATAAGGCTGTAAAATAATAATAATTATTATAATGTAATTATTTCTTACTAAATAAAAATATGTATTGCTATTGTAATATTTTACGTTAAATAAAAAAGTGTATTATAAAATAATTAATTCGTTTTAATGTACAACAAAAATCATAATGCTAATATTTACCTTAATTTTCCAATAGTTAAAAATATTAAAATGTTTAATTAATGATGGTTACCGATGGTTGTAAAAAAAAAAAGCTGACAGATTTAAATTAGACACCTCAAATAATCCATTTTTATGTAGATAATTCACTGATAATAATGATTCCATGAAAGTACCAAATATTACACAAAAATAAGCTAACGCTTTTTATAATAAGATCCTATTAGTTAACTACATTATTTACACTAACTACAATAGTAAGCCATTTATTAATCTCAGTTATTGTTAAATTCAGCCTTGACTAAAACATCATTATTAAAATGCATTTAAAAATTGTATCTGTTTAAATAATTAATTGACTTTAGCTGATCTAACAATTAACAGATGTGTTACTGAAGTCACTGAAAAATAGTATACTCTTTAGGCTGCATTGCCCTATTCTGTTTTCTATGTAGCATGATTTAAGACACTCTCATGACTATTTAGGATGAATAATATAGGAGTCGGGACACAGCCAGTAACTTGTCTATAACCTTTGACCTCAGGGGGCAAAGGGCGCTGTATCAAACACAACAACAACTGGTACACCCCGACTGAGTTTGAGGGCATGTCAGGGAGAGCGAGCAGCAAAGACTGGAAGAGAAGCATCCGCTACGCTGGCCGACCTCTGCAGTGTCTCATTCAGGTCAGACCGACCTTTGGAGGTCACACACACACAATCACAACAGAATATGCACAGGCACACACAGAGCACATTTGAAACCCTTACTGAAAAAATAACAGCAGAACAGCCCAGACCTGTTGCGTTATTTGTGTGTGTGTGTGTGTGTGTGTTTTGACAGGAGCGTATCCTGAACCCTCATGCAGCGTCCTGTACGTGTGCAGCCTGCTGTGATGATCTGTCAACAGTGAGTGACACGGTGACCAATCTTTTTATTATAATCATAATCATACCACTGACCTGGGTTCACACATACTCAGAGTAAAGATTTATTTAGATTTATAAAGATTAATTAATTTATTATATAAATATAAGATTTAATATTTATATAATTTTAAATCTAAATATAAGATTTGAATATTCTAAAGAAAATGACAACTGAAATAAAATAAGGAATACAAAGAAAACAATACTAATATACTAAATAAAGTAATAAATTAATAAAAAATGGTCATGTCTAAAAAGAAACGGCCAGATTTATGAAATAGGGCAAATTTGCATTAAAGTCTTAGTCTGAAATTTACACTTTAAAAAAATAAATATGACCTTAGGTTGAGTAATATATTAGTTGTATACAGATAAAAAATATAATTTAAACACGATGTATATTTATAAATATATATTAATATAAAAATGCAAATGCAAAAATCAGAATGAAAATATGTATTATGAAATAAAATAAAAATGATGGCTATGTTTTATATTAAATTGACGTGATGTAATATTTATTATTATATAAGTATTATTAGTATTATTATTACACAATATAAAATCATATGGTTAAATATTAAAAAACAAAACACTAAAAATTAAAAGAAGCAACATATTTCTAAATAAATGTTATGTAAAAAGGAATAAAAATAAAAAAACAAAAATGTATGGTTGTGTCTAAATAGTAAGTGAAATTCAATTATGCCGATAAATCAATGTTTATTATAGATTTTAATTATATAGTTGTTATATTCACATTAGTGTAAAGCAGTAAAAGTATGTTGCATGTGAATCTGTGCATCTGTGAATCTTTTTTGGACAGTCTTACATAACAAAAAAATACTTGCTTATTTCATTCAGCTTTTATAACAACTTTTCCCCCCCGTTTCTTCTCCAGTGTCCGAAGGATGGCTCTTTCGGAGGAGAGAGCATCAACATGGTAATATGCAATGTCTGATGTCTCAGTCGTGATGTCATATCGCTCTAGAGACTAATTTGGGATTCTGGTGCCCTACAGACGGGCCCCGTCAGACTGTTTGTTCCTTATAAGAGACGGAAGAAGGACAGTGAGCGGGCAGCTTCTCCTGAGAAGAAGGAAGTTCAGTCTCCAAAGAACATCACCCTGGGTCCTGGAGCAACATGTAAGATCCTTAATGTTGCCCTGTTCCTCTGTATACAATATACAGAGACTGATGATGACCTGGTCAAAACATCCATTTAAAGCATGTCTACTGTCCTGTGACCAGATTCGGATGTAGTTGGAAAAAAAGCCTTCTCTATCTTACTCTTTCTGTTTCTCTATAAAGTATATATAATGATAATAATTAAAATAAATGAAATCATACAATCTGATAAATTCCTACAAATATATATACTAAATGAATAAAATGATTATGAAATAAATAAATAAAATCCAAAATCAGAATTTTTTTTTTTCTGCTTTTCTACACAAACTTTCTACACAAATAATGTAATACACTAATAAATAAAGTAATAAATTAATTAATTAATTGAAATAAATAATAAAAACCAAATAAATACATTCAAAAAACAAAACCACAAAATGCAAAAAATGTTGTTATTTTTTTAAATGATCAATTAATTGAATATTTCAGTAAGATTTAGATGAAAATGGTTTAGTTTTTTATTTATTTTATTTTTCTTTTATTTATTTTGTATTTGTAATAATTATTTGTGATTTGTTTTATTTATTTTAATCAATATTTTAATCAATATTAAAATATTAATATTAATTTTTATGGTAGTATCTAATTAATAAACCCTTTAAAGTAAAAAAAAAGTGTATTATATCATTTTTGGTATTTCAGTATATAGAGATATATATCTTGATTATGAATGGTAATGGCTACAAGGTGTGCTACAATGGCTACCATCTGATGTCTCCTAAAGATCAGGAAGTGAGTAATTCTCTCTGGAGACACTAGAAACGGGTCATGACTGTCTGCCTGCTCTCAGTTACAGTGACTCCATCTGGACAGATCACCACATCAGCCACGCTGACCTTTGACCGAACCTCGCCAGGAGAGACAACGGCCATCATTTCCGACAGCCCAGCGCCCGCTGACGTCTTCACCAACACAACCGGTGAGTGCTGCCTTCACAAACACTACAGCCAGAGGGGGGTTGGTAAATTGCCCCTATATATATACTTTATTTGCTCAACGACTCCCAAATGATACGTTAAACGATTAATTTTTTTCAAACTTCTCCTTTGCGTGACGCTAATCTGCAGTGATTGGCCTCATTTTCATCTCATCATGCCTGTAATGCCTGATAAAGCAGTGTTTGTGAGCACACAACTGCTTTGTGAAAGGCGTTACTGGATAACGTATGATAACTGGATGCGCTTTGAACACCGGAAGAGTAGAAACAGCCAATCAGATTAAAGCTCTGCCAGAGCGCTTGCGTTTCTTTGTGTGCAATTTGCATCAGAGGGTCATTGACTGGTCCGTCGGCGGTCTGTGATCGTGCCATCTGAGGTTGAGACCGAAGCCCGGGATTGGCCTCTTTATGGCTCGTTTTTGGCTGGTAACAAAAGGGCTGTTATTTTTAGGCCTCTTTGTGCGAGACGGAGGCCGCTTGGAGCTCAGCGTGAGGCTCTGATAATGAGTTGTTGTGCGTTTTTGTACCCTGTCCAGTTGGGGCGACTTCTGTTAAATGGCACATTTGTAGGACAGAGGGTGCATCGGGTCTGTCCTGATATGGGTCACGTTTGGGACGTTCCTGTGAGCAAATGACGGGACGCTTGAAAGCGTTACTTCATAACCCCTCTAAACCAAAGATTGCCGCCCTATTTCATCAGACTGTTTCTAGAAATGGTGAATTAATTAAGCACAGCTGAAGCTAATGCATTAACCTTTGAGATTAATTAAACGCTTGATGCTGCTAAATTCATTTAATGTTGTTTTGGCACATCTAGCTAATTTGACATTATGATTAATTCTGTGCAATGTTATATTTAAAGTCTTTAAAGCCAAAAACATGCAATCAAATAAACATTAGATGTTTTCCTGGCATTATTATAAATGATTTTTCAAATGAAAAATAAATAAATAAATAAATAAAACAAATATTCGGTTAAATTCAATTAACTGAAATAAATTAAATATTCAATTAAATATTCATCCATTCATTTAAAACAAGACCACTTATTGTTTCACAGTCAGATCAGTTCCTGATCTATAAGGTCATGTGCTACATTTTCCCCCCACTGAATATATTTTATATATTATATTTTGTTTTAGCGTATCACTTGCTCATCAATGGAAGTGAATGGGTGCCGTCAGAATGAGAGTCCAAACAGCTGATTTAAAAACATTACAGTAATCCACACCACTCCAGTCCATCAGTTAATGTCTTGTGAAGTGAAAAGCTACAAAACAAATCTACAATTAATGCATTTTAACAACAAACCGTTGCTTCTGGCTAAAATACTATTCAGATATATTCTATAATATAGCTTCCTCCAGTGAAAAAGTTGTCTTGGCTGATCCAGGAGACAAATATGCAAAATATCAAACAGCATTTACAAGCCAAAACAGTTCTTAACAATTATGTGGGTGTATTTTGATTTGTGAGGATACCAGGAGATGGACTGGAGGGAGCAGTTTTATGGTATATGGCCTCCAGGAGCAATGGTTCAAAGTTAAAACGTCTTGATAATGGGTTTGTTTCTTACAAACACACAGTTTTGCGGTTCACAAGACATTAACTGATGGACTGGAGTGGTTTGGACTACTTGTGATTGTTTTTATCAGCTGTTTGAACTCTTATTCTGACGGCACCCATTCACATCCATTGCTGAGCAAGTGCTGCAATGCTGCATTTCTCTAAATCTGATAAAGTGATCTATGTCTTAAATGGGGTATATTTTCATCACATTTTACAATGAACAATACTAAGTACACAATTACAAAAATATTTACTAAATAATTATTTACTTACAGCCAATGATCTGCTTCATATCCAACTTATCATGTCCATCACTTCAAGTTTTTCAGTTGCTCTTTCCTCACGAAAAAAGGATCATGTTTTGAGTTCAGTTTGTTTCTGAAGTGGAGGGCGGTGTAGATGTTTGGCTCGAGGGAGCATGACCTCCGATTCAAAGCGTCTCTGTGTCACTGATCCACCGCTGTGCTCTGTGTCTCAGGAAATCTTTGTTCTCTCCTCCCTTTTTTTATCTCTGTCGGGTTGTGTTGTCCGAAATGCTTCAGCACTTGTCTTTTAAAGCATCCTGACCTTGACTCGCTTGAACCGATTCGAGAATCATAGAAAAGTGTGTCCACAGCCCATTTTTGTTTTACTCTGTTTATTGAGATATAACAATGTTATACAACAGTATTGTAGTTACATCTTTTCATATCAAAACAAAACAAAAAAAAGGTTTTTTTAGACAGTAATACAATAGGAAGGAAAAGTTGAAACATGTATAGAAGGAAAAAATCATTTTCAACAATGGACTTTTTGTAATTTGTAGGGTTGTTCGGTTTTGTTATGTCAGTTTTAGTTATTTTAGCACATCAATTTATATTAAAATAGGAAATAGCATTTTGAATGTACTACTTTAGCAACTAGCTAAAATAAAAATGTTTATGTGTTTGATTACAGTTTAAATTTTTTAAAAGCATTCTTGTGTTTTTGTAATTTGTATTATTTTAAATATGGGTATATGGTTTTTATTTCAGTTTTTGTTATTTTAGCTCATCAAGCTAAACAGTTTTTATTTCTTATTTTAATATTTTAGCAACCTGCTATATACATTATATTTAAGGTCATGTTTATTTTTTAAATATTTTTCGTTTATATAAAATTCATATATAACATATAATACACACACACGCACCTTTTTTCACCTCATAACATAGGCATATATTTACACACAAGCGCAATGTGCCATCTGTGCTTATGGTATACTGTAGCACTATTTGTTTAAATAGTGATTTCTGACTTTGCATGTATATCTTACTTAACCATAATCCTTATCACAAATGGCTGGAGAAATCATGGAAAGTTACTGGTAAAATGAGGGAGCTCTGGGCTTGTGGCATTTCACGATTCTGTTTTGCCCTCTTCTAGTCATTATTTCACCGTCCCTATTAATAAAAGTGACAAAAAGGCCCAAAATAAAAAGCTACAAATAATATTCCCTCTCACAACCTCTTCATTCTGTCCCCTAGTACGAATACCAAAGTATTATTTATCACACATAAGCCATATTGAGAAGCTCAGAATCTCAGAAATAACGTGATAAAGTGAATCTCCTAACAGTGGGACATGACAGATCTGTTGAATTATGGGAAATGCTTGAGCTGTTTGACTATATATTCTGTATTTTAAGGCACGTTCATGTATCAGATGAGTTGTTTCTTCTAGATGCCATTGAGATTCATCAGAGAGCAAGACTGCAGTCAATTTGAAATTGTGTTTGTCTGGGACGAGTCCTTTCCTGTCTGTCCGGCCCACATTACCAAACCAGCTTGGTCTTTTATAGAACAAAAAGCTTTTAAAATGAAATGTGGGTCAGGGTTAAAGGCAGACCAGATGAGGACGGACTGTAAATGTGCTAGTCAAGGTCGTACCTGTCAGAAGGCAGGTTCACCTCTACAAAATCACGTCCCAGAGGAACATTTAATGGCTCATGAGACCTATGTTTGTGTGCTTGTCCTCAGTGTTGACCAGTCTTCCTGCGCTGGCGGTGGTCCCTCAGCAGGCCGTGGTGCAGTCTAAACCCTCTCTGGCGGTGCCGCTCATGAACGGGCTGGAGACGGCCGAGCAGCGCACGTGGCTTTACCTGGAGGAGATGGCCAATACGCTGCTCAACAACGTCCAGCAACTCAAAGTTCTCATCGCACAGGCCAAACAACAGGCCATCAGCCCAGAGAAAAACAACAGCGTCAGGAGAGAGGTGACTGAGATACTTTATATGCTTCAAAACTGGTCTCAGGTCAGTGTAGGGGGAAGTTACTTACTATAAAATAGCAAAATAGTCACAAAAGTGTAAAAAATTATCATAAATTAGTGTTATGACTGTGTTTGGTTTCAAAACTTTGACAGACATTAAAGTGCTCTTATTATGCCTTTTCAAATATGATCTTTCATGCAGTGTATCATGTAGCTGTATGTGAACATAAACTATCTGCAAAGTTGTGATGCTGACAGTGCACAATAAATAATGTTATTGTCTATCAAAAAAAAAGAGTCGGCTCACATTCGCCTAAACGAGTCATCAGCGATTTGAATCTTTCTCTGTTACGGCCACACGTCACTAAGTAACAAATTTGCATAATGTCCGCCCACGTTCTATGTTGCGAACAACTTGCCCCTCCCAAACAGCACATGGGTAGACCAATCATAAAAGACTGTGCCATCTGACCAATCACAGCAGTGACGGCTCACGGGAAGGAGGGATTTAGACAGACTGACCTTCGAACTGCTTCACACGAGTCATTTACGAATCATTTAGAAATGAGGTCAAATTAATTCTATTTTTGGAGAAAACTCAAATGTTTTAGCAACCTTAAAATGGCATAATAAGGGAACTTTAAGGTAAATGTGGTAATATTATATTTAAAAAGTCATTTAAGTCGATGGGTATTAAAGATAGGGTATACGATTTTTCAAAAATGCTTTAGAAAAAGATTCGGGCCGTTTAGCAAAACAACCCTGTAGCCAATCAGAAGTAATAGGCGTGTGTATTCGTGAAGCAGAGGAGACAGTGTTCAGAGAACACTAAGCAGAGCGATAGAATAACAAAAAGCAAAAGAGTAAAATATCTGCGGAACGATAAGGCAAGAAGTATGAGCCGTGTATATCAGCTTTCCAGCGCTGGAGAGAACTCAAGGAGTCAAAGGCGTGTTTGGTTTGGTGTTTCAAGTATCAACATTGGCTTCCAGAAATCCCATACCCTGCCTTAAAACTTTTAAAGAGATTTCAGTTTATGGAGTCATCCACAATAACTAAATTATGATTGTTTTGCGTCTAAGAAACCTTTACAGACGTTATAATTGGGCCAGAGGGGAGAAGTTTATTTCATGAAGCATTCATGTTTATCTCTCTCAGTCCTTTCAGAGTCAGTTATCACTCGCTGAAGAACCTGAGGTGAAAATCACTGAAATTATTATTAAGGTAAATCTCTCTTTCTTATCACATCAATATTTATATATTTATTTCAGTGTTTCTATTTATAATCATTTTGTTGTGTTGTCATTTTCTATAATTAAAAAAAAAAAAAAAATTTAATAATTTTTTTTTAGTACTTTAAATTGGTGTTTATATCTTGTATCAATTAACAATTTTATTAATTTACCATGGAATAATAACCCTGGCTAAGGTTTGCTCCACATAGACGTATGTCAGATGCTTTATTGCATTTACTAATATAATCCAAAATGATATTAGGCTAATATTGCTTGTTTAGACTAACTGGAGGTTGTTTATTCATGCCTAACAGTTGAAAGTACACTGGATATTTCTCCACAGTACTGACCGTGGCTCACTGACTGAACGGAGCAGAGCTCAGGGTTTTATAATGTGATGTAGTTGGCATTCTCAGGTGTGTGTGTGGTGATAGGGCCGGACTCTGGCGGTGTAGAAACACTGACTGTCACACACCATCACCCGCTGTGGCAGGTGCTTCGCTTCAGATGTGACAGAGAGAGAGTGAAGCAGGACTATCAGACCTTACAGCTGAAAACACACAGATGCTCCGCAGGGAAGAGCCAGTAGATCCTAAAAATGAACATTTGCCATGATTTACCCACGTATTGTTCTAAACACGTCTCTTGTTATTTCTCTATTGCACACTAAAAGAAAGGTTTTTCAGAAGCTCCATTCACTTAGCAGGAGATATTTGCTTTTTATATTCACTTTTTACTCACATTTTTTGGTCTAAAATGATTAATTTATAAGATAATAATTTGAATATTCTAAAATAGTATTCACATTCAAATGCATACATATACATCCCAGGTGACGGTAATCAGGAAATGACATCGCTCCCTTTGTAAAGTGCATACCAAATGACTAATAATGGCACCCACGTGCCCTGCTCACTCCAAAGTCACTCACTAACAAGGGGATAGGGAGGATTACTTTCATCTGGAAAATGATTTGGTACACAATAAACATATTATTACAGTTAATATTTGCATGCAATGAAGTAGAATTCAAACAGATTCAAAGAAATTCATATGACTCATAAATTGTATAACAGAAAAGTAAAGTTTATTTATTTATATACCCTAAAGTTTAAACGTTCAACAATTTAAAGCAGTATTACACTTACTGTTTTTATGCTTTTTTTGTCTTTGACACACATGTATATAAAACTATTCTGTTAATAGTTATAGTAACAGTAGTGTGTTTTTTTTCTGTGTTGCAGCACACGTGTGTGAACTGCGGTCGAGAGGCATCCAGTGAGTGTACGGGCTGCCATAAAGTCCATTACTGCTCTGGATTCTGTCAGAGGAAGGTAAGTCCAGCTTTAGCAATCCCCATCACATCACAGCTCTCAGAGCCTCTTTATTCTAGACCCGTCTTCCTGCAGGACTGGAAGGAGCATCAGCTGAGCTGCTGTCCTCCGGGGACCACCGTCAGCATGCAAGAAGACGTTCAGATGGAGGTGGAGAAAGGCAAGGCCTAGCGTGAAGTCTAGATGAGCGATGGCTTCCGTTCATGTGTTTTAGTTTAGATGTAAAGCCTTGTGGTAGCAGCCCTCTTACACAATGTGACATACAGGGCATACATGGATGGCGTCTGTACTTTCTGTACCATTTGAGCGCTTTCATCATCTCACTATGGATTTTGTATGTGAAATATAATTCTAAAAGCAGTAGTTCACCAACAATCATTTACTCACCCCTTATGTTTTTCCAAGTCTGTGTGAGTTTTTGAACAGTTTTGTGTCTGACCTCATAATTTCCATAACATTAATACATAAAATGAACCGTTTTTAAGCTCCTTCAAGGAAAAATAAAAACAAAAAAACTTGAAATTCAAGATAGCCACTCTGTTGCTCTCAAATCTAAAAAAGCTTGTTTCCACCACAATAAATATAAAGTACAATAAAATGGGTACTTTTTTAATGGTCTCGCAATTCTGACTTTTTCTTTTTAGTTCTGAGGGGAAAAAATTGCAATTAAATGTTTTTGTAACATGATGAAAAACAAATACTTGCAAGACTTGACGTTATCATTTTGAGAGAAAAGGTTGGAATTGGAAAAATTGCGCAATTCTGACTTTTTCTCCCGTAAATTTGTCCTTTTTTTTTATTTTATTTTAGTTTATATCTCACTACCATGGAGTTAGTAAAACTACGAGATTAAAGTCGAAACTATGAGAAAAAAAAGTTAAAATACTACGAGAATAAAGTAAAAACTACGAGATTAAAGGCAAAACATAATATTTAGTATAGTGCATTTGTAAATGACCTGGACTGAGAGAAGGCCACCAGATTTAGGCATATTTGAATATTGTTTTGTCCAAGCGGCCGCTTTTATAAAAAAAATTATTTTTTAAAGCGCTGAACTTTTTATTTTACCATCAGATCACACACTCAGTCCACATTCCTTCGGGCTAGCTGTAGCGCTATTATTTAACCCTTTTAATAAACTACAAAGACATTTATGTGGGATTATTTACTGATCAGATTGCTGTATTATATATATATATATATTCATTATTTGTAGCACGCCAAAAACCCAGCCATCGTAATAATGTTCTGATTTTTTTCATATATTTTTTTAAGTTTTTCATCGTCAATTATTGCTATTGGGTGGCGCACTATAACGAATCTCATTAAAAAAGACATAAAATATTATTTTCAAGCATATTGTCCCGCGAATATTACACATGATATAATTTCTGCTAATAATCCCTCATAAATGTCTGTAGTAATATCACAAATTTCTAAAAGCAAAAAAAGAAATTTTTATTGTGAGATGTATACTAAGAATTTAAAAAAAAGAGGGGGTAAAAAAGTCGCAATTATTATTTTTCTATTACCAAAAAAAACAACATTTGCGAAGATGTAAAGTCTGAATGGTAAGAAAAGGTCAGAATTCAGATTTTATATCTCACAATTCTAATTTTTTCCCCAGGATTGCAAGTAAAACAAAAACTCTAAATCTGAGAAAGTCACAAACACCTATTTATTTTTTAACCCAAGGTGGAAAACAGCTTCCATATAAATTGAATGTATACATTTTTTTTTTTTAATTTCCACATAAAAATGTGTTGTCAAAACATATTACACGTCACGCATCTGGAACACCATGAAGTTGAGTAAATGATGACAGAAGTGTTTTTTTTAGGTGAATTACTCCCTTAATTTGACAATAATATATTTTCACAAACTAATGAAGGATAACATTTTTACTGTGTTTTCAAAACAAAACAAAAAAAACTGAGTTTTTTTTATGACTCTTTATTCAATGGATTTTGGAATTGAGGCCACACACACACACACACACACAAAGTGCATTATCATGATAACCTTTTTAAATGGATATGACGCATTGCCGAGATTAGCTGAGCTTTTCTCTGTGAACTGCCACACAGCTGACCCATGTGAAATAATCCAGACCTAAAGCTATGCAAACTCACATTAGTCAAAAGAAAAGAAATCTCACCAGATTTCACATTCAAAATTCTTAGTTGTTCACCTAAAGTCACATTCACTTATTAGTCAAGGTTTTTTGCACTCGATCATAATTTTCAAACTTTTTTTTCGATCAAACTTTTCATGATTGCTTTCCACTCTATTTCTAAACAGGCCATTTTGCTAATGTAGCTGAATAACCTCCATATGTAAACGAGCTTTGCATGTGATATAAGTAATTTATAGGCAGTGTTGCCAAGTCTGCAGTTTTCCTGTGGTTTGGGCAATTTAAAAGCTCTTTCCGTGGGATGTTTTTCATGTCCGTGGGTTGAAGCGACCCCAATAACATGACCTTAGCTAAAATGTGACTTTTATCAGGGGAACCTCATCAAAAATGTCTATTTTAACCTACCAGAATGTTTTTTTTCAATGGAAATCCCCTTTGAAAAGTGATTGGGCTAGTTTTGAGTGGCAGTTGGGTGGGTTTTGCTGAGAAAATCTGGCAACCCTGTTTACAGGCCAACATCAGCCTCTTAAAAAAACTTGTAAAAAACTTTACATTGTGATACATTCATTAATCAGCGAACAGACATCTTCTGTGCAAGAAATGCACTGTAGGTGGTCATGTGTTTATATTGTAATCCAGTCGAGCTGCCAAACTGTTTTTGCATTTTTGATATATTACATTTTCAGTAAATGCTCTTTTTTGGATGTTTTGACTTCTGAAAGTTACAGTGTGTTCCTACTGCATTGAACTTTTGACTGATGTGACCCATTTAAGATGTCTGATTCTGATCCGTGATGCTGAAAGTGTTCAGACACTTTATTACTTGCGCGTTTTTGAGTGAGTTTCTTTAGAGATTCCTTGCTCAATTTTGGAGGATATCTGAATACAATACACAGCCTCAGCTTCAGATTTCCCATAGGTACCCTTGGCTGATAGTTTGCCGCAGAACAGTGTTTTTATGACCTCACTTTCGTACCTCTGTGTCCAAATGTGAATCGATACACAGGGATAGAAAATTGTTTGGGGAATTATGGGTAGGGAGCTCGATGGCTTTAGCCAAAGAGCCAGTCAGTGACGCCAGAATCATCTAAAGAGACACGTCTGGACCGAACGGCAGTGGTTTTCCATTACGCAGGTCAGTGAAGCAACAGATACTGCACAGAGCAAATATGACATTTACTGTTGTTTGAAAGCCGATACTGTATGTGTGTGTGACTAACTTCTTGAAAATACAATACTGTAAAAAATGGCCGTGATTTTAACGATAAAAAACAGATTTCAGTAATTTAATAGGTTGGTATGTTAACATTATATCAGTTAATGAAATTACTGTATTTAACTTCACACGGTAAAACCTAAAATGTTGTTACTGTATTTTTTACGGTCGAATTCTGTTTTTTTACTGTAAATACGTATTTTACGGAATGTATTTTTACAGTTTGTAATTATAAACATTCGTAATCACGTGGATTTTGTGTGTCAACTGAAACACAGCAGGTCATTTTTAGTGAGGTTTTGTAAAAATAAATAACTAAAAAAAACTACATTTAAGCTGACATCTTAAGGAAATTGTCTGAAAAGAGTTTAAAGTTATGGAAAGGCTCTTTAAAAGTTATGAAAATTTTTCCAGTAATGTTAATACAACGTTCAATTTAAAGTAATCAGGTCTTAAATAATGCTTTCAAAACTTATGCACAAAAACATCTGAAATGTTTTGGTAGTCTCATGAAACTGTATAGAATTAGTATGCCAAGTGTGATATTGATTTGTGCAGTGCCGGCCCGTAGGGTTGTAGGGCCCTGGGCGAGATGAAAAAATTGGGGCCACTGGTGTAAAAACAGCATTTTATTTTATTTTATCTACCGTGCTGTTCATACGCACATTCATGAGATCGGGTAGGTTCGCTGGATAACTTTTTAAAGAACATTTAGAAGTAATATTTTTAGGACTTAACCAGAGCAACACTTTTAGAACTGACTTACAATAAGTTTGTAAGTTTAAAAACAAAAATGTAAGCAGATAATCATTTTAATAACAGTAATAATTAAGCACCTCTGGTAATGGTTGAATGCTGTCAGTAGCCTATTGAAGCAGAAGTCCTGAATGAAGGCTCCTCTTGAGGGAAAGATTCTCCAGAGTTGTCTTGTCAAATCTTCCTCCTTTCACTCACTCTCTCTCAGTCTTTCTTTCTATCTGTCGCTCATAATTTCTTGATATGTGTTCTCATATCAAGGTCAGATCTGTTATATTGCTCTCTTAAAAACCTGGAGTACAAAAATACCCTCGTGAGAAATTATGTCACTGAACAATACGGACCTTGCAGGAGTTACTTCGATTGTCTCTGAAGGTCTTGTAAATTGTGTGTGCTGAACTGGAGCAGAAGCGTTTACTTATCCCATGTTTATTTTTAATTTTAGTCTGAAATAAATCAAATAAAGCATAATCAAAATATACCATTAGCACGTGACTTTCATATTGAAGTTATTTAAATATTCTCTTTATTTTACTTGTTGGAAAACTATTTATATTGTGTGTATGAATATGAATAATCTCATGTGTAGTTGGATTTGGAAGGACATGAAGTTGAGTAAATGATTTTTGAGTGAACTTGACACTCCTTCACTTTTATCTCATTGTGAGTAATCTACAAAAACCCACCCTTTTGTGGTTATGTATCTATAGTTCCAACCTTATCTATTTTCGATTCATACACCTCAGTAGGAGAGTTTAGAAAAACGGGGGTTATTTTAAAAAAAATTAGGCACCGTTAAAATGGTTCCTGACGGAACCTGTTGAGATCTGACATTTTACACTAAAAGCTTTTTGTTTTTTTCCTGACATTTCCATGTTAGTAATGGTAATGAGCGCTGTATTATGAGTTTCTGAGAAGATGCAGCTGCTTCTTTCCTTGAAAGGTGATTTTTGGAAAGCTGTGGTGACCTTGAAGTGGAACTTATGAGAGAAAGACCACTCATTCTTCAAGAAAGCAGGTAATGTAACCTTTTCATACAAAAAAAAAATGTTTAGACTTAAAATTTGCATCAAATGAAGAATCTCATAGAGTATTGTGGGCATGGATCTTTTGAGAAAGCCAATAAGCAATCCCCTAAAACCTTACAAACACAAACAACCACCTTAGTAACTGTATAGCAACGGTCTATCAACCACCCAGGACACCCTAGAAACTGCATAGCAACACATAAAGAAACTTCGAACACATAATTATTTGAAACAGCAACACAAAACACTTAGAACACCTAAAGCCTGGCTCTCACTACAGGATATTTAGCCTCGAATATCCCCTCCCGAGAATCGGAGCAAACATCTTGTAATGAACCTCGATTGGTCTTGATGTTCGGCGCGGATTATCTGGTAATGTGAGGCGTTTACCGATTGAATTTTGCACCTCCCGATCTGTTCGCGCACAAATCAGTGAGAGATCACAAACACTAGGACAAAAAATCCTGGATTTCACAGTTTTGCTCCTATAGTAGAGTGTGTCACCACACCTAAACAAAATTTCAACCAGAGCTCCGACTGTGAACACGGAAAATTTTGCAAAACTTCTTGAGACTTAATAGAGAATAAATATGTTTTACAGGACATGTTGTATAAACCTTCTCTTTCCACAGATCGACGAGCTGATCCTCCTTATCTGCTGTCTATCCATTTGTGCTACGCCATGACTGTGTTTGCCTTGCTCTTATGTGAGCTGGCTTTCAGTAAGAAGAAACGCTGGAGTGAAATCACCTCAGTTTTGAATCTACCTTTTGAGTACAGCTGCTAGCACGCTAGCTAACATAACATCACCAAAATATCATGATGCTCTGCTGTGTGAGATCACATGGCGATCCCTCTGTAATGATAATCTGAATAATATCTTGTAGTGTGTGTGATGAGTTGTTCAAATTCAAATTCAAATGCAAAGATTCTCAAAGATGTGTATGCTGCAACCAGATTTCTCAGTCAGTGAGGATTTTAAAACTCCTGTAGTGTGAGCCAGACTTAATCAACTGCATAGTAACACCTAGGCAACCACTCAGAACACTCCAAAAACTGCATAGCAACACAAACAACCAATCAGAAGGCTCAATATGGTGCCAGAGTTTTGCAAAGGCAAAAACGCTAATATTAGTTCATATTTACACATTTCACAGATGTTTATTTTTATTTATAGCAAATTATATTGCATTTAAGAGACACATTTATGTTTGATCAGTTCTTGCTTTCTTAAACCCATGACCTTGATGTTGCTAGTGCCACGATCACAGTTTGAGTTACTTGAAAGCTTACTTTTGTATTGTTTACACTTAAAACCATTATTCATAGCTTCTGATATTCTGATTTGTGATTTTCTAGAATCAAATCTTTAGGAAATATAAATTACAGCTCGATCTCTGTTTTATTTTGTGTCTCCCAGACAGCAACGATAAGTGGAGATCATATGGGAACTGGAGTTCTCCTGCTTCTCATTTATCATGAGAAAAACTAAGTAGAGTTTAAGATAGAGTTTCAAAATGTGCTCCCAATACAGTATCTCAAAGATTCCCAATATGACAAATTCCCATCAAAGAATCTAGTCTGCTGTTCATATTATACTGTACTGTATGTCAACTGCTGACTTATTTGTGGCTATTTTTACCTCAAAGAAACATCTGAGACAAAGTACATGCGTAAATAATCGACTGAGACCTCCTGAGCTTTGAAAGCGTATCTAGAGGTTCTCCATATGCTGCATTTACGCCTATGTTTTGGTCATTGTCAGACTGCTTGATGTCTTTTAGCTGTCTCAGGTGTTGTTTGACAGGTCTCCGTCTTTTTTTGCATGAGAAGAGAGTGGGTGGAATGAAGCCGGACAGGCTGCTGCTGCCGCTGTGGGTTTCTGAGCATAATAAGTTTAGACAGGTCTCATTTTAAAAGCATCAGGAAATACATTCACGTCAATGAAGGACGCACGTCACCGTCTGTGTTTGACCTTGATGTCACGCTCAGCTTTACTTTTAAGGAAATTACATTTTAATGTTTTTGGAGTAAAAAAAGAAACTTCTTTGGATTAAGAATGAGGGAGATCAGACAGATGATGACATCTTATTGAAATAAATACCTGCATAGTCATCTGCATGGGGGGCGGGGGGGACTTATGTAAATCTGTAAATTATTAACAGTGATGGAATACTCTTTAATAATGCACATCCAGATAATTGCTTACTGTCTTGTTTTCTCTAGTTCATGGCTTCCCTAACTTAACAGAATAGTTTGCCCAATAATGAAAATTTGCTAAAGATACTCATCCTTTAGCCATTCTATATGTAGATTTTTATTTATTTATTTCAATGGAACAGATTTGGAGAAATTATTGGTACTTCACTTGCTCACCAAAGGATCAAAGGGTAAATGGGTGCCATCAGAATGCAAGTTGATAAAAACATCAGAAAATACGAGTACATGATCCACAATATTGCTAAATATAGTGAAAATGACCCCTCACATCAAAATCAACCAACACACTTGTTTAGGGCTATTGTGGAGTTCTGTAAACATTGCTTGATCTGAGCACATTTGTGGATTATTGTAATATTTTTAACAGCTGTTCGGACTCTTATTCTGACGGCACCCATTCACTGCATAGCATACAATGGTGAGTAAGTGACATAATGCTTAATTCTCAAAATCTGTTTAGATGGAGAATCAAATCTTGGTATTGAACTCAATCAGTTTTGAGTGCGCTGTTCCTTTTAGACTTTTGCAGTCCCCTCAGTATATATGGGAATATAGTGATGGCCCATAAAGCTGATCTATTCTATGATCAACTCTCAGTGGTTTTAAATATATATTTTTAATTTATCAAAAGCAGCAAACAATTTACAATGTGGGCTCAGCAGTGAAATCAATATTTCAAATCCAAGTAGAACAATGATTAATTTCGCTTTAAAACTCTAACACCATATTCACAGAACTCAAACCACTCCCTGTGTATAAAGACATTGTAACTGGGTTCACTCAGTTTTAATGAACACTGCGTTACCTGAAGAGTACAAATAACACGAAAGGCATGTAAACAATTGCCAGCAATAATCTAACCTACATTTGCCTCAGCGTTCAAACAAGTTATACAGTAAAGTTCTTCACAATCTTAAAAAAAACATCCTGAATCAGTTTTTGTTTGACTTGATTGCATTGATTTCCTTTCGATCTCCACATTGGAGATCCGCTTCAGTTATTGTTTCAAAAAATTTTTTTACTTTGTGATGTCATTTTGTTCATTTCTTCATCATTCGTCTTTAGTAATACTTCTAGTCACCGTCTTCTTTGTTCCTGGTCTTTTCATCCAATAAGTTTTTCGCGAGGTGAATATATAAAATGAATAGATATCTCTATATATCCTCCTCTTTTGGACATCAGCAGAAAGTACTTCTTGTCTGTGGAAAACATTTACTTCCTCTGATGAATGTCAGTGCAGTCAGATATAAAATGAGCGTCTTTGACTCGTAGGCTAATGGGCTGCTGGACGAGCTTTGAGAACGATAAATGGCAACGAGAGGTCATCGTAGTCCGTTGCACAGACACTCCTGTCAAAGAAGCTTCAAAGCATAAACTGCACCTCATTTATGAAACACAAATGGAATGAAATGTTGAAATTGTTCGCAAAGCCACTACTGCATAAACCAGGGGTGGGGAACCTTGGCCCTCATCCTGCAAGGTTTCCGTGTTTCCCTGCGCAAACACACCTGATTCAAATTAATTAGTGATTGTGCAGAACTTCATTGGCTGCTGAATCCATTTGATTTGAGTCAGGTGTTGTGAGGCAGGGTAGACTTTATTTTAACTTTTTGTATTTTTGCTTTACTCCATGTTTATTCACATGTAAATATTGTACAGGGTGGGCCGTTTATATGGATACACCTTAATAAAATGGGAATGGTTGGTGATATTAACTTCCTGTTTCTGGCACATTAGTATATGTTAGTATATGTAAGGGGGGAAACTTTTCAAGATGGGGGGTGACCATGGTGGCCATTTTTTTAAGGTGTATCCATATATATTGCAGTCCATTTAAAAATGAACAATTTAAAGCATTTGAATTATACGCATGCATTTTATGATTGTAAAACTGTGTGCAACACTAATCTAAACTATTTACTAAAACTATTTACATTACAATTATGTTAAAATTGGACGAAGCTAAATGTGCGCCATCATGTCTTTCGCGCAAAGTCAATGCTTTTGCAAAATAACAATTTCAAGAGGATCGCTGTACGAGTAATCATACACAGCTAATTGCCCTTTACCTAATCATCCATTGTTCATTCACACCCAATCAAGTCATTTCCTCTTCACTATAAATTCTCCATTTTCCATAAATTCTCACTATAAATTTTTCCATTTAGTTCACGACTTTCCGGGGGGGCACAATGTGAATATTCACTTCGTTTTTGGTGTACACACACGTTAAGAATGATCTCAAAATAATTTACAAAAAATTTGTTCTATTTTCATGTAAGGAAATGACAGTTTATGTAATAGCGACTTTACGAAAGATTTACGCAAATCTATCCTGTCTGCGTTTCATCAGAGTCTGTCAGCTCTCAAAATGTAAACATTCGAAATGATACCGTAAAATAAAAATGTAATGGCAGCAAACATCTTAGTGCATTATTAACTCCATATTTGTTTTATACAACATGTTGTATTTACATATAAGCGTTATTTGTCTGGTTTATTTATACTTTTAGGTTTATAAACCGTTAGCAGAGAGCATGTTCATGCTAGCAGCAGTTGGGCAGAGTCGGCAAGAACTTCCGGAAGAACTTCCTGAACTCTGTGTTAAAGACGGTGTAGATGATGGGGTTGATGGCGCTGTTGACGTAGCCTAACCAGGTTACGATGCTGGTGACGCTGCTGGGGATGTAGCAGTCTTCACAGAGAGCTCTCATCGTGTGCACTACGAAGAATGGCGTCCAGCAGAACAGGAAGACACCTGAAGATGACCGGTGAAAAATTATTCAATGCACACCTTATTTAAACAAACTGCTGGTCTACAGAATCACAACATCTCAACTCCTATTATTAATGTGTTTTCAGGTGGCCTAGTTCTTGCATTTTATTTCCTTTAATAACTCGTTTTGTGGCTGAAAATTAACTCAATTGGTTACAAGGGATGGTTTATATGTGTGTATATATATACACATATAAAACATCCCTTGTAACCAATTGAGTTAATTATATATACAGTATATATACACGTGTATATATACTGTAGTGGTATATACTGTACACTAAAAAAAAGTCTACTATATTCTTGGAATCACTTTCAGAATTTTTTTTTCAGCTGTTGAAAACTAAAAACATTGACAGCCAATCAAAATCCATAATCCACCATTTAAAGTGGCAGATGAGAAAATACAACTCTTATTTTGGTGTGGTCATTTCATTTCTTGACAGTTAATATTCGTTGAGCTTTCATGCTCATTAGGTCATTGACTACAAAAACAAAATCTAAAAAGTCATTAATGAAAAAAGTCACAATAAGTTTTAATCATTATTCTAATTCTGTAGCTAGAGAGGGTTGCCAGGTTTGTAAAATAAAACCTTCCCGATTGCCACTTAAAAAGATCCTAACATTAGGTTAATCACATTACCCACAGTTTTTCACCCTGTTGAAATTCCTTCCTGGGTAGATCACCTTAACTTGCAGAATAAAAAGCAATCTACGCCAACAGTCTAAAAGCAGCCCAATTTCGCAGGAAAACCACAGACTTGGCAACCCTGGACAAAGTACCAGTATATTACAGTTTGAATCTTTGTTCTAGCTTCTGAGCAAAAAAAAAAAAAGAAACAACCTTGACATAGTCATAATTCACCCAGCTTTACAGCATTTACAGCAACAAAGAAATAACTGCACAGCATGCTTAACACAAAACAATATTGTCTGTTGGTGTGAATGAACCTGCAGGATCACATTTATGCTACAGTAACTATGTCCACTTCATTTTACAGGTATTTAAATTGGTTTTTGGAGGCAGGCATAACTAAAATAATTTTAATTAAAAATATTTTAACTGAGCAAGCCTCATCTCAGATCACAGATATAAGGTCTGTTATTCACTTCTACTCTGTGAGCTTCCAGACAGAAGTAACAGAAGGTGGCTATTGTCAGAACTACGACCTGTCTGTCCCACTCCTGCTAGTATCCACTGATCTGTCATCCGTCAGAAGTGAGAGGAAGCCAGTGGCTTTGCTGAAAGTCAGCGTAAAGGACATTAACATTTATCTCTGCACTATTAAATGGAATAAAGTTTCCAAAAGGGTTTTTCTTATTCCATAGAAGGTCCTTTTTTGTTTTCCCACACTCTTTATTGGCATCTATAGTTCCACAAAGGTTCTTGATGGAAAAAAGTTCTTCGTATTATTACAAACCTACCTTATTGTTAAAACCTACCTGGTCTTATTAGCGAGAAACAAAATATGTACCAATAGGTACATATCACTGCAGTTTCCAAAATAAATGAACACAACAGGCAGTTTTCAAACAAATTTAGATTTTTTGATCAATAAAGTGAGTTTTCGCACAAATACTTAAAGAATATCATGTTATGACTTCAAAACAATTTACTGAGAAATTTAAAAACTGATGCTTTTGAACATTTTCATCACACATATCCAGCTTCATATTTGGGTTTTCTTAGACTGTTTGTTTGGTAGAGAAATGTACTTGAGAGGCAGGAGCTCCGGTTCAAATCCTGCATAACTATACGGTTCGACAAAACAGTTCAAATCAGTGGAAAAGGAAGTGGAAATGGCACGTTGCATCAGCAAATGCCTTTTTTTTTGCATTTGTTAGCACTATCTGGTGATGTAGGGAATTGGTGTAGGGCATATTTCCAACATGATAGAGCATTAACTTTTAGTGACAGTCCACGGATAACTGTTGCAATGCGTACCTGAAGGAATGTAATAAAAACACTGCAATATATACCAGTATCAATGCAATAAAAATGTACCAGGGTTCACATGTGGAACCTGTGTTTAAGCGTCACTCAGTGGACATATTTGAAACTGCAGCGAAAGCAAGTAAAAACAGTGTTGCACAAATAGTGCACAGAGGTACATATTTTTATAAAACCAGGTTGAAGAAAACATGGTTCTTTTAAGAAAGGTTCTTTAAGGAAAACAAACGGGTTCTTCTGTGGCATTACTGTAGAAGTCAATGGGGTCCAATTTGGAGAACATAGAATTTTATGTTTTATATGAAACATTTGATCTGAGATTGAGCTTTTGAACATGACTGGCAATGTGCATTGTGGAAATCCTGACCTTTAACTGTCCCTTTCTCTCTCTCTCTCTCGTCTGTACTCAGGTTGACAAGAGGTGAAAGGATTGGCAAGTTCAGTCAGTACTGTACGGAGTACATCGGTGACACATCTCGCAGGAACCCGTGAAGAGGATAAGTGCATGTCTTAATGTGACGGCTACCCCCACTCTGCCTGCTGGACTAAAGTGAGGCTTACATCATAATCGGATTGGAGGATTGATGAGGAATGATTAGCCAATGAGGGCCAGTGGAGTTCCTCGTTTCAGCACATGTGGAAGGAGTGATCACTTCTCTAAGCCCAGTTTAGAAGCTACAGGCTGTTTTTCATCTCTTTTTGTTTTTTGGAATCGATTAGAGAGAGCAGAGGTGTAAAAACACAGCTACAGTTATTTTCTGGTGCACTTTTCTGAATCAGAGCTGAATCAAAGAACACATTGTATTGTTTTATTTTAATTCCTTTGCCTAAATAAATGCTTAAATACATTTTAGACAAAAACTGCCAGGGCACAGCTCGCCTAACTGATTGATTGCTACACGAAATTGCTTAAATTAAATACTTCTTTAAAAAAGCTCTACTTCAGTACTAAATAATCTGTCACTTTTTCTGTGATTTGAAGGCTGTACTTTTTTTTTTATAAATAAATAAAGGTTTTGCTATAAATTCAAATCAAATTCAATCAAAAGTTGTTTGGCCTTTCAATAAATATTTAAAAAAGGGGGAAAAAAAAGAGTAAAAAAAAAAATAATTTAGACATTTACTGAAAAATATGGTTATTTGGTTATTGTTATTACAAAAAAAATGTAAAGGTTATAAAAACATAAAAATTATTTAAAATATAAATGTTATTATACTATAAATTCTAAATAAAATGCAAAAAAAAAATAAATACATAAATACTAAAAAAAAAGCTAAAAAAAAGTGATTAAACAAAACAAGTTGACTAAAAGAATAAATGCAATATTTGGTGATAATATAGCATAATAAGCAGGAATCTGAACACAACCAGACAATTACTGTTGTTTTCTATACTCCTACACTGCATACAGAACATTATTTAATTCTCTTATTTAATTTTATTCCATCTCTACTGTATGTCTGCATTGTGGGACTGGAAGCTCCTGTTGTCAGATCAAATTCCTTGGTGTGTAAACATACTTGGTAATAAAGCTCTTTCTAAGTGGCCCTGAGCTGTGACAGAATATTCGTACCTTAGTAAATGAATTTATGTATCGGCTTACCAACTACAACAGGAAGCACCCTCATGGCTTTCCTCTCCCTTCCGTTTATTTTCGCTCTCTTCCGTCGCCGGTTCTGGTTTTGATCTTGATTGTAGCTCCCGCCGGGGTATGCGAGCATAGACACAGGATCAGGGCTGTCAGGATCGGGGTAGTGGTCGTGGTCCAGTTCCTCTAAGGTAAGGTCAGTCAGGTCTTTCTCGATGATGGGCGGCAGAGGAGGGGGCAGACCGGACAGCGGCTGCAGGGACGCGGCGGCCTCCTGAAGCTTTCTGCAGGCCTGCATGCTGCTCCTCAGCTTGGCCTTCCTCGCCTCCTCCCACTTCCTCAGGCCCCGGAACATCCCGCAGTACAGCAGAAGCATGATGGGGCACGGCACGAAAAACGAACAGACGGAGGAGTATACCACGTAGTTGTTGTCCTCCAGCTTGCATTCGCTGTGGTCCCGGTTGGGGACGTTATTGATTCCGAACATCACGGGGGAGGCCACGGCCAAGGCCAGGATCCATGTGGCAGAAAGGAGGACAATCTGTCTCTGGTCCACGTGTTTGCGGTTGTAATTAAGAGGGACGGAGACTGCGATGAACCTGGAGGGAACCACATGAGGTATTACAAAGACAGTCCATGCAAAGCTAATAAAATACCTCTAATATGTGTAATGAAGGGGTAATATTTTGGTTTTGGCAGTCAACAGTTAGACATGCATGCATGGTCAAAATACACTTTAATTTTCTTATACTATGCATGTATTTAGACCTTAACTACTTAATAATTCAAACTCCTACTTTGCGAGATGCTAATGTGCTGTGATTGGTCAGATCACTCGATTTTATTTTCATTTCATAATAAAAGCTTGTTGAGCGCGTGCTGCTTTGTGTACAGTGTTACCAGGGAAATCGCTATTTCAAGGCTCCAAAAGCTGCATCTAGTGGTGAAGAATGAATTAGCAACGCGAAAAGACCAACAAGTGGGCGGTAAATATGCTAATGCTTCATGTTGACATCAAGAGCTTGCAATTGATCTTAAAAAAAGATTTGTTTCAATGATTTAGAGGCTTTTGAGAGACAATAACTTCATACACGGTGCACTTTCAGATTTCAAACTTTGCCAGATGTTTTCATTCACTTAGACCTGTGTTACACTGCATAAAAGTTCATTTTTAAAAATCCATCATAGGAGCATTTTAAATCCACTTTAACATTTTCTTGACCCTGATGAACACTTTGCTTTTATCATTATATGCTAGCTAAGCCAGTTCTCCAGTCTCTCATTCGCTGATTGTTGAGCCAATTATGTGTTGATCTGATATTCCCCTGAACCTTCAACTGCTAATCAGATAATATCCAACTCGTGTGTGTTTTATAATGTGATTCCAGTTTACAGAAGGTAAAGCGTAAGGGTGAATCTAATAGTGAACCACAGAATATTTCACCCTAAAATCAACATTGAGAAATATAATTATTGTCATTTCTTTTTTTAAGATTTAATTTATACTTTACTATTATTTAATATTATTATTATTTACTTTATTATCATACTTTATTTATACTTTAATTTATACTAAATTTTTGGTCATATTTTCCTTGTATGCCTATTGTAAAGAAAATGAGAACCAAAAATGCACAATAAATAAATAATAATAATAATAGTCATCATAAAATAAAATAAAAATAGGTATTTAAAAATGCAAGCTCACACACACACAAATATATGTGTGTATATATATATATACTCAATGTTCCCCAAATCATCATATTGTTACATTATACATAAAAATTGATCACAAAATATTACAGTAAAAATATAGTGTATAAATATAGTGTGTGTACACACACACAGACACACACATATATATATATATATATAAAATATTGTTATACTTATATAATGCATATAAATGTTTTCTGATAAGGAATACATACAGAATTTATTTGAATTTATAAAATTATATGCGTAAATAGATGTATCGCACAAAACAAACTATACATTAACACTCCTTACAATATAAAGTAAAAGTTTATTTTGCGTAAAGAAAATGTTGTAAGCAAGACATTATAAATATAAATAATGACAAGCACCAATACATACAAAATTGAAGTTGAATTTAAGGAGTGTTAATGTATAGTATGTTTTGTGCGATACATCTATTCATGCATATAATTTTATCTAATAATGATGATTTGCTGTTACGATATGTTGTCATTTTTGTTTGTAATAACTTTTAGAGTTTCATGTTTTGTGTGTACAGCATTTCTATGCTTTTAAACAGGCTTAATAAATAAATTTGAGCTGAGTTTTGAATTGATCTGGTTATCAAATCATCACACCAGTGACAGAAACAGCTTTTTTTTGTTGGCCGAGTATGTTTGTAAACAGAAGTGTGAACTCCCAGCATCTCACAACTCATGTTTCAAACAACTCGTTACACAACAGCGGAGGTCCGTGTATCTGCTCTCCACACATTGGTTTTTCATGCTGACTGTGTGCCGAGTTCTGCGGAGCCATGCGTTTGCAGCCTTTCCTTACATAACTAGTTTCACGCTGCTGTGTCTCATCCTGAGCGTATATCTCATTAATCTCTCAAAACACCTTCTGCTGAGCCACACAGAATGGCAGGAGGGATCTTAATGACCTCGCGGTTGGCTCAAATCGTCATGCCAGCGACGGCAGGACAGCGGAGAAGGGCCTAAATGAGAAATCCGTTGTAATTCCGAGATAAAGCCTGCAACATAATTCCATTTAGTTATTCTGAGCACATTTGCTCAGTCTCTGTTTTTACTGATCTTTCTGTTCTTTTAATCATAGCAGGATGCCACTTTTATGATACATGCTATTTCATTGTGTCTTCAAACAGACCCACAGTTAGGACGGTAACCTGCTGTGACTCTTATAGCTTCTAAAATATAAAACTACAGTAGATGTGCAAATCAGTGTACTGCATGAATTTGATTCATCAGTCCTCGGCCCAGGTCCCATGAGTTCAAGCATCAGACTTTAAAGGGCCGTTTCACACAGCATTTCTACAACTCTGTCTCCAATATAAAGTGGTTTCTGGGTTACCGCAGTGAGTTTTTCTTTAATAATGACTGTAAATAATAATACATTTTTACAAAAAGTAGCTGCAAACTACTGTATATTGGCATAAAATCTAATTTGCATAAGGTTGGGAACAGGGTTATTGTATTAAACGTTTTCCTTACTTGCTTTTAATATGTTAAACAATTAAATAAGTTTTATTAAATAATAATAATAATTTATTAAGAATTATTAAATGTTATTTTTAAAACAAATTTTCATGTACATTAACATGAAAATATATAGACGTATATATATATATACTGTATAGACACATTTTGAAATAATAATAATAATAATAGCAAAACACTGAACTGCTCAACTAAATTACTAAAATAAAATATATATATATTAAATATTTAGCTGTTATAATATCTCAGTGATCATTTACATGCAAATAAATTAATTTGAAGAGTTTGTCCAAACTGAATATGTACAAAGTGTAAAGGCTTTAAAAAGCCAAAAATATATAAAAACATTTATCATTCTAATAATTTTTTAAATTTAAGTTTCCCTTCCTTAATTTTATTCTTTTGATGACTGTGAATGTGAAAAGTCCATAACAAACCTTTAAAAATTGGTAATGCATGGGCGTTATTTTAAAGTTTTGATATTTGTAACTGATATTTTTATATAATTAGTCATATATATATATAGTTTTAATTTTAGTTAAAGCTTTCATAATTTTCTTGTTTTTTACTATTATTATTATTAAGTAAATCTGTTCTTATTAATATTTATTTTAGTTTTAACTAATTTTAGTTAAACTAAAAACAAAAAAGTGGGAAATTATGCTAATTGCTAACTGAAATTAAATACGTTTTTTTTATTAACTGTTTTTGTTAGTAATAAAATTGTTTTCTGTTCTGTATTGTTTTCTTATTATATTTCTAAAATATTATTTCATTTTTTGTTGTTGTTGTGTATAGTGTAAAGTCAGACCCACCTGTCTATGCTGATGGCGCAGAGGTTAAATATAGAGGCAGTGCATAGCATCACATCCATGGTCATCAGTCCATCACATACAGTCATATTGAGGGACCAAACCCCATCCTGGAACTGAGAAGAGGAGAAAAACATCACCGTCTTTAACTTGTTGCTTCCATTTCTCCAAATCCCTTCATTCCTGTTGACCTCTGACCTCTTTCACCTTCCCCTAACCTCGTGTTCTTAGTGCCACAGCGGAGCAACTGTGGAGCCTTAATTTCCCTGTTATCGGCTTGGCGTCGTCACAACAACCAAGCCAAACACACACACACACCACATGCTCCGGGCCCAATGGTAATTTAGTAGCTGATACGCATCCCGCAGTCTAAAAAAAAAGAGATAAAACAGCAGAGAGGAGGATTTAATGGCATTTTAATTATTGGCCTGGAGAAGAGGACAGATTCTTAATTGCTTTTTGGTAATGGCCTCTCTCCGATGCCAACGAGCCACATTCACTCTACAAGTGGAAGCTATGAGATTGTGGTGAGGGGGCTCATGTAAAATTGTAATTAAGCTACAGCTGACTCACTGGAGCATATATTCTCCGTGTCCTTGGCCTGAAGAGCCAGCCATGAGCCGTTTGCTTCGCTCTCAGTGACCTTGCCCCCGCTGACTATCCAGTCTAGGGGACTCCGTATCCAGATCCGTGCCTGCATGGAATGTCCGATCACTAGTTTTTTGGAGGCCTCTTTGGTCTCGGACCTCACGGCCACATCCCAGGGTGACAGACAATGCGTATTGTGCGATGCATGTTTATGATGTCCAGCTCTGGCGGAGACAGACAGTCTCTGTGGGAGGGGGGCTGAATGAATGCATGTCTGCAAAGTGTTTCGCTGAAGGGTAACAATTGAGTATTGATGCCAGGTTTGTTTTGGGACAGTGTCATATAAGAACTGTTAATTTTCTTAAGATCACGTAAACAGATGAAATATTACTCATTACCATGGTAACTATAGTTTATGGCAAGCTACTTCAATTGAAACACATGTTTTAGACTTGTTTTTAAGTTTACATTTTCCAAAAAAAAAAGTTCAAATAATTTATTTGCATGTGTATATCAAGTACTGTATGTCTATATATACACAAACATTTTTTTTACATTACATACATATAAATTTTAATATTTAAATAAATTACTAATGTTCAATTTATTTATTGATATGTATTAATTTAGTAATAAATATATTTAAGTAAATAGTGCATATATATATATACACACACACAAATGCACTCAAAATTAAATATTTATGTATATGTATTCATTTATTAATGCAAATTAATTTAGGTTTATGTATGTATTCATTTATTTATTTGTATTCATATTTTCCCCAAGTTTGTTTTTAAGCAATTATTGCACACACACACTTGAAATAACAAAATTAAATATTTAAATGATTTATATACATTTTAATATTCTGTAAATATTGAATATACTGTGCATGTATGTACAGTATGTGTGTGTATATATATATATTTTTTTTTGTTGTTTTTTTTTGCCCTTTATATTTAGCCAGCATTGACTGAAATTGCGATATTACATTTAGCTGACTTGAACTAAAATATATTTAGTATAGATAATAGCTAAAACCAGCATGAAAGTGGTGAAATCTTACAGCGGTATCAATAAGAAGGATCACCAACCAGCTTTGCAGGATTTTAATAGGTACAAACCTGGTTGTTTGCTGGCCAACCTTACTAAATATTAGGCTGTATTACAATATATGAAACGTCTCATATATGTGTCTCGTGTCTCGACTTACCTCTGCGTACACGAACAGCGGCAAGACCAGCACAGCCAACAACAAATCAGCAACAGCCAAACTGACTATGAAGTAGTTGGTCGTGGTCTTCAGCGCTTTCTCCGTGTAAACACTCAGACACACCAACACGTTCCCGCAGATAATGATCACGATCAATAATATCCCGAAGATGAGGGCTGGGAAGTTGTAGTTCGTGGTGTGGCTGGAGACGGTGAGGTTGGCTGGCATGTCTGCCTCTATAATAACCTGTCATCTGGGAATCCCTTGATAAAACAGCCCGATAAAACCAATTTCTTCTTTGCCATTATTTGCGCGTTCCCGTAAACTCCGAAAGTTGCGCTAAAGTCTGAAGCGCGCGTCCCGTTATTTTCTGTCATTAAAGGCACAAGCACGGTCACGGTAAGCTGTAAAGTCATTGCTGTTCATTCTTTGACGCCAGAGTTTTCTGTCAGGTCCGCATCTCAGCTCGAGCGCTTCTATTTCCATCCACCTGCGCGCTCTCCTAAAGCGGCTTACAGCGACGCGTTACTGTTAATATCGGAGGCGTTTCATTATATTACCCTGGAGTTATTGAGAACGCTTATCTTTTTAATAACACCACTTGTTAAAGTTAGTGAATATGGCTGTATAAAGCCAGGTTTCTCCGGTTATCTGTCCGAGTTTCATCCTAACAATCCGCGGGGGTGCTAATCTCGTCCTGCTGACGGTGGGTGTGACATTTTACACGACTGGCTGAAGGATAGAGGTTTAAATCTTGCGTTATTTGAACGTACGCTGCTATTAAATCGCTTATTTAATCAGTGATTTCGCTGTGGATAAAAATTCATATAAAAATAATAATATGAGTATGCATATGTATAGAAGTACAGTGGATAACAATGTTTAATATTATTAATAATAAAAAATTATAATATTATTAATTCTTGTCCACTATGCGAAAGGACTTTGGCATGTGTTTGATATTCGGTGTCAATAAACGCGTGCGTATTAATAGCATGCTATTCTGTTTATTATTGGCGTATTCTCATTGTTGTTTCTTGCACAGATAGCTAAGTCCTGTCATGAATAAGTTTTGTGAATCTGTAGTAAAGTAGAAAAAATCACGACAGTTTGACACGAAGTTGCTATGGTTACTTCAACGCCAGTTTGAATAAAAAATGTCCGACTAACTTTAGCGGTTACTCACATTTGCATAATTGTTTTTATTTTTCATAGTAGACCCTGTCTCCCCAAGATTTTAAATCAAAATGTATATACTTGTATAAGATCAAGTTGGGTTTACAAAAACAGTGTCTATTCACCTTATTTTTCAACGTGTTAGTAAGTTGTTTTCTGTGAATGTGCAAGACTTCTGCTTCATTGGCCATGGTAATGAAATAAAGAGAAGAGTAACAAAGTGCATTAAACAGTACAATTGTTTGTGCTGCAACCCAGAGTTTATAATTAAGACTTTAAATTCATATCTAATATGGTAGAAACACACGTTTGCAATATCAACCAGCAAAATGAGCTAAAATGAACTAAAAATAGCTGGAAGTGGATGACACAGGAAGCCAGGTAAATGGCCACACCCACTCTTATAGGGAAAATTTGATGGATAATCCCTTTTTAGGAAAATTAACCATGTTTTGCTACACTAACCATAGTTTAACTAAATGCAGTAAAACTGTTATGTATTTGCATCCACTAAAAACATGGTTACCACACTTTTCCTCTAATCAAATTGGAGATTAGTGATTTTTTTGTAAGGGAAATAATAATAGAAATAGAATATTTAGAAATTGTAGTTGAACATCATTTGATGTTTTGCAGAGTTTTGCATGCTGCACAGCAGGATACATATGTTGTGCCAGCACTCTGTGTGTGTCCCTCACAGAACAATGGTTTATGTGTTTGTCATTTGTAAAATGGCCGGTTAAACATTTGTCAAAACAAATTAGTGCTGCTTTCATTCGGGTTGCCGTGTGTAGAAGTTTACGCAGGTGTCTCTTTGTGTCTGAAATTCATCTATTAGACACAGTGGCTCACGGTACATAAATTAACAGTGTTTTGGATGCAGTTGTGAGCAAAAATAAATAAAGGCCATTCAGGCATTATAACAGCATATAGCAATAAACATGCTGCTACGAATTACATTTTATAGTAATAAGGCATGTAAATGAAAATTGCGTAAAAAATGTTCTACTCGTTTTTGTTTTGATTGGCATGCCTCTATAATCCATTCCACTGAGGAAGCTTAGTAGTCACTGATGACATCATCATCATCATAATAATCATCAACATTGTCATCGCCATTAGAGTTTACTCCACCGTGGCGAGGAGAGCAGCGGTGGAAATGTTCGATTGAGTCTAAGCTGTTTTGATCCAGACGTACGTTGTTGTCTAACCTTTCAAATCTGACCTACAAACAGCTAAATGATGTTTATGATGTTGTCATCTGGCTTTTCAATTCAAGTTTGCTGTTTCCAAGACAGAATTTTGCAGCCCATATGGCCAGCGACAGCCAGTGAGAGTGACTGGCCTGTGTGGCACCCTGCATTGTGTGATAATCTGTTTTGCCATGGATTATCGGTGTAGGTTTCATCTGCATTATGATAAATCTTTGAGTAATGCTTTGACCTTTCCAGGTTGTAAAGACGAATGGAGGAGTGCTGACCTTTTACGTATATATATAAGGCCTTCAGTTTTGTTCAGCCGAAATGTGGGTAAGACTCATTAATTCAGTAAATACAGAAATAACATGACATATGTATATTCATATGTATTGATTGAAATATTGAAGATGAATTAATTTGTTGTCTCGGTTTTATTTTGTGGCTAACCTTCAAGCAATATCTGCACCTGTGACCTTTTTCTGAGTGATTTATAATGATTATTAATTTCTAAGTGGCATAGAACTGCATTGGAGGAGACTGAACCCGAACTTTCAGACAGCAATATATCAAACTGGTAAGATGAACAACTTCAGTTTGACTGAGTTCTGGATATAAAACTACATTTATGGACAGCATCTGTGATGTGCTGTTCAATTTATATTTTGAATACATTTTTGAAAAGAAAAAAGTCCCTCGTATTGCGCTCACTTGAGCTCCAGTAGAGAACATTTTTATCAATAATTTGCAGTTCATGGAAGTTTTGTTTGTGTTTGTGTCTTGATTAAAGTATTGATCCGGTCAGGGAAGTGTCTCTTATCAAAGACAGTACAATTGCAGTTCCACATAAACCCTTTGATATTTTCAGTCATGTCTTATCTTTTTCACACTGTGACTGGACAGAATAAAAGTAAACACCTATTTTTTAATCAATGTGTTTGACATTTTTATTTTGATCTGTGTTGTTATTAAGTGACCTAAATACCCATTTGTTACCACTCATCTATTTCCCATACCCTTCTCATTAATGTCAGATTAAACTATATAATACTCAATAAAAACACTTACTGTCATCATAAAACGCTATTAAATTGTATTTCTGTCTTCAATCTTAACTGTCAATTTACTGAGTAAGGTTTGGTTAAAGTAAAGAGACAATAACGTTAAATCTAAACATCAGAAGAGAAAACGTACATACAAAGAAATATTTTCTGAGGTGTGTTTGCCAAAAATTATCTAATTTACTACCATAGTAAGATGCATTTTTGGAGAAACTAACAAGCTAGTCACAACTCTTTCCTGAAAAAGTGGGAACTTTGTCAAACATCTGCGATTCAAATCACAGGTTAAGGGGAGAAGGTTAAAATTGTCATTAATGATGTCAAGCAGGTGGAGTAATAACTTTGGCTGATTCATTAGTCTGAGATCAAATTAATGTCAGATTAATGCTGTAAATGATAAACATGGCATCTGAGGACTTTTATTTTGCTGGTTCCCTCAGGGTTCCTCATGAGACTTGTACATGCATTCTTAGAAAACGGTTTAATCCTCAGAACAAACTAAAAGACTTAAGGTCACTGCCTCTGAGACCTTCGTCCATAATAAAAAAAAAATTGAATCACTTTCGATTTTTTTCTGCATCTGTATCAAGCATTTTGATATTAAAGAAGGATAAATACGAATATAAAAATATCTGACTTAGTGTGCAAGGACCTTAAGAAATACATTTGTACACAAATGCTGGATTAAACTCAACCCAGCTCTGTGTAAAATGTAGACAAACCAAGTTGCTTGGTTTTGTTGGCTGACTTCTGACTTGACGTACTGTACGGCATATTTTTGTTACAAAAATCCATCAACCTGCTTCAGAAGACATATGATAACCCCCAAGAGGCGTATAGGTTAGTTTTACAATGCAGTACTTGTGGATATATCTGATTTAAAGAGCTTAAAAATAATGGCCACTATCTACGAGCTTAACAAGCCTTGAAAGAGTCAGAATAAATTATTTTCATTTTTTGGGTGAACTATTCCTTTAAAACCATTTTTAGATGGGGAAAATACTACTCTGTAAAAATATCAGTGATTTTAACGGTAAAAACCTGTTAAATGGTTAATGGTAAATTCCTGTTAAATTTTACATTTTGTTTGAATTTGATGTTTCGTTTTTTTGTATCTGTTATGTTTATTAGGGTTGTATGTTACATGTAATGTTGTTAAATGAATATTTATTTCACATGTCAGCATTCGGTAGGTTTCAGTGTATTTCAAAGGTACAAAATAGATTTGTAAACAAAAAATATTGTTACCGTATTTTTCACGGTTTTATTATGGCAACCACAGCCTCCGTTTTTTTACCGTAAATTTTACGTTTTTTTTTTACAGTGTAGTGTTCTAATAATACAGTATGTAGTGTTTCATGTATTCATCTAGTAACTTTGGGTGTTGTTTATGCATTAAAATTGATCATAATAATCTTTTGGATACTTTATTGAATTATACTGTATTTTGTTGGGCCTATGGGCCAATCAAGGACCTTCCAGTTGGCACAAATTTAGCTTTATGTCCAATGTAAAGTGTGTTTTCTTAAGCAAAACCAGTTGAGAACCATTGATCTGCATCACTGAGCGGTCGGTCACGGGTTCAAACCCCTTAAGCTTCAAGTGACCGCTATGAATGCTGAATGAGCCACCTGTTCATGACGGGCACGGAAGACTAACACGTTATCTGTGTGTGTTCGCGGAGATTAGCGTTAGCCATTGCATGAAAACTCTGCTGTAACAAACCAATATATTCTGTTGTGTGTTTGTGATCACAGATGGCTGACGCCACCGCTGCAGCTGTTGTGTGCGGCTGCCATGTCTACTCTTACCGAGATTGGTTTTGGCTCAGCTGGGGCAGTTATACGACAGCAGGAGGGCATTATGGGTAAATGGTCATGTGGTGCGATCTGTTGCATGAAGATCTTTCACAGTGAGCGTGTTTGTTTACCTCTCTGCCACGCTGTAGATTGATTTTGATTACAGATTCACACACACAGTGGCTCACTGATCCACACACATGGAAAGGATTCTTAATAATATTGATTTTGACTTATTAAAAAGGTTATTTACATCATAAATCAAGGGAGGCAGAGGTTGACCTTTTAAAGGGGATTACCTGAATATATTTGGTCACAATCGGTTTATTTTCATTTTCCGCAATCTCACAGGAATTTGTAACTGTATTGGCAAATTTGTATGATGCTTATTCCCCAGTGACAGTTACAGTAAGTTCAGTGATGTCAGTGATCCATATAAATGTCAAATTGTCACTTTATAAAATAGTTGATTTTTCATGAGATCAGGTTTACAACTGAATAATCAAATGTCTAATAACTTCTTGCTGTCGTTGTTAGCTTAGCAACTGATGTTTAACAAAAATAGTATCAAATTAAATTTGAGCCCTTGTAGATTTCTCCAGTGCAAAACACAAGCACTTAGGTTGAGCTAAATGTTAATTACAGTATGAAGATTAAGTTTTGTGTTCTATAAAGATTTTATAAATGTTTTCCTTTGTCAAATTCCTTTAAGAGGGCTAGGAGGGCTATAGTTGTTTGTTTGATTTGCAAAATTAAGCTCTTGATTTTCTTTTACTTGACTGAATATTACACAGGGATAAAAGAAAGCATTTTAACACTAAAATTGCTGATAATTTGTGGCCATTATACAGCGTTTTTAGCTGTATTCTCAGATCTGTGCGACGTGTTATGTTTTTCCACTGTCTTGCATAGTTTTGTAACTTTAGTGGGTTTCATAGCCATAACTTTGTCACCAAGGATTTTCCAGTCAAGCTTAGTTCAGGATTTTGGGCAGGATATTTAATTGTTTCAGTGTTCTTAGTTCTGTTTTGCTGAAAATTCCTTGCATGAAAATTGCAGTCTGATTGCAGTCAAAGTTTTCATCACTGCAGAGTGTACTTTTAGTCCGACTTCTCTTAAACATGCAGGTTTTTGCAGGTTCACGTTAAGCACTGAACTGGCAAGCAATTCCAGCTGCAGTGTTGAACCGATTCCCCATTGAGAGTCTCTGCATTATCTGTCCATGCATTGTCTTAAATTGACAACCACTGACTTTGTGACAAAGTTCTCTTGCAATGATGGCTCAACCCTTTGCCTTTCATTTAGACAACCTCCAGAGGGTTTCAGTCATCTCGCATTCCAAGTGAAAATTAGAGGAATGCTGCAAGTTCAAAAGGTCTTGTCATGTGATTAATGAAATTAGCACCAGTGTGGAGAGAGGTGAAAATTCGCCATGCACAAAGTGTAAGGACCGTTGAAGAACATGAACAACTGAAGTATATTTCTTAATGATTTCACTCGTGTGAAGCAGTTCAACCCGCATAAATACTCTGTCAAGCGAGATAATAACTATGCGAAACCTATGTAAATAGGGCGCTCACATGAAGGTAAGCATTTTCTGGCTCATAATGTGACGTTTAGGAACCTATAGTAAAACCCTGTTTCTCCCAGTTGACACGGCAACACATAACTGGCGTTATCAGAAATCTCCACTATGGCTGAGTTTTTAGAAATAATCGTTTTCTGTGATAAAAACAGGGTTTTCGTGTAAACGGGGCCTTAAACTAATGATGAGACAGACAGACAGTCAAGCTGCATCAGTCACAATGTTTAGACTGCATTAGCCCCACAGCTGAACAACAGAACTAAAGAAACGCAAGTTAGCCAGTGACCAGGACATGTGGAGGGTTGTTACACAGCATAACGTACAGAAATACGTATTTTGAACAATAACTAGAAATTACAATCATCAATTATTAATCTTACTTACAGGTAGAAGTTCAGAGGAGCAAGCCATTCCAAATCTGATCCTTCTGAAGTTTTTTCGGTGAATATTGCGTTATACTCCAAGATTGGAAAAGCAGTCATCAGTAAAATGAAGCAAACCCAACAAGAGACTGTACTGCTGATGTGTTGTTGAAAAAAATTAATGTTAATCACTCAT
>JAUCMT010000059.1:2977619-2998184 GCA_032357475.1 Enteromius thamalakanensis
CAACATGAGGTGCAATAAATAACTAAAATACATCCGTTGTTATATATTCATATGTAGATGTTATAAATTGTCTTACGATTGAATGTTAGTCACGTGGTACTATATCGTTTCGCGGGATTTGCAATATTATCTGATGTGTTTATTAGTATACAGTATGTATGGCATGCCCTATATTTTAGGTTGTCACCTAAAATGTGTTAGGGTTTCCTGTTCTTAGCTTATCAGGTGATTGTTGTATATAAAGCAAAATCATAGACTGTGAAGGGGAACTATACAGGGATCTATTCTCCATTATTTTATTCTCCTGTTTTTGTCATTTAATCAGGTTGCTTATTTAACCGTACCTGCCATTTTCCCAGGACGCATCCTGGCCAGGATTTCTATATTGCCCTAATATATCTAGGTTTTGCTTTGTTTGCCTGTTCAGACCAATCAGTGTATGACATTGATTCCTTATGCTTTAAAGGCGTGCATACCTCCATTATGTTGAATCAAAGCAATATAGAAGTCACCCTTCTGTATGTTTAGAGGGTCAGGGCTCTCGGATTTCATTAAAAAATATCTTAATTTGTGTCCTGACAATGAACAAAAGTCTTACGGGTTTAGAACAACATTAGGGTTATTAATTCCAGCCTGAATTGTAATTTTTGGGCAAACTAACCCTTTAAAATGAGATGTAAATATTAAAATGTAGGCATGTATGTGGAAATGGATCGACACTGAAGTTAAAGAAACACATTATAAAAAGCCTCAGCTCACAGGTTTACCTGCAATATCTATTAAGCACGAACTAGCACTAACATGTGAGAAGACGAGGCGGTGTGTCTGATACAGTAAACCAGCTGGGGCACTTGCAGCAAGTGTCGGGAAGTTCATCCTGTCCCTACTGAGTCCAAAGCTCCTGCTGTTACATCTGCACAGTCTCGAGTCACGCTCTCACTGAGGTGGCTTCAAATGTCTAAAAGAGTTTACTCCTCTCATCGTTTGTTCTCTTTCTCCTCACTCTCAGTACCGCTCTTTTATCCCTGCTAGAAAGATTAGCTTATGTTATGTTTTGGTACTGTTGTGCTGTTTTTTTCCTCTCAGCAGGCTGCTAAACTAGCTTAGTAAGTGAGATCTTGATCAAGACTTTAGTTTTTGACTAACAAACCAATGAACCTCATGTTGGTTTCAACAATGAATCTACTGTTTTTGAAGTTCTTACTTTGTGCATGTGTGTTACGTTTTAGCCTGATATAGAATAGAGCATGTTTACATTATTTATAAAAGGGGAAAATACAACTTACTAATGAACTAGTACATTTTTGAAATGACTAGTTAAATTTACCTATTTACCAGCTTTCAGACTGAGGCCTTATGCAGCTGTGACTTAGTAAGGGAGACGCAGACGCAGACAGTCTGTAGCTCGACCTCATCATTCTGCACTGTCTTCCTGTATTAGCATGAGTTCTGATTCAGCAGCCTTTAATGAATCACATTACCACCTTTACATTTCCGATGTTAACGTTGTCTTGCTTTGCATTCTAGCCCCAGGCACAAACCAAAATCTGAATAAAACCTACATTGATCAAAAATGCTTTAGATGTAGTAAGTGAATTAAAAGGTTTTTTTTGTAATTATTGATCAGATTAACCATGAAACAATGCTGAATTACCGCCTACATACACAAATCATAATAAAGAAATTGATCCACAATGAAAATGAAATATGCCTTACACCAAATCCAACCCTAAACCTACCCGATAGTGTTAACAAATGCAAAACTAATATAAAAACACATTTGTTGATGCAGCTGTGCCATTGCAACTTCCTTTTCCACAGATTTGAACTGTTTTGTCGAAATGTAACTACTGTATGCAGGATTTTCTCAAGTACATCTTGTACTCTGTGAGCTACTGAACAAACTGTCTATGAAAACTAATAGATATGAAGCTGGATATGTGCAATGCTAAACTCAAAAGCCTCATTTTTTCAATCTCACATCATGTAATTATTGTTTTGCCGTCATAACATGATATTCTTAATATAGGCTAATTGTGAAAAAATGAATCTTTATTAATCGAAACTCTGTAAATGTGTGTGAAAAGGAATAAAAGGTTTCACAGTTTTACTGCCTGCAGTGTTCATTTCCTTTGGAAACTGCAATGATATGTACTTATTGGTACATATTTTGTGTCTCGCTAAAAAGTGCACCATGGTTTGTTAATGCCATGAGACCAGGTAGACCTACAAAACCATAGGACTTACATTCATCTACAGAGTTCGTAAATATAAATATCAAGTTAAATATGAATTTTGACCTTTTCCTCACTCTAAGACATTTGTGTCCTTTTTGTAACAAAATGGTGCCTACAAGTCTTCGTTTTTCTCATGAGAAAGAAAGTTGTGGGTTTGGACCAACATTAGAGTGAGCAGTGACAGAATTAGACACCAAAACGTACTAATCCCATAGAGTGATAATAAACAGTGATGATGTCTATTATCAGCTTAGATCTTCTTTTCATCTTCATGTTTCTGGAGCCTGGCCAGTCGCTTGAGGTCCCCTTTCCTGCCCTACTTCCTCCAGGACCGCTGTACCTGAAGATAGCATTTTTGTTTTAAATGTCAATGATGGATTAACCAGCTGGTCAAGGGTCACTGGCGGCCATGTAGTTTGAAATGGCCTGAGTTGCGTGATTACCGGTGCTGATGAGCCGACTGAAAGATGGTTATGCCAGGAATCAATGAGCCTGTTAATACCGTTTTGGCTCAAAGTGCCTTTTAAGAGATCCTGCTAATCGCAGCAGGCATTTTAATTGAGCAAGATATTAACGCCGATGTAACTCAGACAGAGCTCTGACAAAAACATTCGTTCAAAGGTCTCTCTGTCCGTGACTCTGGCCAGAAAGTGAGATTTTATCTGTTTTTATTCTCAAGCTCTCTTATGGGTGAGTTTCGGTTCAGTGCTTTTCTTGAGGTAAATCATTGGTGTCTGCTGTACAGACGTAGGCGTTCTTCTAACATCAAGTCTCAATGTAAACAAAGCAATATTAGCTTCTTTTTTATTTATTCTCCTTCTGAGTCATATAGACTGAGACATTCTTATTTAGATCATTTTACATCTTACATTAGAGATTGATTTTGAGTTACTACAGTAGTTATATTTTATATGGCTGGATTTAAGAAAACATCGTAAACAAACTTTGAAGTGATTACCTATTTGTTGAAAGATTATGGAATACACTTTAGTCAAAATTCAGTACATAAGAGTGTGTTGTTTACCAGAAGAGCAGCTCAAGCTGCCTACAGTCTCTATCCCTTTGAGAATCCCATTTCTTGTTTCCAAACTGCACCAGTGGCATCTAGTGTTCAGGTGCAGAACCACATATACAGGGCTGTGCCCTGAGATTAACTTCAGTGACTCATGAATCAATAGTTACTGCTGTGTCTCTTTCATAATGAAATCTGACGTAAATCTCAGTAGAGGCATGATTCTAGATGTCTCTTAATATGATCCATTGAAGCAGGTTTAGAATATAAATCCAGGGTTTTTCCTTGGGGCTAGAAAGTGGTGCTGCCGGGGGTCAATGAAGAACTTAAAAGATTTTCTTAATTTTTCATAATATTAGTAACTATTTGAATCAGCATGATGTAATAATGTTAGTCACTAATCTTATAGAAAATAGCCCCATATTTTACTCACCCCCAAGCCATCTTAGGTCTATATGAATTCCTTCTTTCAGACGAACACAGTTAGATTTTTTTAAAATGTATCCTGGCTCTTCCAAGCTTGGTATGCTGTTTGATGGTGGCCATTATTTTGAAGCTCCATAAATTGAATAAATTGCCGTCGTAAAACTAATCTATACGCCTCTGGGGTGTTAACACGTCTTCTGAAACAGATTGATGTTTTTTTGTAACAAAAATAAGAAACATGTAAAATATGGGGTAATTTTCATTTTGGGGGGAACTATTCATTCCTGGTGGATTGAGAGATGCAACTGTGTTGTTGGGTTTTAACCCTGACCAATAATAACATTCATTATGTGGAAGTTAATGTTTATCAATTAATTATTAATAATGTTTTAAATAGTAGTATTTTTATATGTATTATTATTGATTGTAATCTTTATTAGTTTAGTTTAGTTGGGGGGGTGTTCCTCAGCCAGCTGAATCAAAGCTCATTATTTCAAGTCTTATTCTGATTCAACAAAGTGGTTTTATTTAAGTGTGTGAGGTGTTTGAATACGCCTAAAACACATTGAACAATTCCCAGCTGTCTCAGACAAAAGAGTGGCATTGTCAAACAATCGTGCAGATTTCTGTGATCGTGGCCCTTAATCAGTGGTTCTATGTTGTTGTCAGAATCTTGCAATCAAAGAAAGCCTATAATAGTTTTCTGACAGTCTCAGAAATTCAGCATGATCATCACACAGTGGGCTTGCTGCTAAACCCTGACCAGCTAATAAAAATGCATCACGGCATTAAAACTGCTTACCTCAAAATCATACAACTTATTCTATTTTTTTTTTTTTTTTACTACTCCATAAAAACTCCAATTGCCAATGTTGGCAATGAGTGCATGCTGGTAATGATTTATTCTTCTATACAAAAAAAAAAAATCTGTAAAACTTACGGTAAAAAAACTGGCAGCACTGGTTACCGGAATAAAACATAATACAGTAACAATATTTTTTGTTTTATGCAAAATTTACAGTTTCTAATAATAAACTATAATAACTGATATTAATATACCAACTTATGTAGGTAGTGAAATCTATTTTGCACCTGAAATACACTGAAAACTGCCAAATGTAGGTAGTGATGAAAAAACTCATATGATGAATCAAAGCTCATCACAAGTAGCATTTAACAGTAGCATATATAGAAAGTTCTCAGTGTCATTCACACAAACACTAAACACCTTCATGGTAAGAATAATTGAACTGAAATGTGCAATAAACATTCATTTAACAACATTACATGTAACATACAACCCTAATAAACATAACTGATACAAAAAACTTAGTAGAAACATAGTTGTTTCAAAACATCAAATAAAAAAAATTTAAATGCAATGCAGGGAATTCTGGGAATGTCAGTTTATGGTGTTTCCCTGTAAATTTAACAGTAATTTACCATTAACCATTTAACGGGTTTTTAGCATTTTCACAGTTTTTACCGTTAAAATCACGGTCATTTTTTTTACAGTGAAATGCTTCTCTAAATATATGAACGCAATATGCAAAGTTTTGAACACTGTACAGCCTGTGTTACAAATAATGTAACACAGTTTTGAAAAATGAGTTTTGAAAAATGTTATGAAGGTTCTGTTATTAGTGCAAAAATGATTTTGCACCAAAAACTGTAATGAGATTACTATAATATTCTGAATGTTTTATGCATCTTCCATTTTGGATATTACAGTAAGTGTTCTGAGTCTTTTTGTAGTCTGTTGCTATGTGGTTGCTAGATCTCTATGATATACTGGTTTTTAGACAGCTCCTTCCGGGTCCGGTTGTACCATCTGTCAGGTGAAATCATAGAAATCACCATTCACTTGCTTCAAGTAATATTACATGATGTATAACTGTAGCACAGGGTGGTGGATTATGTGTTATGTGTTTGTGTTGAAAAAACTTTGTTTTTAGTTACTGAGCAGTTCACAGGAACCATAATCAAGATCTTTACAGTCATTCATTCTCTAAAGCGTGTGTGTGTTTGTATGTCCATTCATAATCTCTTTTCTCTGTCACTTAATGCTTCCTTCCTCATTGATTTATTAGCAATCTCAACAATTCAAACAAGTAAGTAAACCAATTCCTTGGGCCCCTCAACTGGTTTACCATCAATGAAGGAAGTCACCACTATTAGTCATGTTTGTCTTTATTAGCATGAGTGCACATGTGTGGTCGTCACATCAAGTGTAAGGAACAATTGGCAAATAACTAACAAAAAAGCAAATAGTCAGGCCAATAAAACTCATTCAGCTTAGGACTTTATTACATCACGCTGACGATGCGTGATCAATGACTTTGGGAGTACAAAAAGGCTTGGGATAAAAAACAGACAAGAAGCGTTGGACAACTGCTAGAGCGCTACAAGAACATCAAACCGAGGGTGAGTGAAGTTTCTTAAAGAGCACATTTGATTGCATTGAAAAATTGTTTGTCTTTCACCACTAAAAGTTCTCATTTTCATCTTTTAAGGTGTGGAAATGTCTCTTCTCACAAGCCTGACGCAAGTGTCCATCCTTGCGATATTTCTTATCCAGTGCGCGAACAGCCTTCCAGTTCTGGGCAGGTCGGGTCACATTCAACCTCAAAAATTAATTGAATTTTCAACCTCGATCTGATCTTCTGAGCTCTTTCTGAAATAAAAAGTAGTCTTGTGGTTTTAAACCTGTCAAATCTTACTAGATCTTTATCTCTTTGTCCTTGCTTGATTTTCTTCTGTGCATCTGTGTTTCTTCTATAAACTTTCTCCAGTTCTGTCTGGAGGTGATAAGAGTTTCAATTTTCTTAGCTCATGTTGTTTTTTTCCCCTGGAGCTTGCATACCAAATACACTTTTTCTCCACAGTTTCACAGCTGATATATCACATACTTATATTTTGTCCCTCATCACCACAGGTATCTCGGAGAAGAGGACAGCATCTCAACAATGGACATCTTTCCACCTAGAAAGATGTTATTTACCAGGAATGATGCAGATATGCTTTCTGATGAACGAGATGGGTGAGTCTCGTAAAACTTTTATTGTTAATAAACAACTCACTTTTGTGATCCTGTTGGATCCATGCTTATTTAAGTGCAGGCTGCCCCCTTGTGGAGAACACTGGCTCTTCTCAGCAAGTTTCCTGCAGTATCTACTTTTTTCTGAACAAAACTCCCATACTTTGATTATACTTGACATGCTCAAGTCATTTAAATCAACACCTTGACATCTAATTCATATCTCCAGGAGATCAGGGCTTCAGACGAGGCAGCTGGGCGACATCGAGTTCACAAACAGATATGCTGAACTCCTCAAATCCAAGGCTAAAATCACATCCATGTGCACCTTCCTGAAACGCATGCAAAGCAGCAAGAACAGGTAAAGCCACGTAATGCTCATCCTTAACAAATCTCTCAAAAGCATCATTTGATTACCATTATGAATATTTGATGGGCATTCTCTGAGCAATTGGTAATTGTTAATTATTGCTGTATGTAGTGTTTAGGGTTGCTTTTGATAGTAAACAGATTACGTTATGTTACACTCTCAGATATAATGGTACAAAAGCTGTCGCTGGGGCGGTGCCTTTTCAAAAGGTACACTTTTTTACCTATTAGGTTCAAATATGTACACTTTACTGTAAGTACCTTTAAGGTACCAAAATAGACCCTTTAGGTACAAACATGTACCTTTAGAACACCCAGTGACAGCTTTAGTACCTTTATTTTTAATAAAAAGAGTAGAAATTTAGAAAAGTAATCAAATTTTATCAGGCACATTACTTTAATAATATAAGTGAAATGGTTATTGTACTTGTCCTCACAAGCTATAAATTCTGGCTTGAATGACATGTCATGCTCTGTGTGTTTGCAGCGGTGTTGGTGGAGATACAGAAAGATTAATTTCCCTGATGAAACAGTATTCATGTCCAAACGTGTATCAGTGAAGACCAGCTTCACGTCGAAGACACTTGAAGAAAACGACTTCACAATGCCCGAATCAGTTTTAACATGTTTGAGACAAACTGTTTGTATATATTTGAATAAATCGTGACTTTTTTTCTCCTCCAAACGTGTCTCATAAAACTGCAGATTCAGTTGCAGTCAATAACATTTCAGATGGAAATTAAACTCTGGATTTGAGAACAGTGTCTTGTCTTGTTTATGAATCCACGCATTTAGCTCCTCAAAGGCACATGCTGGTTTATGAATTTAACACTTGACAATAAGTTCATGAGTATTTATAATGGTCATTAGAAAAAAAGATCATTATTAACATACAACCAATCACAGACTGTTGTAGATTATATGAGGTCACAATAAACAGGCGTGGTATGCAGACATGGTACAAAAATAGCATAAGAGTAGAATTATTATGAACACAACATGTATATGGTATTCAAAGTGATATCCAGTATTTGGCACCTTTTGGACATAAATTGTAGAAAATTAAACTATTTTTAAAATAATGTTTTGAGTAATCATGAGAAGGAGATTTTGGTCATGCTTCGGCAGATGCATGTAAACATTTATGAAACAAAATCTATGGAATAGAGGACTAAAAATGTCCACCCTGTTAGGGACAGATACTATCAAGCATAAAGTACTGTAAACTTGTTTCATTTCAGACTATTTCCTTCAATACAACACTTATGTACTAAGTAAAAAATGTAAAAAGATAATGAAAATTAACTATTGATTAGGCAGGATGGGAACTAAATCTGCTGCAACTGATTAAGTTATCTATTAAATATCACATACATTTATTAAATAATTATATTATTATATGTATAAACTCATGTCCTTTTGTTAATTTAAAAGCAATAAATCTGATAATAAGTTATTAAAATATACCCAAAATGGGGAAAAATAATCACAGTACAGTAACTGTTGTGTTAAAGATATGTAAAAAGATATGCGAGTGGGTACATAGGAAAAATTTATTAGTATAAAGTTCAAATTATTATTATTTTTTTAATGAATATGACTAATTTTAAATGTATTAAGATAATATTCTGTACTGGTACAAGTCACTGAATACCAGTAAACCTATAGCTACTGTATTACCTCAACAGAACTTTTATTATGAGCAAATTATGAGTATAAAAAAGTTTTATTTGGTTTAATATCCACATATGTTTCTCATTGTAAAAAAAGTTGTTTGCTATGACGTTCGTCATGCTAATGCTGTTTATAAATAAACTGCATTTGGTAGGTTTAGCAGTAATGTCTTTGTCGCATCTTTCATCAGTTATGTGCAACAATATAACAAGATAATAACGTATTACAGTATATGAGAGCCAAATAATATTGCTTACCGTACCGATTACCGTAAATGAAACAACGCCCACTTATGACGAGCTAACGTTATAGCGTGTAAAAAAGACTGAAAAATTTATTTATGGTTTTGTTATCCTTTTCTAGCTAGTTTATTTCAGTAATAAAGTCAAATAAGCTCTTTAGTTTGCTTCTATAGAGCGCGTTATTGGTATATTTATATATAAAGCTTACTTTTTGTTCAGAACAAATAAATCAAAGAAAAACACAATTTGTACATTTTACGATGTCTGCCTCATATTTAAAGATGGCCTAAATTATAGCCTAACATATTTTGGGAACAACACTGTTGCTAATCAACAAAAAAAATATTATTTTGTATACATCGTTCTTCATTGTGATCATGTTTTATGAGATGTACATGCACATGTAAAGCAGCTGTGTTCTTGTCTATGAGGCAAAAGTCCACCTGAGCTCATCTTTATAGCCAATAAATTCGAGATAAGCGTCCATCTCAAAGGTTAAGCTTGAAGTCTGTCTCTCACATTAGCTATCGCTCACAACTGCTTGATGGGAATTTGATTCAGTCGGAACAAAGGGATTCGTCTTCAAAATTTATCATCTTTATTGATCCATCACCTAACAAGAAAAATGGAGTTGAGGCCTAAAGGATCTTCTGCTGTTCTCGTTCTCCTGGTTCTTTTCACGCTCGGCAAGTTCAGTGAAGCGCAAAGTAAGTGCTGAACGTTTGAGAATGAAAAATCTTATGTAATCAGATACATTATTCTTTTGCAGTCTGAAACAGAACATTACAACTGATAAGCTATAGCCCACTGTTCCAAACAGATGTTTAGACATTTTTGGAAATGTTATTCTTGAAAATATAAAAATTTCAAGTTGTGAGAGTCTGCTAGTGTTGTAGTTATGGGTAACTGTACATCAAGGCTGTTGTTTTAAGGTTGATTCTGGACATTTATTGAATATATTATTATATTATAAGTGAGCGATCAATGTTTAGGTTTAATCACCTTTTTTACCACCACAATTTTTATAGCATAGATTGTAGAGTAAGATATGCATGCAGTGGGAACAGAAAGTATTCAGACCCCCTAAAATTTTTCACTCTTTGTTATATTGCAGCCATTTGCTAAAACCATTTAAGTTCATTTTTTTCCTCATTAATGTGCACACAGCACCACATATTGACAGAAAAACACAGAATTGTTAACATTTTTGCAGATTTATTAAAAAAAGAAAGTCGTAAGTATTCAGACCCTTTGCTCAGTATTTAGTAGAAGCACCCTTTTGATCGAATACAACCATGAGTCTTTTTGGGAAAGTTGCAACAAGTTTTTCACACCTGGGGATCCTCTTCCATTCCTCCTTGCAGATCCTCTCCAGTTCTGTCAGGTTGGATGATAAATGTTGGTGGACAGCTATTTTTAGGTCTCTCCAGAGACGCTCAATTGGGTTTAAGTCAGGACTCTGGCTGGGCCATTCAAGAACAATCACGGAGTTGTTGTGAAGCCACTCCTTCATTATTTTAGCTATGTGCTTTGGCTCATTGTCTTGTTGGAAGGTAAACCTTCGGCTCAGTCTGATGTCCTGAGCACTCTGGAGAAGGTTTTGGTCCAGGATATCCCTGTACTTGTATTCATCTTTCCCTCGATTGGTAGCCTGTCCCTGGAGCTGAAAAACACACCCACAGCATGATGCTGCCACCACCAAGCTTCACTGTTGGGACTGTATTGGACAGGTGATGAGCAGTGCCTGATTTTCTCCACACAAACCGCTTAGAATTAAGGCCAAAAAGTTCTATTTTGGTCTCATCAGACCAGAAAATCTTATTTCTCACCATCTTGGAGTCCTTCAGGTGTTTTTTTAGCAAACTCCATGCAGGCTTTCAAGTGTCTTGCACTGAGGAGAGGCTTCCCTCGGGACACTCTGCCATAAAGCCCAGACTGGTGGATGGCTGCAGTGTATTTAGACCCTTTGCTGTAACACTCATATAATTAACTCAGGTGCTGTCTATTTCTTCTAATCTTCCTTGAGATGGTTCTACACCTTCATTTGAGTCCAGCTGTGTTTGATTATACTGACTGGACTTGATTAGGAAAGCCACACACTTGTCTATATAAGACCTTACAGCTCACAATGCATAACAAAGAGTGAAAAATTTAAGGGGGTCTGAATACTCTCCGTACTCACTGTATGTTTTGCCATCTGGACAAATCTTTTTTTTGTACTATATTTTGCCTTGCATTTTCTAACATTGCTTCTTTTTTAGTGTCAACCAGGACTATTCATGAAAACATTTTAATTCTGTTTTTTTCCCCCTTTATGATACAGACCTTTGCATGGTGCCAGGTAATGTGCCATTATTTCTTATTTCGGAAAACAACCAAATTGGACACGTAGTTACAGAACTCATTGTTGAGGATGGAGTGACGGTAGCAATCACTAGTCAAAATCCAGCGGGTTTCTTCGGCATCGATGAAAAAAATCTCATTGCTCTGACTAAGCTGGACTATGAGGTAAATATTTTATATTTGGGTCAGTCAATGCACTCTAAATTGATCATTTTAAAGACTGTTAGATGTAAAGTACAAAGAACATACTATTTTAATATGTCAGTTCCATTTTACACAATATATACATATTTTTCAATTAAATTAAGTGCTTTATTTTTGTAAAGACATGTCTCTTCACTCAGCATAACTTAGTCTTAATCTAAACTGGTTTCATGATTAACTGCATCCAAAATAAAAGTTTTGTTTGCATAATATATGTGTGTTTTCTGTGTATATTTATTATGCATATATAAGTATACACACATACATACAGTTTATACTTTGAAAATATTTAAATGTATTTTACATGTCTATATTTATATTCTAATAATTTATATTATAAATAATTCTAAAAAAACATGTATGCATATTTATATATACACAATAAACAAACATATTATTCAAACAACAACTTTTATATTGAATGCAATTAATCATTTGACAGGACTAGTCCTAAGCTATTCTAGTTAAAAAAGCTGTAAAGTTTAGTTTAGCAATCTTTTAATTCAGATCCATTTAAAATGCTTTACTGTATGTACAAATTAACAGGCCTTTTATGTTTTGTTATTTTCTTAGACATTTGACCCGAACAAACCTCATGAGGTGAATATTCAGTGTACAAAATCTGGCTCTACCACTGTAAGTAAACGATTTACATGGTTTTATTTAAATGAACCTTTTACTTAACCTCAGTTCTTACTTATTTTAAATGTTTGTATTTACGTTGAAGTCCTGCATGTTGTATTTTTTTCTATGTTTAGACCACACTGAATGTGAAAATAGCCGTTCAGGATGTAAATGATAATCCACCGGTGTTTGAACAGAGTCAATACACACTAAACGTCGATGAGGTACTTTTTTCTTAAACCTTTAATTTTGCCCATTGCTGCCTACTGTATGTGTTTCATTCTATTTCACCATGGACAGTTTTTTAAGATCTGAAAACTTACTGTTTTTTGTAGTTAACAAAAGTGGGTAACAGCGTTGGCCTAATCACAGCAACCGATCCTGATAAAGATGATAGACTTTACTACATGCTGGATTCTCCTGAGGTAAAATAACCTTCATAGACAATAACATGCCAAAGAATGTGCATAAAGTTAGTATACATTGTATTTAATGGTAAACACATTTGGGAATTATGTTATTTTTGGGATTCTAAAAGAGAATTCCCCTTAAATGTTGGTTCCAAATGGAATCCCATTCACAATGCCAGCCTTTTTCCTCTAAGGGAGAATTTGTATTGGAGGCCAGTTTCAATCCAAACATCCTGGTGAATACACTTCTGGACTATGACAAAGTTAAAGAAGTCAAATTGACGCTACATGTGCAGGTTAGTTTACTTGACCCAGGTTTAATGTCCAAAGATGCATATTTTTGTACAAAAAACTTTAACTTAATGACTTTTTCAGGACACACCGATTGGATCTACAGCTGACGTCTCCCACACTGCCTCAACCACTGTTGTAGTCAGTATCGTAGACATTGACAATCGTCCACCGTGGTTCCAGCCATGTACAGAAACCGAGTTTGGCATGAGCAAAGTGTGTGTGAGCTCTGGTTATTCAGGGAATGTCAACTTATATGAACAAGCGGTGAGTTTTCTATCCAACAGAGCTCTGACGTTGTTTAAATATTTTATAGTTATGATTATTTCAACTTACCCCAAAAAACACTTCACATGGTATAATGTCGGCTAATGGATCTTGTTGGATGAGTTGGATTTGATTAGCCAAATGTTCTGGATAGATCTTGAGTTAAAATGTCAAATGAGCATTTGAATGTTGTACACCACAGACAGTTCCTTTGACCTTGAAGCCAGGTCCAATCAAGGCCATTGATGGTGACAATGGCAGGAAAGAGCCCATTGGTTACGCTATTCTAACAGGTGATATATTTTAATGTTCTTGTGGGTTGAAATAAAGAATTTTGAGAAAAGTTACAAAGTTTTTAATTAGTATATTTTACATGTTTAGAAAATAGCATATTTGTAATCGACACCGACACCGGGAGCATCACAATGCGAAAAGAAGTAAATGAGACAGGACCAATTATCCTTACCGTCATGGTAAGAGAGATGAAAATTGCATTTATAAAAAGAAAGCTATTGTTTTTGAATGTTGCATGCAATCAAAGCCACAGTATTGTGTACACTCAAATAAAGGTTTTTATTAGCATTGATGGAACTGTTCCATTCCATAAAAGGTTATTAAAATGTTCTTTTTTAGATTGTAGTTCCTTCCCCAACCAGATTTCCCTTCTGTCTCTTTAGGCATATCAGAAAGAGAATGCTGATCAGTTTGCCACCACTACAGTCATCCTGACGGTGGTGATAGCCAGCAAGTTCCCTCCAACGTTTGTGAAGTCCAGCTATGAAGGCTTTATCTCAGAGGATGCTGGTGTGGACAGCCTGGTGCTGGAGAGCAAAACATCCAACAGACCCCTAAGAGTACAGGCCACAGATGAAGACTTTCCTAATGTAAGAACTCAATAATGCATTCAGTTCAAGATGCAGAATTAATTTGGAAAGTGCATACAAAACACATAAAACGGGATTAGTGAAAACTAGCATAAATAAATCGGTAAGAATCTTTACATGAATACTTGCATTGGTTTCATGGACTGAATTGATATGTTTGTAAAAACCATTCTTATAGAAATCATCACATTTAATTACTGAACTTTCATTTTTCTGTAAATTCATGGATGGAATATTTGGAATTTAAATTGTTTGCCACGTCATAAATCATTCCCCGCGTAAACAGTTGCATTAAAATCAACGTGCTAAAATATTCTTTCATACATCATCACATTCTATTCATGAATTCATTCTTAAATAAATACATGGGTTGAATTAATTAGTTTGTAAAATAATTTTTACATAAATTGTTTTTTGTGAAACCCTCACTTTTACCCTCACTCACCCTCAATTTATTCCTTCCTTTAAAAAATCTTTAATATATTATTTGAATATTCGTCTTAAAAACTACTTTGAGTAACCAATGCAATAAATTCAGTGCTCATAAAACCATTATTATATAAAGTGTCACATTAAATTCAATATTTATAAAAAATATTCAGTAAAATGTTGCATTAATCTTACACTTGTAGTACATTCTTGTTGAGTTTAATCATTCAGAAGGATATTAAATTGAAATCATTTTTAGTAAATCGTCAAATTCGATGTTTGTAAAACCATAAATACATAAATTCTTGTATTGAAATTAATATCATATAAAATCATTTTTATATAAACACTGAATTAAATCATTTGTAAAACCACTGTTGGATTCAGTTCATTGTTAGAGCTTACATCAGAATGTTTTTAATTTTGTTTGCTGAATGATGCTTATTATTGTAATATAATGTGAAGAGCTGGATTTCTTTCATTGTAGGGCTATAATCCTAACCTCAGATTTGAGATTGTTGATGGCACTGACTTCTCAATAACTCCAGAGGGTTTCATACTCATGGCGAAGACGATTTTCCCAGGCACTTTAAATTTAGAAGTAAGAACTTAATATTTCATACAGCATTTGAATGTACTTTAGACATTAGACACTAACTGTGTTTTGAAACATTTATGACCATATTATCCATTGTGACTTAGATGCGGGTGGTTGACACAATCATAGATGACTCAGACACCGCTTCTCTCACAGTTGAGGTCACACCAGGTAAGACCAGACCAATGCTGCATGCTGTGAAGACACCACCTAAATACGACATGAAACAATCCAATCAGGAATAATCAGAAGAGTGGGCTAATCTGGGTACTTTCTGAACATTATAGCTTTCAGCCAACAGTTTGAGCTTGACTGATCTACGCATCAATCCATTTTCAATTGAAGCCGCTGAATAGAACTTGCATACATAGTACAATGTGATTGTTTTGGCCCTTAAATTGAATTTTCAAATGATTCAGTTGAATCAGCCAACAGCAAGCTCTTGACTGGTGACCCTGTTTTTTCTTCAGGGGTTCCCACTACCACTCCTGCCACAACTATCACGACTTCTCCCATTATAACAACAGATAGCACTGCTAACACAAAGCTAAAAGACACCAGTACCGCCACCTCGCACTCAGGCATCACCACAACTACGCACTCCAGCACAGGTACACTTACGCTAAGCTAACTAGCATGCTAAATCTTCTGGTGAGCTGTGCCGCATGCCATTTTTGAAATTATATGCCATCATAGCACCCAATCAAATATTCACAAATCTAGCACTGTGCCAATCACATAAGATTTGTTCAAGGTTTCATGCTTTAGGCTACTGATACTTTGGATACTGGCTATAGAGAGCTGCAGTGATGACTTTAGCATCGCTAGTTCACTCTGGATTTTTTCATTTGCATTTGGATCATTGAAGGAAATAAGATCTGTGACCAACAAAGGTTTTTAATTCACACAAATTAACACAATTCTGAAGCCTAAACACAATCAGCAGAAGTAAAAAGCTAATGTTGTATAATTTCAGCATCACTGCCATTAAAGGCACACGCCACTATTTTTAAAAAATAGGCTAATTTTCTAAGTCCGCTAGAGTTGAGTATTAACGTTTTAAATCCATTCAGCCGATCTCCGGGTCTGGTGGTAGCACTTTTAGCTGCAGCTTATGATTAAATCTGTTAAGACCGTTAGCATTTCGCTAAATAATTACCAAACCGCTTCGATATGTTTTCTATTTAAAATGTCACTCTTGGCTGGATGCAGCGGGCACAATGATATTACACAGCGCATGAAAATGGTTAAATAGTTTTAAATAGGAAAAATAGCAAAACTCTGCTAACGGTTTATTCAGATTCAATGATCTATGCTAAACTGTTAAAAGTGCTCCGCCAGACCCAGAGGTCCCTTGTTTCAGGCATTGCACCCAAAATCCTTCCAAAAAACCCAATGACTTTGGGACAATGGAATTATTTCTGGGTTTTGGCCTATAAAAATAGTGAATACGTCATCCCTGCAGCACTATATATGGGTGTTCACTAATATTTGTGAAAACATAATAAGCATGTGATTCCAAATAAAAGAAGCTGTTAAATTCCAGTAAATTCCAGCCATTTGTTTGTATCATTCTAGTAAGCTCACTGAAGTATCTTGTTTTTATTTTGTCTTGTATGCTTCAGCGGGACAGCTGGTGAAAACGGGTGAGTTCAGTTCAGGTGATATGGCGGCTGTAGGGGCCTCTCTGGCGGTTGTTATCGTTCTCTGCTTGGTCTGCATTGGACTGATGGTGCACCGCATCAAGGGCCATAACGCAGACTGGAAGAAGCTCTCTGAGGCTAGCGTCTTCCGGAGCACGGTAAGTTTCCATCCAGAAAAATTATCTGATTGAGCATCAAACAAATAAGTCCTAGGGATGTTCTAGATAGGTTGAGAATGATTTTATGACTAGTAAATCTTCATACTGATTTAAAACCTTCATAAAAACACTTCTCATACAGTAAATGGTTTCATTGAATTTGATATATTTATACTGAATCGAATTGTCAGGTAATTGCTCATTCAAACTATTACTTCAGGTGAAATTTCCCATTAATGTTAATGCTTTCTACATATTGACAATATTGCTGAGAATTTCTTTCTCTCTGCAGCTCGGTGGAGGCTCAGGTGGTCCTAAAGAGGGTGTGCAGTACAGCAACGAGGGCTTCCAGCATGATGATGATTCTGGGAGTATGAACAGCAAGTTAGCTGCAGACCTGGAGAACAAATTGGAGTCAGGACTCAAGCCGCAGCAGAGACGCGGGTCAGCGCAGAGGATGACGACCCCCAGTGCTGTTCTCCAGACCACCAGCAGCCCTCCACCTGACACCAGCAGCCTGGCAGAAACCATCGACAGCGAGAAGGAAGTCAAACCAATCCTGACCAAAGAGCGGCGTAATGAGGAGGGCTACAAAGCGGTTTGGTTCAAGCAAGATATCGACCCTAACTCCAAAGAGGAAGTGGTGATCATTCCCGACAACGGTGAAGTGGACGGAGACCACGAGGAAGATTATGACAGCGAGGGTGAAAACAGGCATGATGTGGATTCTGATGATGAAGAAGGAATTTCAGCAGATTTGTAGACTTATTCTAAACCAAGGACTTGAGTTGAGCTCAAATGTTAGACACTTTACAGTAGGAGCTTTAAAAGTTAGTTCATTTATGTGTTATTATAAATGCTTCCCTTTGTCGTATTCTTTTCTAGGGCTGGTTTTTGTTTTAAATTTTTCCATACCGATACAGATAACCGATATCCCATAACCGATAACCAATACGATACCTTGATCTCATGTAACTAGACCTTGAGTCGTCAGGCGAATGCATGGTAGTGTTCATTGGTCTGAAATAATGATATCTTGACTTTGAAATAGTTTTTTTATGAGGATTCTGATGATGAGGAAGAACTGACATCAGACTTGTAGATTGTTTCTCCAGTGCAAAACACAAGGACTTAGGTAGAGCTAAATGTTTAGTACAGTATGAACTTTAGAAGATTAAGTTTTGTGTTCTGAAGTTTTACAAATGTTTTCCTTTGTCAAATTCCTTAAGAGGGCTAGGTATCATTTAAAAAATATTCCATACCAATAACCGATATCGATCTTTACTTCAATATCGGTACTTACTTTTTTCTATACCAGTTTTAAAATAAATTACATTATCTCAATTTTCAACTTGTTGACGTTGACAGACTCAAAGACTCAACTGCACAAAGGAACAGAATGTAATACAATAAAACAATGTAGTGCAGTTCAAATAGTTTTCAGTTTACACATCTGTCAGGCTGGTATTAAAGATGTTTTTGATACTCGATGGTATCAAGGCAATTAGGTCGGTGCCTAAAAAGTGTTGAACTTGTTACCCAGCCCTGTTCCTTACTGTTAATAATAGGTCTGTAAATATGGTAAACAAAATGTATACAATTTTCACTTTCTAGCATGAAAGGTGAACCTGAAATCAAAATTTACCCTGTTTGCTTTTTTGTTGTGAACAATTTATCAGTGCACATTGTTTTTAAAAAGGAAAAAAGTAAATAATTTTTGTTTCATATTGCTAAGAAATACATCAGATTTTGAAAGTTTAATAGGTTGAGAAATGCATTTCTTGTTGACTAATGCTGTGTACAAAACACTTATATTAATAGTAAATTAAAATATTTTTTGTGTACAATCTATTCTTTGTAGAAATCAATTTACTGTAAACAGAAATAAAAAAAATAATACTTAATAAAACCGGTGATTTATTCTGTGACCAAACAGAATTCCAAACAATGTCTGTTTGTTTGTTTGATTTGCTAAATTAAGTTCTTGATGTTCTTTTACTTGACTGTATATTACACAGGGATAAAGAAAGCATTTAAACACTAAAATTGCTGATAATTTGTGGCCTGTATAATAAGACAGTTGCTATACCAACCTTATGGCGTGAACTATTTGTTTGTGTTTGTGACGTTGCAGTGGACTTCTGCCCTTTCACATAATCATGCACAGTCATAAATTCTTCTATAACAGTTTAGATGTTTTAATGATTAACATGAGAACTATGAACTGTCAGTGAATGCTGTATTATTAGCTTGGATGCTATTATAGACTGCAATCAGTACAACAAAGAAACACACTGGAACCTTTACAAATGAGTCTGGTCAAACAAGCTGGTTTGTCTGACAAAAGCTGGTCATATTTCACAACCTCAAAGCAAGAAATACTTAGTTTAAAGAAAATATGGTTGTTGTTTTTTTTACCAATAATCCTAACCTTTTACACTGACCTCAGATTAATTAAATGAAATGATAAGTGGCTCACTCACTGATACTTTTATCTCAAAATGTCCCTTTTTTGTTGCTATTATAAAATATTAAGGACTATAGCATATAGTATTAGATTTTGTAATAGCTCAGCCTTCAGAAACAGTGCTAACAAGTGCTCTCAAGCAATCTCGGTCTGGGGACAAAAAAAATTCTCAGAAGTGAAGTAATTAGCAAGTCTGCTCCAGGGATCTTATAAAACAAACACACAAAAAAAGGAAATAAAAAATACCAAAGCAAGATTTCAGTTAAACATTTTTAGAATTCAACAAACTGCAGTCAAATCTGTACATTTTACACACGTTGATTAGTCGCCCTCTACTGGAGAAATGAACAACATGAAAAATACAATAAATAAATGATGACTGGAGTTTTTGTCATATACCCCAAAAGCCAATGCAGCAATATCACTGCATAAGATAACAACCCAGCTAACACACGACGTAACAGTTACGTAACATATTTGTCATTTTTGGTAATTTCATGACTTACCAATTGTCAACGTAACCACAACGTAATATGCAGGTAATCCATTACCATCCTATTACCAATTCACTACGTCGTCGATACATCCTCCTTACGTAACAAGATAACCAAGAACGTCCCGCATTCGTACTCTTTTCGTAATATATTCGTAATTTGATAACTTACTTGCAACGTAACCACAACGTCGTGTGCATGTAATTCCATTACCACATTACCATCCTATTACCAATTCACAACGTCGTCAGTTTTTCCTCGAAACGTAACAAGAAAACCAAGAACCACCCAGATTCGTACTCTTTTCATAATATATTAGTAATTTCATGACTTACTGGCATGGTAACTACGACATCGTATGCACGAAATTTCATTACCATCATTTACACGTTTCTTTATGTGCTCTCTGATTACCAGATATACTATTTAAGATGTATAAACATCGGACACACTATTGAACATTCTTTAAAGATGTTATTTTCACCAGTCAGATAAGGACAGCGTACACCTCCACAGCTGATCACCGTGCTTTTTAATATTGACAAAAAGAAAAACATTTTTTTGAGTTGTGAATCTTGTATTTCTTAACGATTTATGAGTAAAATAATAAAATAATGGCACAGGCTGGAACATAATCTCAACTGCCGCAAAGGACAGCACGTTTGACTGAGGCACAATCTTACTTCAAGTTCAAGTGTCTGATAGAAGAATTAGCTTTTCTGGGGTGAGTCATACAATTTATAATAAATAAATAAG
>JAUCMT010000059.1:3008179-3026571 GCA_032357475.1 Enteromius thamalakanensis
TATTGTAACCCCTCTACGTTTTGCACTTTGGACCAACGTAGTCAGGGTACGTTTTTATATGAGACTGGGTTGCAACCGAAAGAAAATGTGTTGTGGTCACTTTTTATTTTAAGTTTTACTAACATAAAGTCATTATTTTGCGATGCAAAAAGTGTACATCTTAACTAGTTCTGTCTACATAATTAAATTGAGAAATTTGCCTTGAAAAAATTGAGTAATCAATATGCTTATGACTCACTAATATAGTAAAATATACAGTTTTATATCTGATAATTACATATCCTGTTTGTTCCAAATCACCTTATTTATGTAATGCTTTTTTTTTCTTAGAACACACACACATATACCCACAGGACCATGCACAAGTTTGTATAGACCAATGGCTCCGGTTCCTGTCTCTGTGTCTTTACAGACACTCCATTGCGATGACCAAGCAAGAACCAACACACCTCCTGAATTTGGATATGTTACAATTTATTTGCCCACAAGTGAAAAACGTGAGTGAAAATACAATTTTCAATTCCTTTTAAAAATAGTCTGGAACATATTCCATACTGCAGAGAGGACGAACTGGTATAACCTGATTCACAATACTAATCGTGATGACCTCCTTCTGTAATGCAGCAGTATTTCACTTGATAGGATTTTGCATTTTGTAAAGATAATTGCTATAGAAAGACATTTTATAATTTGTCAGCATATTGATCCCATCTGAAATTATTAATACAGAAACGTTGTCCTTCTCAAAATAGCTAATGCAGTTCACTGTTGAAAAAGGAGATACTCCACAATACTCCATGTTGAGGCATTCAGATCAATCTGTGGAATAAAGAAATGAAAAGAAGAGCAAAATTCAGATGCCGAATAAAATATGGAAACAATTAACGTTAAAGTGGTTAGAGAACATAGACAGAAAAACTATTTTATGGTTACCATTTAAATGGTCCTATTATTATTTTTTAGACTAGGCCTATAATTTTTGTTATTTCTTTTATACTGTAGTTACATATGTACATACATATTGTAGAGCTTGTTTTGATAATATTCTGATTTAGGATCAATTTTAATGCCAACACAACATGATCTTTCAGTTGGAATTTCACATGTGAATTGAGATGAAGATTTAAATATGATTTATTCACACAGTTTGTTTAGCACATATCAAACAATATATTTAAAGGAATATACCACTATTTTTCAAAAGGTTAATTTTCCAACTACCCTTAGAGTTAAACAGTTTAAAGTCTGTGTAAAGTCAATATTAAATGTGTTCTGAGTTTGTAAGACCACAGAAAAATGTATTATTACCACCCAGCCAAATCTGAATGCTTAAAAAATCGCGAAAGTAAATAAAATAAGCTACCAAAAATCTTGAAAAAATAAGCCGTCCTCTCAGCTCTCAACCACTCACGGCAAAGCTACCTTCTCTCTCAACTGTTTTCCTCAAGCAGCTTGATTAAAATAAAGTTCACGTAACGTGATAGGCATAGGAAGAAATGTAGGCTGTATCAGCTTCAAGTCCCACAGCTCTATAGTTTCGCCGGAGGGGCAGTGCTAGGTGGCTCCGTTACGTCACTGAGCTTTACACCTGCCCAATAAATCCTGCTCACGAAAATTGTAAAAAACTGTTTAACTGTATAACCATTAAGTATCACACAATGCACAGTCTTTCTAACATTTAACGATGCATTTCTAACATTTATAATGGGTTTACAAACAGTTCTCAAAATACATGGTCTATAATTTTTGATAGTAAAGCACTGCCCGCTTTACCTGGTTTGTTGAGTGCATGATCTAAAAATGTTGGTATGGCTAAAAATACCATGCAAATAATACTTTATATGAACAATATTAAAATAATATAGCATTAAAGTTAACAAAAGTAATAAAAAAAACATCTAGGTGTCTAAATAACACGTTTTACAAAAAGTGCCCCACTTTACCTGCAATCACCCTATTTTTTTTTATTAATAAATATAAAAGATTAATTTGTGCTTCTTGTTGCAGTTACAGTTGAACATTTTACTGTTTGTATGCATGCAAAGGATGGGCGGATGGTTGCCTAGTCCGTGTGGAACTGCAATAAACAATTCTGATGAATTATTTAGCTGTTTGTCTCTGTATTTTAATGTATCTGCACTAAGACTAGAGTAAACATGTCTTCATGTCCGATCAGCTGGATCGTATGTCCGCATACTTCTGTAGTCTTTGACTGAATGAGTAAGAACAGTATCCTGTTCCTTTGCTCTCAAATCCTTGTTCAAATGAACAGAACACACCCCTACGGTAAGCAAAGCGTCACGAGACTCGCTCGCGCACGGTGGGAAGCAAAGTTCGCGCGCAGCAAACCGCACTATGGCGAAGGATAACGTCATAACTGTTAAACATGTCATATGTTTATTGAAAAGCTAATTTGATAGGCTAATATCCCACGTATTAAAATAAAGTGCGTGTGCTAATATTTTATTATTTAGAAATTATATAAAAAATTCTGTCTTGGCTACTAGCTCAAATTTCTGAATTAAAAATGTAATTAAAAATATAATCCATGTATAAGCTCAGGAGGTAACTTTGGGAACTTTAAAATGTAATGATGTAATTTAATAAACCAATGGTACATATATTATATTTGTAAAATATTTTGGTAAGTTGAAAAGTACGTTGTAACGGTTTAATAATCAGTAAAACGCCTCAGAAAAAAACGGAAAAATGAAATGAATGAATGTTCATGAATATGACAATCTCATGAATATTAAGTAGGCATAGCTTTCCCTCACTATAGTAGGTTTCGTAGTTTCTCCGGAGATCACAGGTGTGCGAGGAAGTCCCCACCGTCATTTCCAGACTTGTAGCAAGTGCCATGGCTAAAAAGTTAAGCGTATGCATATAAGTTTTGCTTGTATATATCATGAGAAAGTCCGTTCAGTGTGAAATAAATCTGTGTGAAGCGACGCGACTCCTGTTGCCATGGCTCTGTCGGAGCTGTATACAAAGGTATGCTTAGCAAGTGTTTCACTTTTGAGAAGTGTTTAAACAAGTTTAATAATGTGATATTATAGTCTAGCATGCATTTGAGAAGGTAATAGTCTTGTCGAAGACTCTCAACGACATATTAGGTCAAGCATATTTATATTTGTGACATGGTCATCGTTTCTACTCGTATGTAGTTTTGTTATTGTTAAAACCTAAGCCATACGAAACTGTTCATTTTCCAAAGCATAACTTTATGAATTAGCTATGTGATGTGAGTTTTCTGTTGTAGTATAACAGGGTTTGGATCCCTGACGCGGAAGATGTCTGGAAGTCTGCGGAGATTTTGACAGATTTCCAGGCTGGTGACTCTGTGCTGGAGCTACAGCTGGAGGATGGGACGGTAGGACAAAAACAAGCAGCTGGTCAACGAATATAGAATTATTTTGTTAATTCTAAAGTATTTTTCATTCATAATATATTACATTATAAAGGTTAATAAGGCTTCATTATAAAGAAAGAAAAATGTTATTTAAAAATGTTAAAAATATTTTTATGGGAAAATTTGGTTAGATTACATGAAACATATAAATTCATATAAATTGTAACCTAAAATATTAATGTTAATAATAAAGCATACGGTAATTCAATCCACTAAAATTTATGTTCAATTTGTATATTTTTACAGTATGTATATATTCAAATTAAATAATATCCAAACTTTACTATCTTTACTAATTTTTTTTAAATCAATATTTACAAAACTACAAAAAACTTGAAAGCTATTAGAATGTAAAATGTTTTTATTGAAATTGAAAAAGAAAAAAATATATAATGAACATTATTGTAATGTTGCGGTAAGGACATTTTGTAAGAATAAGAGTTGAAAAACATAAAAGATAAAATGTTCTAGATTAAATTCTTAATGACTAGTGAGAGGTTCACTAGAGTCAAAAAGTGCCTGTAATTGCAGGAAACGTGTTTGCAAACAAATTTTGTGAGGAGCGCACGGCTGGCTTCTTATTTCCTAATCATGCTATCATCCTATCAGAGCAAGCGAAACCTCTTATAAATAGTACAAGCCCCCTTTCCTCTATATCTCATTTATAAAATCCCTCTGCTTGCTTGTTAACCCAGGAACACGCCGAACTCAGCAAAATCAGGACGTGCTGCTCCTCACGGACAAGAAGGGATAAAATCCCTAGGGCTCCGAGCCCTCCACACAGACAGCATGCCAAACACGCTTAATTTATACAGTATCTATTACAAGTACGAACTCGTGAAATACCCATATATATAAATATATATAATCTAGGGCTGTCAAGTGATTGATTTTTTTGTTAATTACACAATGTTGAAATTAATTAATTGCATTGATTGCAAACTGTCCCAGATATTACCCCCACAAATATAATTTAAAGCCATTACTGCTTTAAAGGAGAAAAGCGTCAAACTAATTTTGACAAAAAGTAGCTTTAAAAATAAATACATTTTAAATTTTAGTTTTAAAGGTAGCTATCTCAATTAAATATCTCTAAATATGGATTTTTTTTTTTAAATATGGAAATATTACATTATTTTATAAATTATTCTGTAAATGAGAAAATAAACCTGACATTAGGTGGCAGTAAATAACCTATTATAATATAAATATTTATAGAATCATTCATTAATTTCAAACAGCTGATTTATCCAGTAATAAAATACATTGCTCTCTTTGTGAACCTCTCTTGTAGGAGTTGCAGTATCCGCTGGAAGGGGGTGAGAAGTTGCCACCCCTCCGTAACCCAGATATCCTTGTGGGTGAGAACGACCTCACGGCTCTCAGTTACCTTCACGAGCCGGCCGTGCTACACAACCTCAAAGTCCGATTTGTCGAGTCCAAAATCATCTACACATATTGCGGTAGGTTATCTGTAGAGCTGCTTCCTTAGCGTGAAGCTCCTTCACGGATGTGATTGCTTCACTCTCATGTTTACCATCTCAGGAATTATCCTGGTGGCAGTCAATCCATACAAGCAGCTTCCTATCTATGGAGATGCGGTCATCCATGCTTACTCTGGACAAAACATGGGCGACCTGGACCCTCATATATTCGCTGTGGCAGAAGAGGCCTACAAACAAATGGCCAGGTGAAGAATTATGCCATTAAACTACCCCTGTAAACCAAAAAAACTGACACAGACTTATGCTAATTCAAGCTAAGATCAAAATGAGACATGGTTGATATTTCAGTGCAGTATTATTTGGTTCAAACTGCAGGAATAACAAGAATCAGTCCATCATTGTGAGTGGTGAGTCTGGAGCTGGAAAGACCGTGTCTGCTCGCTACGCTATGAGGTACTTCGCCGTGGTTAGCAAATCTGGCAGCAAAACTCGGGTGGAGGACAAAGTTTTGGCATCTAACCCGATCACTGAGGTAAAACAAACCGTCAAGATCAGATCACGCGATAATCATGCACATTTAACTGATGTCATTCACATATCTGGTGTGTTTGCAGGCCATTGGAAATGCAAAAACAACCAGAAACGACAACAGCAGTCGATTTGGGAAGTATACTGAGATCAGCTTCGACAAAAGATACCAAATCATCGGTGCCAACATGAGGACATACCTTCTGGAAAAGTCAAGGGTGGTTTTTCAGGTGAAATAGATTGATAGATTGTGAGTGTGACATACAACAGAATTATAACCATTTATAATAAAACTCATAATGTGTCATTTGTTCTCCTGCAGTCAGAGAATGAGAGAAATTATCACATCTTCTATCAAATGTGTGCATGTGCAAATCAGCCGGAGTTTAAAGGCTTAAGACTGTGTGAGTGTTTCTGTAGATGTTATTTGACTTTGACTTTTATATGCCTAATATATGCATAATATATATGCATATATTAGAGTCCAGGTTTTTGTTGTTTTTATTTTTATGCTGTTTGTATATTCTATAATTTATGCAACATTTCTGGATTTATTGTATAGTGCAAGTATGATCTTAAATTCTTATATACACATTAACTTTGTTAAAACTATGTTGATAGTTAGATGACAGCTTTCAGCTGAAATAAGCCAAATGCTATGAAATGAGTGTAAATTATGTTTGTAATGCGGGTGTGTTGTTCATCTGTTGATTAGTGGCAGCAGACAGATTTAATTACACACGTTTGGGTGGAGAGACAGAGATCGAGGGTGTGGACGACCGCGCTGACATGGCAGAAACTCGCAGGACCTTCAGTCTGCTAGGTGACAAATATTTACAACAGTGCTTTTATTTATCATATTTATCAAGAGCGTAGTTCTTCTTTCAGCTGTGCTGACGCAGGCTTGTTTGTCTCCAGGTCTTAAGGAGAGTTTCCAGGCTGATGTGTTTAAAGTGCTCGCTGCGATTCTGCACTTAGGAAATGTAGTAATCAAGGAGAGCAGCCCTGAGAAATCCTCCATCGGTGTAAGAAACATGTTCATGTGTGCAGTTGTTGGTGTCTGACAAATCAGGACTTTCTAGGTGTTTCAACAGATGATGATTCTGCTCTCTCTCCAGTCCAGAGACCCTCACTTGGCCATATTCTGTGAGCTGATGGGTGTCAACATGGACAACATGTGCCGCTGGCTGTGTCACAGAAGGATAGTGCTGTCAGCAGAGACGGTGGTGAAACCGCAGCCCAAGGAGCGCGCCGTCAATGCCCGCGATGCACTTGCCAAACACATCTACTCCCATCTCTTCGACCATGTCATCCACAAGATCAATCAGGTGCTAATGGTCCCTGGGAAACAACATTCGTTTATTGGGGTGTTGGATATTTATGGGTAGGTCAACCTGAGTTGTTCGACAGTATTATAGGGATTTAAGGAAATAATGATAAATAAAAACTATGCACAATGACAATAAAAATTGCAATTATATGTGTTTCCTCACATTCCTTACATTTGTTCTGTCTTTTTTGCAAAATGCACATACAATTTTATGGCCAGAATTAATGTTATTATTATTATAATTTTTTTTTCATAGCCAGTAAATTTTCTTAAGTTTACACAAGCAACAGTATTAAGTGACATTCACATAAAAATTATAACTATAATGTTAAAATAAAAATATACAATTATAATGGCATTTAATACAGATAATATTCACATTATTGTCTAGGCTAATGTGGTTATTGTTAACATTCTTAGTGTGAATGGGCCCTTTAATGTAGCATTTTTCTACTGTGTTACTTTTCTACTGTCTCTTGACTTCCTCTAGATTTGAGACCTTTGACATTAATAGTTTCGAACAGTTCTGCATCAACTACGCCAATGAGAAGCTGCAGCAGCAGTTCAACCTGGTGAGTGCATCTTTAATGTCTTTTCAATTAAATAAATTAGATTTGTTGTGGAACTCATAAAAACGTGTCACTGATTGTGGTCCCATCAGCACGTGTTCAAACTGGAGCAGGAGGAGTACATGAAAGAGGACATACCATGGACGCTGATCGATTTCTATGACAATCAACCTGTTATCGATCTCATCGAAGCCAAGATGGGCATTCTGGACCTTTTAGATGAGGAGTGCCTGGTGAGAGTAACACCGTCAATTCTGTCTTAAATCGGTCTTAAACAAAGTGGTGGTTTATTTCACTTTTGCAGCTAATGGTGCTCCGCCCACAATTAAATCTCATTGGTTTAGAATCACCAACCTGCTGAATATTAAGCATCAGATATGTCCTGATTGGCTTTAAGGACATAAATTAAAAGGGCTGTGTTTCCCAAAAACATTTAAATTGTAAAATTGTAGCTTTATTGGTTTCAGTGGGTCCATGATGAACTTAAGCTTACAATGCTTTGAAAACTCAGCCGTGTTTAACTTAAATGCACAATTTGTATGTTTACACCACTAGAGGTCGCATTTTTAAAATAATAACAGAGGCGAAGTTCGATGACGCAGTGACGGAGCGGTGAACATTGGCATATGTCGTTTTCACAAATTATGTTCACGCCTGAAAAGCTTATTTATATCACCTAACCACCTGCACATGACTATTACTTGCACAATGAATAATATATATATATTTACTTACCTGTCTATTAAAACACACGCAAGAGCGGAGTCTCTGTCCAGTCCGAGGTTTCTGTGATGCTCTCTCCATTTTGGAAACGCCACGACGAAATTTGTTCTCACTTTATTTTGTTGAGTATTTTCTGTTTCGGTTTATATACATCTACGTTTTTTGAGATTGTGGAGAATGTAATCATGATCCATGATATGGAATCTGCATTTGTCCATACATGTTGCCATAGTATTCATAGGAGGAAACCGAGGATAGCACAGATATTGCATCATTGATAGGCGACAATGAACTGGGAATTTCTTTGAATTTACAAATCCTACAGAATTTCGAGATAACGTAAGTGACTCCATGACTCAATGTAACTCCATGAAATATACTGTATAAACACAGTGCAAGTGTTTTTTTTAATATTTTATTACAAAAATCTTACATATTGTGCCTTTAAGACACAAACTGTTATGTGTATAATTTAGTTGAATTAGCTTTTAGGAGAATTTTAATGATACGTTTATGTGTTTTATATGTCAATCTTATTGATTTCTCTAAGAAAGAGATGAGATTTTTTTCAACTTTATGTCTGCTTTTACACTAACTTTAAGTGAAATAACATTTCTAGGTTGAAATAAAAATAAAAAAGCTAAATAGAAATATATACAAATCAAAAACACATTAAAAAAACACAAAAATTATTTTTTTTTATATTGCACAAATCACAGGTACATAGTTTGTAATAAAAACTTAAAATGTTGACTTGGCAACTAAATGAAATTAAATGAGTTTGAAGTACTAAATTATTAAAACTGAAATAAAAATGTATGGTACATAGAAATGACAAAAGCACATAACAGAATTACTCAAATTTAATTAACGTAAAATTTAAAACAAAAATATATAAAAGTATTTAAATAAAACAACTTAATTATCTAAACCGTTCAAAAATGTGTCCAGGTCATATTTTACTTAGGAAGAAATAATATATTTTGCTTATATATTTAGGACCATAATGATTATTATTTGCATTGTAACTTTATAGTATTTATTTTTTATTTACTACATAAAACTAAAAAATTGCTAAAACTTAAAAAATAAAAAATGATAAATATAAATAAATAAAAGATAAATATATATAAACCAAGACATGCATAATAATAATACTATAATAGTATATATTCTTTTATATATTTATAATTTTGATGTCTTGAAAATGTCCAGGTCATATTTTACTTCAAAAGGAGGAAACAATATAATATATTTTGCTCAAGGAAAACCAAGAATATTTAGAATGATTATGATAATGTTTTTGCTGTCCCTCTCCCACAGTTCCCACAGGGCACTGATAAAAACTGGCTGCAAAAGCTGTACAATTTTCTAGGCTCAAAGCCACTGTTTGAGAAACCCCGAATGTCTAATGACTCTTTTGTGATCCAACATTTTGCTGATAAGGTGAGAGACTAATACCTCTCCCTGTGTATTGTGTTAAATGTGAAAATGGTGCATAAAGAACTGAAGCTGTTTTCTTTAGGTAGAATACCAGTGTAAAGGTTTTTTGGAGAAGAACAGAGACACGCTTTATGAAGAGCTGGTGGACATCATGCGTGCCAGTCAGGTATCAACCGAATAGCTCCCTTCCTGTTTAATGAAGTTTAATATCATTGTAATGTGGTTTATCTAATCTCTGTGTTGGCAGTTTGCTGTATTGGCAGATTTTTTTAAAGAGGACGAACCAAATTCTAGCCACAAGACTATTAAGGTGACTCCGGCATATCCACGAGTTAAAGCTTCAAACAAGCAGCTGAGAACCACTGTAGGAGACAAGGTACAAATTCATAGTCAATACTAGAGAACAATCATGTCTGTTTAACTCATTTTGAAAGATTTATGTATGTTTTATCTAGTTTCGAAGTTCCTTGTACCTGTTAATGGCGACGCTGAATGCTACTACACCTCATTATGTACGCTGTATTAAACCCAATGAAGAGAAACTGCCATTTGAGTAAGTGACAACAAGTCTGGATCACTTTATGTGTTTCTCTGTATACAGTGTATTAATTTGTGTTGTGTGTGTTTGTTAGATATGATTCAAAGCGTGTAGTGCAGCAGCTGAGGGCCTGTGGTGTGCTGGAGACCATTCGTATCAGTGCCCAGAGTTACCCGTCCAGGTGACCAGTGCCTCAGTCTTTCCCTCATGTTTTTTTAAAGTTTGAGGAAGTTTACTGTATCTTCTGACCATCTTAAGTTTTAGCTTTGCCTATGCTCTCTGTGTACCACCAAAACATCACTTTGTGGTTTAACTTCACTTTGGACAGTTCAGTAAAATTTTTATACAGATATCACAGGACTAAATGACACAAAACAGAAATATGTAGAAATCTGTTAGTATTTTCGATGACTTTAAAATAATTAGTACTAAAGTACTAAAACTGAAATAAAAACAAATGATAAAAAAGCTAAATAGAAATATAAAAAAAGTAATAAAAATGACAAAAGCAATTTTTACCAAAAAAAAATACTATTACTATACAAAATAATAACGTATTATAATAATGTATTATAGTATATAAATAAAAAAAACATAATTAATTAAACCTGTGAAAAACATGTCCAGGTCATAATATGATGAAATAAAAAATGAAATTAAAATACAATAAAATCAAAGGGAAGAAATAAGACTGTTTATATATTTAGGAGCATTATGAATATTTATTTGTAAGTTTTTGGTATTTAATTTATTTAATTACATTTTTCTATTTCTATTCTAAATACTTTAATGTGAAAACAAATCATCACTGTAAATTACAGAATATATATACAGTATGTATATATATATATATATATATATATAAATGTTTAATTGTTTAATTATATGCAAAATATAATTTCTTGTTCTCATGATTTTTTATGTGAACTGGACATGTTTTTTTTATAACTATTCATGTTTTTATTGAAAAACAAATAAAAAAAAATCTCAAAATACACCTGGCCAGAGATGTACAGAATACTGATGTTTCTTGTCATCACTAGTCTGCAGAGTTCTTATCGTCTCTCTCCATTCTTACAGGTGGACGTATATAGAGTTTTACAGTCGTTACAGTATCTTGATGAGCCAGTCGGAGCTGAAGCTGGGAGAGAAGAAGCAGACATGCAAGACGGTTCTGCAGAAACTCATTCCTGTAAGAGAAAAGCACTGTGGTGCACTTATAAAAATAAAGGTGCTTAAAAGGTTCTTCACAGCGAGACAAATTGAAAACAAAATAACAAATACAAATATAAAAAATAAAACGAAAAGTCAGAAAACACAACAGCAATAAAGTGAAATAAAGCTCTCTGCTCAGTCACGCTTGTCAGGAAAGTAAGTGAAATGAATACACATTTTTTTAAACAAATAATAAGTCATTTCCGTGAAGGATTGCGTTCATATCAGCAGTGAACCAAACCTCAGAGACAAGGGTGCCTGCCTTTTAAAAAAAAAAAACTGTTACTTTAAGACTTTTTTGCCGCTAATCTGCTGTTCTTCTTGTATTCCTTGATTGACAGATGTCTTATCCAGTCAGCGGTGAGTGGCGCGATCTCAAACTATACCTACCTCTTTCAGTTTATCTGATTTGTCGTTATGTACCTGACTTGTTATAATGTTTTCTGAATTGTCGTAGTGTTTTCAGAATCGTGATTTGTTTTGTACCTCTCGGCCACCGTAGCAAGGCCATAGTAGAATTTTTTTTGCTTTTAAAATGAACCATTTTGTCATCTCTTTCTTATCTTTTTATAATCTGAAGACTGTAAAACTCTGGCACCTTCTATTCCTTTTCACACAACTTTAAAGAGCTTCAATAAATGAAGCGTAAGTTTCGCACAATTGAAGAATATAATGTTATGAATTCAAAACAAAATAAAAAATAAAATGCTGAGTATTATATGATATTAATTTGATATTTGAAAACTGATGCTTTTGAACGATAGCATCACATACATCCAGCTTCATATCTGCAGATATTAAAGGTTCTTTATGGAACCATTTAGATAAAAAGGTTCTTCTATGGAATCATGAAGCACCTTTATTCTTAAGAGTGTACTGTACATCTGAGGGCTTGTGTTCTTCAGCCATCTTCTGAAATAAGTCCTCTTTGGTCCATTACAGGATTCCAACCAGTACAAGTTTGGTCGGACTAAGATCTTCTTCAGGGCAGGACAGGTAGCGTACCTGGAGAAGCTGCGTTTGGATCATCTTCGTGCTGCTTGCGTGACCATCCAGAAGCATGCGAGAGGCTGGAGGCAGAGACGCAGGTTCCTTCACATGAGACAAGCTGCCATCACTATCCAGCAGTACGTGCGTGGGACGAAACAAATCAGGTCAGAGTCTTGATCAAAAGTACAGTCAAACTGTGAAACATTAGTACAAATAAAAATAGCAGTTTTCAATTATAATATATTGTAAAATGTAATATATTCCTGCTGAATTTTCAAATTATTCTAATCTGCTGATTTGCTGATTCAAGAAACGTTTCTGATCATTATCAGTGTTAAGTAGAGCAAAACGTTGTTACAAACTAGCGTGACTTGCTTGACTTGCACAAACATGCACCATAAAAGTGATCTATAAAGCTTAGTTTGAACTTTGAGCTGCTATACACTCATTTCAGGGTTATTTAAGAAGTTTTAGTATCATTGAGATGCTTGTATGAATTTTGCATGAATATTTTGAATTGGTTTAAAAGTTAACACTTTCCAGTTTCACTTTAACTGTAGTTGTAGTAATGTTGTTGTTTTGACATTTTGTAATAATTTTTAATTTATTTAATTTTATTTAAGTGCCTCTATTATGCGTAATGAAAGGTTCATATGTTGGAGTCCCCAACAACAGCTTGACACATGCAAGGTCAAGTTTTTGTTAACATTCACGCCTCAAAAATGACACTTACTGTGTCCATGTGTCAGGCCAAGTTTTTCATTTTAAATGGCATCATCATGCAAAATATGTTGAATGTGCATAAACAAACAGTTCAAGAATAGCACATTTGAATTTGTCTTGTGCGTTTTGATCAAATGCTACATTTGGAGTACATTAAAATCCTTTCTGTTGCAGATGCACCGTGACTGCTCTGGCGCTGAAGCAGGGCTGGGCTGCTGTGGTGATCCAGAGACACTGTCGTGGGTATCTGGTTCGAAGGATTTACCAGCTCGTACTGAGGGCTGCAGTCACCATACAGGCCTTCACCAGAGGATGGATGGCCCGCAGGCGCTACAGAAAGGCAAAGTCGCATTGTTTCATATTATTTCATAATAATCTTTTGACTCTGTGTCACACATTTGTGTCTGTGTTATTGTAGATGGTGGCAGAACACAAGGCTCTGGTTCTGCAGAAATATGCTCGAGCTTGGCTGGTGCGCCGACGCTTTCAAACCATGAGACGACTGGTCATCAACGTGCAGCTGTCGTACCGAGTCCAGCAGCTGCGCAAGAAAATAGAAGAGCAGGTACGAGCAGAAAACACAGAGGAGAACGTCTTGAACTTGTCTCAGCTGGTTCTCCTAAGATGAATGAAAATAGACACCAATGAGTAAGTAGTTGTAGTAGAGTAAGTTTAGAGAGGTATGAAGTAAATGTGGAGACCAGAACAGCTCTGATTGGTTGGATAAAAAATGTTGGCGTTCATATCTCACTTTTGATTGGAGACTTTGGTATCTGAGCAAAGTTTAAGGTATTGTTGAGATATTTTTGGAACTCCAAAGGAGATCACTGTGGGTTTTTTTCCTCTGGAGACTTCAAATTTTGCTGTCTGTGAGGAAAAATCAAGATCATGAAGAGAAACTTTTTTTTAGGTGGATATGGGTTAGTTTAGGGACAGGTTTGGTGGTATGGGTAAGTTTAAGAGTGGGTTAACAGTGTAATTATAAATGTAATTAGAGATATTAATTACAGGTGCAATTACATGCAGGTATTTTAAAAATATAAGTACAATGTAAAAACACGTATGTACACAATAAGTGCATGTATCATTTTCTGAAGTGACTCATAAATATGAAACCTTTCTTTCTCTTCTTCTAGAATAAAGAGAATCTAGGCCTTGTGGAAAGACTCACAAGTTTGTCTAATGCACGTACTCAAGGACTAGAAAAGATTCAGGCTTTGGAGGTGGAGCTTGGAAAGCTATCCAATGAGATGGCAGCTCTCGAGAAGAGGGCGAGAACAAACTCTGAAGAGGCCAGTCAGGTGAAGAGACTGATTTATACAATAGCTTGCTAATATTTATACAGTATTGTATTTAATAATGAGGTTGTTCACTTTGTTCTCTTCTCTAAGACAATCTCTCTGCTTCTGAGTGACAAAGAGAAACTTACTCAGGCCAATAAGTCTTTGGAGCAGAAACTGAAAGACACGACCCTGCAGATGCAAGGTGATGAGTGATTCTAAAATAATGAGTGATAATGAAGAGTATGGGACTGTAACCTAAGAAACATTTGTTTTCCAGATCAATTTGAGGATGTAAAGAGAAAGCTGATGGAAGACTTAGAGAGAGAGGAGAGACTCAGGAAGTAAGACTTTGTGTGCACAGGAAGTTAGAGTTCGTATGCGTCTCATTTTCTTTGTTTGGGTATCATTTAGAAATGTTTTTCTTGGTGTGTTTCTCTGTTCTCTCAGGGTGGCGGAGCACAACAGTGAACTCCAGAAGGAAGATTTGGATAAAGAGATCATAGTTCTGAAGGAGGAAAGCCGTAGACTGAGAGAGGAGCGAATCAGGCTCCAGACACAAGTGGAGGAGGACAGGAAGGTCAACGCAGAACTACAGGAACAAATGCTACAGCTCACCAAACACGTCAAGGTGAATCACATCTGTGACTCTTCCTATCACATTTCTTATGTTTTTTTCCCAAATTTTAAGTTTTAATGCAGTGCTTGCAAGGCACTTACAGTAGAACAAAGCCTAATATGGGGATGAACATGCAAATAATAGATACAGTGCCCTCCACTAATATCAGCACCCTTGGTAAATCTGAGCACAGGTGCCTCTGAAAATAAATCTGCATTGTCTATCCTTTTGGTCTTTTATGAAAAAAATCTAATCTATCTTTGAAGTAAAACAATTGAAAATGGGGAGAAAAACTCATGATGAAATAAATGTTCATTGAAAATATTTACATGTGTATATATATTTCTATTCTTGTATTATATATAAATATATTTAATATATAAACATAACATTTTTCTTAAATGTATACATGTATGTGTTTGCATTTATACTGTATATACATATGCTTATATATGTATATAATAGGAAATTGTTTAGTATTTTTGGAGGTTTGTTCTCTCTAGCTCAACTCTGAAACATGTTATTCCTTTTGCAATTTTTTTTATTTATTTAATGTAATTTAATATATAGGTTATCCCAGATTTACGTAAAGAAATCAACAGCCTGCAGATGCAGCGAGCTGAAGCTGATAAAATCACAAGAGCTCAGAATCTACAAGCTAGAGGTACAAAACACACTGCCATGCTTTTCATTATGTGTGAATGACTCGTCCAAACGTCTTTATCCATTTCTTGCCCTCAGCTAAGATGAGTCTGATCACGAGGCAGCTGCTCGGTGAAGCTAAAGCGGAAAATCTCATTCAAAGGTACAGTATGTAAAAGTCTTGAGATTGTCTGTGCCGGTTGTAATTTAGTCTTGATTTCCTTTAATCAAGCTGTCTCTTTCAATCCAGGCAGAACGTAGAAGCCTTAGATCACGATGATGAAGCTGATCTTCTGACTGCTTTTGACGGCATGGAAAAAGCTGCTAAGTATGACCTCCAAAGGTTTGTTCGTTTAAAGCTTAAGGTTATTTTTGCTTTAAATGCTGTCCTTTTATCTCAGGGGGATGGAAACTCAGCTGCGGGAGCAGAAGGACACTTATGAGAGTCAGTTAGAAGCTCTGGTCTTCAAAAATGAACATTTAAAGAAAGAGAATGAGCAGCTTCAGGCTCTCTTTCAGGAGAAGAATGATGTCAATCAAAGCATCGGACAGGAAGTGGCCCGCCTCGCTGCCGAGAACATGGTAGAGTGTGTGTTTGTGTAACCTGTATGTTTGTGTAACAGACCAGGTAACCTGGATGTTACCTGGTGACTTCCTGTGTGCAGGTGATTCCTGAACTGAAGCAGCAGGTGTCAGAATTGAACCGCCACAAACAAGAGCTCGAGACCCAACTACAAAATCAGAGCGCTGAGATGAGCGGTGAGACAAACACATCTGACTAGACTAGATTTTACACACGCAGGCTTTTTTTTTCTTCTACAGATATGTGCAACAGGATATGATGTCACACAGGGCTTCTACTTTACATACACTATTTGTCAAAAGTTTAGAATAATTAACACTTTTTAGTGCTTTTGAAAGAAGTCTCTTCTGCTCACTATGGCTGCATTAGTTGATAAAAAAATACAATAAAGCAGTTATATTATGAAAGATTATTACTCAACTATGACTGTTTTCTATTTAAATATGTGATTTAAAAAAAAATCATTGTTATTTGAAATAAAAGTATTTTGTAACATTAGAAATTCTCATGAATTATGTGACACTATATATTTAAAATAGAGTTATTACAATATAGATTTTTTAATGTGTTTTTGAGCAGTAGTGATAAATATATACAAATTATGAATAAGTTTGACAATTAATGTATATGAAGAAATAATATTAAATTAACGTTATTATTATTATCAATTATAATAATTGAAATATATTCAAAATTATAATTTTTTAATGTAACTTTTCGTGCATATTTATTTGAACAGATTCATCTTTAAACTGCATTTTACAATGTATTCAAATAGAATAAAAGGGTTGTTTTAAATTGTAATAATATTTTACAATATTGCTTTTTTATTGATTAAATAAATTCAGCCTTGGTTAACAAGATAGCAAAAATACTTAATTTTTTTTTTTTTACCAAAAAACCTTAATGTAACTTTGTTAAAAAAAAATTATTAAAACCTCAAACAAAATGTTTTTTAACCTATTTAAATTCTTCTTCTTAAATTGTATGTGGCAGCAAAAATAAAGGAGTTATCAAGCGAGCTTCAGCTCACTGTTGAAGAGGAGCGATCGCAGCACAGGTGAGACGTTTATTAGCCTCAGACTATATTTACACTACAGTGGCACGGGGCTGAAGGCGCAGCTGTTGTGCATCTGTTCATAGGCACCTGGAGGAGAAGATTACAGAGAGCGAGAGGAGAACAGAAGAGATGGAGAGACAGATGGCTGACCTCCAGGAACAGAACGAGCAGATACAGAAAGCCCAGCTCTCGGAGAGCGAAGCCAAGAACAAATTCAGACAGGAGACCTCACGTCTCACAGCTGAGAATATGGTGTGTTTGGATGGGCACGCTCGGGATCACATCTGTGATTATGTGCATTCATTTAGCTTTTATACAAAATTACTTAGAAATAAAGAAAAATACATGCAACATAAATAAATGGTAGGAGGTGTACAAAAATGCTAATAAAATAGCAAAAAGAAAGCTGGATTTTTAATAAATAATATATTGTTTATTCTTTTTTTATTTAGGTTAAACTTTTGACTGTTAGTGCTACCGGAATCAGTTTCCTCCTAAATCTAATGGTTCAAAAAGTCAATATGTATATCTCATTTTTAAGATAATTTTTTTCAGGACTTTGAGGAGCAGCTAGACATGAAGGACAGACTGATAAAGCGACTCCAAGACCAAATCAAAGCCCTTCAGACAAATGTGACAGGTAAAACTTCTTCTTTTCACCTGATTTCACGTTTAGCGAATCCGTTCTCATCCTTTCCATGTTTTGTAACCTCCTCAGCCAATCAGAAAGCAGCACCGGCTGTGCCCAAAGAGTACTTGGGCATGCTGGAGTACAAGAAGGAGGATGAAAGCAGGCTGATCCGGACACTTATACTGGGTAAATCCATTACTTAAAGCATATGTGTGCAAGTCTAAACCATAACTCTTAATTTACTGAGAGGTTTGTGTTCTGCAGAGCTGAAACCTCGTGGTGTGGGTGTGCACATGATCCCTGGTCTGGCCGCACATCTGCTCTTCATGTGTGTGAGACATGCCGATTACCTCAATGATGGAAACAAGCTCAAGTCCCTCATGAACGGCATAATTTCAGCAATCAAAGAGGTCATCACGGTAAGACCCAGTGCAAACGGGTTATCTGTTTTTGCAAATAAACTTGTGTGTGTATATATATACATACAGTGAGGTCAATTTTCAGCATAGGTGCATTTCCACTGTGAGAGACAAAATCTAGAAAGAAGAATCTGGAAATCAGATTGTATGATTTTTTTAACCAATTACTGTGTCAAATAAGTATTTGATCACTTGCTTATCAGCCAGATTTCTGACCCTCAAAGACCTGTTATTTTGCTTTT
>JAUCMT010000059.1:3033916-3054517 GCA_032357475.1 Enteromius thamalakanensis
GATTATGCGTGACACGGTCTCAATTTGCGGGACGCGTGAATTGGGACTCAAACGCTGTGCGCGCACGCGCTACGCGGTTCGGGTGGTCACCCTATATATGGCTGTATTCTATACTTTTTCATTTTCCCCATAGTTTACCTTTTACATTCATTATTATTCATGTGACATAATTGTTATAAAATTATGAACTTGACTAATGTTTGTATAAAGTGTAGCTTAATTTGTAATTTAGCTTCTGTTTCAGTAGTTTTTATTAATGTTGTGAATTAATTACAAACTTTACTGATTAGCTGAAATAAAAATTTATTATTTATTTATTTACTTTCCAGTTAACACTCGTTTTATTTTATTTTATCATATTTTAGCTGTTATAACCATGCTTGTAATATATTGTTATAAATTAAATATTTTGACAGGAGCATGCAGTAACTATGCCGTGCACGTGGGTCATGGCCTGTGCTTACGCCCCCTCTGGATGTGCAGTGGCTTGTGGGTAGGTCTCTGGGCTCTTATATAATCAGTAAAGGCTAGAAAGCTTTAGGAGTTTTTAGGAAACAAGGTGTATATAATTTAGTTTCACTGTACAAAAGCGTAAAAATAACATAAAGTGTTTGCAGATCTTTAGTTTGGATTTTGACAGACTGGGTTGCCAGTTAGTGGAGAACACAGCATAATGCAACCATGGAAGCAAGCAGATTCTGCCCTACATAAAAAGCCTTAAATTTAATCTAAAACACTCTATAACCATATAAATATTCAAACACGGCTAAATTAACTCAACTGTACCTGCCATTGCTTTCAATCTGGCAACCCCCATGAGCAGCAACTCTTTTCATTGTTTTGAAATTTTGACTGCAGTACCCATTTCAACCACTAGCCAATCACATACTGCACTTTTAATTGATATCTTGTTTTTCGCAGTGGGTTGGACAATAAGTGCTCTGTGTACCCTCTATCCCTGGACAAGAACGAAAACCTCGCCGCCAAGAAGAAATCAGTGGCTATGCACACCAACTACCTGTCGGCATGCTGCTTTACTAACTCAGATATGCAGGTGTGCTTGAACACATGGTGAAATAATGAAACAGCGTTTTTGCATTTGTGTTTGACTGTTGTGTGTTTTGTGTCTCGCGCTAGATCCTGACGTCTAGTGGTGACGGCACGTGTGCTCTTTGGGATGTAGAGAGCGGTCAGATGCTGCAGAGCTTCCATGGACACGCGGCTGATGTGCTGTGTCTGGATCTGGCCCCCTCCGAGACCGGGAACACATTCGTGTCAGGGGTGGGAACCGAGCTGCTGATGCCAAACTAGTGTCACTGATGAACATTTGCTGTTAATTGATCTGTTTTCTCCACTGAATGAACCATAAAAACAGTAGTTTTATCCCTATTGTGAGTTTACATCTCACATTATGACTCTTTTTCTGAGAATTGTGCAATACAAATTCACAAACCTGATTTTTTTCCCTGCAGTATTGCGTTATATAAACTCACAATTGTAAAGTCCAGTTCTGAAGATAAAAAAGGATGTCAGAATTGACAACAAGTCAATTCTGACAAGTGGCTGCCTATTTTTGAGAATAAAAAAGGTATCAAGGAACACAAAATTAATACCCGTTGCTCATGACGACATATTGAGGTCTTATGCAGCAGAATGATCAGTGTGTGCAAGAAACTAAACATTATTCACAACAGTATCCCCTGTAGTCCAGAGCCTCAGACAAAAGATGTCCTGTTTGCAAACAAATCATTCTTTTGAGTTAGCTGAACCAGTTCACCAAATTAGACTGAACCATCTGAAAAGCAGCACACATAATAGAGCTGTTAACATGCCTGTGCAGTGACCCGCATGTTCTCACGTCTCTCAGGGCTGTGATAAGAAGGCTTGTGTGTGGGACATGCGCACGGGACAGTGCGTCCAGTCTTTTGAGACCCATGAATCAGACATCAACAGTGTGCGGTAAGTGTCCTCAGGCCTCTTGTCCCTTCAGGTTTTGTGAAAGCAAAAAAACAAAACGCAAAGTGAACTGAGTGACATTTAAGGCCTTTACAGCGCTGGTCAATATTTATAGTCTGTGTAAACACTCAAAATGTCACGAGAGAGGCCCGGAAGAGTGCTTATATGGTCCTCGGCTGAACTGACTTGTCTTAAAAGAGACTTTGGCAGCACCTTCAAGTAGTGACAGCTCATGTTTTATTTTGGCTGCAGGTACTATCCGAGCGGAGATGCTTTCGCTTCAGGCTCAGATGACGCGACGGTGAGTCTTTTCCCAGCTTGATTTTTTTCATGTGATACCTGTTAGAAGTTTGGAAACATTATAATCACTAAATGTTTTTTTTTAAATAAAGTCTCTTATGCTTGCTAAGGCTGCATTTATAAAATATAGTAATATTGTGAAATATTATTACAATTTGAAAAAACTGTTTTCTATTTGAACATCTTTAATTCGTTCCTGTGATTCAAAGCTGAATTTTCAGCATCATTACTCCAGCCCTCCGTGTCACATGATCAATTCTATTAAATTCTAAGGTTGTCATTCTAATTATTATTAATAAAGATTATTCTTGTCAACTATTTTTGTTGCTTAATATATTGCAGAAACACTTTTTCAGCATTTTAAATTAAATAGAAATAACAGCATTTATTTGAAAAAGAATCTGTTACAGTAATTTTTGATTAATTAAAGGCATATTAGCTGAATAAAAGCATTATTTCTGTTAAAAAACACATGCCCCAAGCTTTTGAATGTTAGTATTATCATGTTATTATAATATTAACCAGAAATTTTTTCTTAAGCAAATCAGCATATTAGAATGATGTGACAAAGACTAGAGTAATAATGCAAAAAAATTACAGGAACAAGTAAAAATGGTAAATATATTTAATTAATAATAAACAGTTGCTTAAAAACGGTAATCATATTTCACAGTATTATTATTTTATGTAAATATTTAGAGCAAATAAATGCATGCTTGGTGCGCAGAAGAGACATGTAAAAATAATAATGTTCCCAAATGTTTTAGAGGTGCTGTTGTTAAATAATAAAAAAGTAATTTGATCTTCATTTCACAGTGTCGTCTCTACGACCTCAGGGCAGACAGAGAAGTGGCCATTTATTCCAAAGAGAGCATCATATTTGGAGCTTCTAGTGTGGATTTCTCCCTCAGCGGTAAGAACTGACACTTTATGAAATATTAACATATTACGAGTAATATTTTATATTGCACAACCAGTAAGAATACCCTAGCATTGCCCTAGGAATAGTACTGTATACCATTCTATGTATATCGTATTTAATAGCACTAATATAGGCCTATAAATATATATATATATAACTGCTGTCAAACAATGTTTACATAATATATATATATGTTCGTATGTACTTCGTATATTTATTATGTATATACGCACACACACAGTAAATATTTTGTTAAATATGTACATGCATTTAGATGTATATTTAATATATTAGCAATTTGTTCTTAAAAATATATACATGCATGTGTTTGCATTTATACATGCATGATAATATACACAGTACACACACATACTGTATATTATGTACACAAAAACTTTTATTTTGAATGCGATTAATCTTATAGTACAAGCCCAATTTTTTCTCCTGTGTTGGACCCAAACTAATTATTTTGCTGATATATATATATTTATCCTTACTGTTTCTATAACCAAGATTGTTTGTTTATGCTAATGCAAATATCGCTCGGTAGGGAGGCTGCTGTTTGGAGGCTACAATGACTACACCATCAACGTATGGGACGTTTTAAAGGGCACCCGCGTGTCCATCTTGTTTGGACATGAGAACAGAGTTAGCACCCTCCGCGTTTCTCCAGACGGTACAGCATTCTGCTCAGGATCCTGGGATCACACATTACGGGTCAGCAGACAAAAACATCTTAACACAGTGCTATGATGAAAGTGATGAAAGCCTCACGTTTGTTCTGTCTTTCTCCAGATCTGGGCCTGAATGTTGGCTGAACCTCGGGCTGCTTGCGTTTGACGTCTGGCACTATCAGATTTCTCACTTTTCTCACCGCAGCTGGATTCAAGGATAAACCGCAGACTGTAATAGCGTGTGGAGTGCAGTAGAGTATATGACACAGAGGGACTGTAGTGCATCAACACATGGTATGCTTGGTATTATGGGACGGACCTGGCTTCTGTTTCTACGACAGCTGCTACCCCTCTATTATGACGTTGTAGTTTATAGGTATGAATGCGTGTGAACTTTTGATCCAAGAAATAATTTACCTGAAGCAGTAATCTAAAAAATACAAACGTATTTCATGTTGTTTAGGTCAGTGCATGAGGCTGAGGTGTCTAGATTGACTGCTCGTGAATGAGTGAAACAGAGGAAGCATCGTTAGCGGACACTATTTCTGATATGCAAGCTAACAGATTTAGTCACGCTCTTTTACTCGTAATGGTCTGGTTGTCAGTCAATTATTACGACACTATAATTCTTCTTTCTTACTGTAGCAAAGTGTATATACCGTAATATCATATAGGTTGTCATATCGACACAGATATCCATACACCTAAATCAAATAAATGGATTTTAAATGCTAAAACTCATGTGGTGTCTCTTTATTTCATAATGTTTGTTTCATGAAGTCAGTGTTAGTGTTAGATCAGTTTTATTTAAGCAATTACGTTCATTACTAATTATTTAATCAACACAGAATGTATAATAAATAAAATAACTGTACAATAAAGTATGTTTATAGTGTTGTCAACTGATTAATAGCGATTAATCCCATTCAAAATAAGTTTTTATTCACATATATCTGTGTACTATGTATATTTATTATGTATATAAATACAAACCCAGTATATATTTTGTATTTATATGAGTATATATTTATATTAATATAATTTGTATTATATTTATAATTTAAATTATATTAGTTTAAATTCTAAATATTTTTCTTAAGTATATACATGCATAGGTGTGTATTTTTATATACATAATAAATATACCCAGTACATACATATATACTGTGTAAACAAAACTTTTATTTTGCATACGATTAATCGTAATTAGCTTGACAGCGGTATTAAAGAAACAGTTCATCCCAAAACTAAGTTTATACACATTTTTTGTCTTGTGTTGGACCCAAAACAAATTATTTAGTCAATTCGTTTTAATAATTTAGCTTAAATACTTTTTTACATTTACCAAATGTTATTTAAAAAAAAACTATTTCATGTATCTCAAAACAAAAATGTATTCTCGTATTTATGTTGTTTATAATATTGTTGCCTTTAAATAAAATAAATGAATAGCTAAACATAACTATTTTATAGATAGATAGTTAAAATAATGTTTCTTTGTTGTTGTTTCCTGCAACTGTAAAACCACTCGAAAGACTTTTATTATGAAAATAACAGCGTACTTCCTGTAGGCGGCGAGAAAGTCTAGTCATGATGGTTTGTGTTTTCATACTGTGTGTTTTGACTGTAGTATAAGTGTTGTAGAGGCATTTCTCCTGCTGTAGTGCACTCTTCTTTATGTAGGGTCTCAGCTGTGTCTTATAATCGGATTGTCTGTGCTGTCGTGCTGAAATGAGTGATGTTGTGGAGAAAACTCTCACAGCTCTGCCGGGTTTATTTGATTCTCAAACTGGAGCTGCTAAAATCACCAACAGATTAAGACAACTCGTCAAGAGCATCACAGAACTGACATCTAAACATGTAAGTTAACTATACGTTCATTAATAAAATAACATCACCGATATAAGCATAAATATACATACATATATTGGCACGTCAAATATATGGTTTTCGGTTTCAGTGTAGCAATCTGCTTCATCTAGAAAGAATACCATTATATATTTCTCATTTCATGATTTCAGCATAATTAATTACACAGAGTAGTTATATTGTTTATTTTATTTTTCTCGAATGCATTAATAATGAAATAAACAGTAAATAATCTTAATCATATTATATAGTAATGATTTATTGTTATATTAGTATATAATGTATGTGTGTGTGTTTATATGTGTTTTTATATGTGTGTGTGTGTGTGTATATATATATATATATATATATATATATATATATAAACATTGTATGATATAACAGAACATTGTAAGTCTGTCAAAAGTGAACCGCAAAAAGGTGATAATTTACATACTTACATGCACAAGCTACTACTACATATACTGTAAAACATTACTTTGGTGAAAAGCTGCTTTGCATTGATATGTATCTGTGAAAAGCGCTATACAAATTAATTTGAATTGAATCGTATTGAATATACAACATCAAAATAAATATACAAATAATAGAATAAACCAATGTACACCATTAAGGTCCTAGAAACCCCATATTGCACAAATACAAATCAAATACTACATTATTTATATATGATCCTGATTTTGAAGCACAATCTCATTTGATTTGCATTCGCAGGAGGAGGAGAACCTCATCAGACAGGAGTTGTCTGCCATGAAAGAGCAGGTTTCATCTCCCAACACCACCATGGTGAGCGATACAGACGTTACCGTCCTCTCAGTCACTCAGAATCTGGTTATTTGACCTCTGTGTGTGTATTACAGAAGCAGATGAGAGAGATCATGGTGCGAGCCATGTACTGTGAGATGCTGGGCTACGACGCCTCCTTCACCTACATTCATGCCATCAAACTGGCCCAGCAGGGCGGCGTGCTGGAGAAGAGAGTGGGTGTGTTTACACTGCATTTCCACTCCTCACTGTACTGTATATCACTTCAATAATACATGCACAGTGCACTTTATATATATTATATATATATATAAAAAGATATATATTTATATATATTTTTATATATATTTATATATTAATTAAACAATAAATAAATAAATATATTAGTGCTGTCAAATTAATAATCAAATTAATAAATTAATAATCGTCATAAATCACATTTAAAATAAAAGTTTTTGTTCACATAACATATCTGTGTTTACCATGTTTATTTATTATGCATAAATAAATACACTTTTATGTATATATTTAAGAAGAAAAATAAGTAATGTTTATATTTTAAATAAATTTATTTATAATATAAATTATATGAATATAGGTACATACATGTAAATATTTTTTAAATATAAGCTGTATGCTTTTATTTGTGTATATATTAAAACGGATACATTATGCAAAAAATCTTTATTACAATATTGTAATAACTCCCAAACCCCATTTTAAAACAAAATCTTCACGAAAAGCTTTAATTATGGACTCTGAATGTGATTTTCATCATTTAATCTCTTACATTTTATTTCAGGGTACCTTGCAGTGTCTCTTTTCCTTAATGAAGGCCATGAGTTGTTGTTGCTGCTGGTAAATACAGTATTAAAGGTGAGTTTCTACATCTTATTTGGTTCTTTAATCGCACCTGTAATGTAAAATGTGAGGCTGAACGTCTCATGCATGTGTGACAGGATCTTCAGAGCACTAACCTCATTGAAGCGTGCATGGCGTTGACTGTTGTAGCTCAGGTGTTTCCCAAAGACATGATACCTGCTGTCCTTCCTCTGGTAGAAGACAAGCTTTCACATCCAAAGTAAGCCAGAGACTCTCTCCTCCACAATACACACAAATCCCAGAGATACTCATCTCTTCTACACTTGAGGATATCTAAAAGCCATATAAACAAGGATTTCAGATATTATATAGAATTGTTCTTTTATAACCAGTGTTATTAATTATTTAATATTATAGTGTTTAGTAACATTTGTAAATAAGCTTTTACACTTTCAGTAATTTTATTGTGTGCTTTTGTAATTTTTATAGTTTCTCTCTATATTTCTATGTAGTTTTTTTGTGTTTATTTTTTTTAGCAATTTAATACTTAAAGTTTTCCACATAATGTTCATGTTTGATTTTACACCTGCAATATGTCAGAGTCTTAAGTGTAAAACAATTATATTTAATAATAGAATAGAATAGAATAATTTAAATCTTAAAAATATTTTTACTATAGATAACTATAGCAACATATTATATAAACACTATTTTTGCTTTATTTTTTATAACAGATGAAAAACTAATTATCATTTACAAATTCTACTTTTTAAAAATAACAATAATTATTATAATTATTTATTTTGTATTTTATATAAGAAATAATAAATTAATTGTATATATAATATATATTTTAATATTTATTTAAAAAGATGATAATTACATTTACCTGTGATTACCACTGTTTCCTGTTGAATAGACATTCATGCATTAAACCAGATTTGATATGTGTCAATTTAATTTATAACTCATATTATTGTCTTTCTTTCCTGTCTTAGGGAGATAATTCGGAGGAAAGCTGTCCTGGCCTTGTATAAGTTTTATCTTATCGCTCCAAATCAAGTCCAGCACATTCATGCCAAGTTTCGAAAGGCGCTGTGCGACAAAGACCCAGGGGTTATGACATCATCCTTACATATTTACCTACAGCTGATCAGGGTCAGTCTTTAACATATGTCCTAACCGTTCCGTCTACTACCACTATTATATTAAACATATTCTGATTTGCTGTGTCAGTATGGCTTGTCTGCCACATCTGATGTTTGTTTCCTCATCAGGAGAGTCCAGACAGCTATAAGGACCTGACGGGTAGTTTCTGCACCATCCTGAAGCAGGTGGTGGGTGGCAAACTCCCGGTGGACTTTAACTATCACAGTGTTCCTGCACCGTGGCTTCAGATCCAGCTGCTCAGGATCCTCTCACTGCTCGGGAAAGAGGACCAGAGGTACAGAGGAGCCGCCATGCTAAAAGCTGTTTGTATAAACTAAAAAGTACATTATTTATATAAAAGCGGATTGGAAAATGTTTTTATTTTTCAGCACCAGTGAGCTGATGTATGAAGTTTTGGATGAGTCTCTGCGCAGAGCGGAAATGAACCACAACATCACTTATGGTAAAATACTTTTTTTTAAATTTATTTATTTTTTATTTTTATAATGGACAAAAAATTAAATCTGCATTGAAAATTAATTAATCTAATACATAATGCATCTTTCTATGTAGCTTTTGACTATTGTTTTTAAGGTTTTAGTATTTAATTACAGCTAAACTTACGGTATTTTCATTTGAGATAATATTTTATTCAATACTTATGTTTTATTATTATTTTTTTTTAAATGAGGTTTTGACAGCACTAGTAATAACCAAATGATAATCAAATTAATTCAGCTGACACATAACATTTCTTCATTTTCATTTAGGTTTTTCAGCTTTTTTCAATCTATATTTTTCACCTTTGTTTCGGGAGTTTTTAGTGTTTAGTTTCTGCTTTTTCATGCAAAAAAATCTAATCATCATAAATGGTCTCTTCTGGTGAAATGAGTGATAATTCGTCAGCAAAATGTACGCTGTTTACACATAAGGTCTGTTTTAGCAATCCTGTATGAGTGTGTGAAGGCCGTCTACACCATACATCCCAAAGCTGAGCTGCTGGAAAAAGCTGCGAGATGCATTGGGAATTTTGTTCTGTCTCCGAAGATCAACCTCAAATATCTTGGTAAAATTCCAGCCTTTGATTTGCACCAGTTAGTTAACCTGAACTCACTTTAACTGCTCATATATCGATTTGTTTTCCAGGATTGAAAGCCTTGACGTATGTGGTCCAGCACGATGCTAAACTCGCCCTGCAGCACCAGATGACCATCATTGAGTGTTTGGATCACTCTGATTTCACTATTAAGAGAGAGGTACTGAACAAACCACACCTTAATTTGTCTTCTTATAAGAAATATGTCATAATCTAATTATTTTTTTCCCATAACTATTATTGTAAGAATACTGTAACGTCAGAATTATGACCTTTTTAGGCCATAAATGTCTCAGATGAAAATATCTTGCTCTGACATATCTTAAAACATGTCAGTGTCATTGTTCTGTTTTAAGATGCACATCTGTAACATTTTCTTGTAAGGCATTTTTGTAAAAGTTGCTTAAATATCTTAATTTAACTAATGGCTAGTCCTGGCTTAAGCTAAGCCCCGTTTATGAAACCGGGCCTATATCTCATAAGTGACTTTTTATGTTTGTCTGTAGATTTAGTTTCTTTTTTATTAATTAGGTTTTAGTAATTTAGTACAACTGAACTTAAGGTATTTTCATTTGAGTTAAAATGTTTCATCTAATACTTTTGTCATCAGCTTTATTTAAATGAATCAAACGCGAAACCTTTTTATATTTATTTGTTTTATTTGTATTGTTTTTGTGCTTTTTTAATTTAGTTTTATGTTTGTTTTTATTCAAGCACTTCAACTCAATGTATTTCATTTCAAGAAAAACATTTCTAATTTAGCATTTTTTTAAGTTTAGTTTTTATAATTAATTAATCTAATACTTCTATTTTATTTCAGCTTCATTTCAATCAAGCTGAAACAATCCTTAATAGTTTTATTATATATTATATAATACTTATATATTTCTGTTGATCCGCACACAAGTCAAGCATCTCTTTCTTCTCCCTCAGACTCTTGAGTTGCTGTTCAGGATCACAAATGCTCAGAACGTGACTGTGATCGTTGAGAAGATGCTGGACTTCCTGCGCAGTTGCAACGACGAGCACACCATCATCCATCTGGTTGGGAAAGTCGCAGAGCTCGCTGAAAAATATCCTTTTAATTAACAGGACTTTATGAATACACTACTTCGCCTGAAATGAACAAAAAAGTCAGCTGTTATGCTCCTATGAAAACCCGTACGTTTGCTCCAGATAACTCGTGGTTCATTCAGACGATGAATGAGGCTTTTTCCGTTGGTGGAGATTTGCTGCAACAGGACGTCCCAAACAACTTCATGCGACTGCTGGCGGAGGGTAAACCAGTTCTTTAGACAGTCTTAGAGCTGGAAACTGTAGTAGAGGGTGTTTCATTTCACATTTCTGATGTGTTTTTTGTGTTTGTGTCCCAGGCTCTGAGTCTAAAGAGGAAGATGATCAGTTACGGCTTTATGCTGTTGACTCATATCTGACTGTGCTGAAGGGAAACACTTCTCATCTGCCCCAGTGCTTTTTACAAGTCATGAGCTGGGTGTGTACAACATATATACATACATATACACATACAAAGTGTTTGTTTTTTGATACACTTTAAGGCTGATTGAAATTTTAGTGATAGGCTTCAAAATTGATTTTAAAACACCAAAATAAATGTTAATAAATTTAAGAAGTATAAAAAAATGTGGTAAATATATTTAAATAGTAAAAAACAAATCTTTTATTTAAAGGGACAAAAAACATAATAAACTTCTAAAGAAAGGATAATTTTCGTGATGAAGTGAAAGACTTGTATGTTACCACAGGTGTTTTCTTCAGTATATTTTACAATATGCATTTTAATGTCAGTTGGCATTTTATTTACTCACAAAGCCAATTTGTATTTAAATTAATCAATTATGATGCATTTAATTTTAAAGCCAATGCAGGTCACATTTTTATTCAGCAGATTGTTTCAAACGTTTTCACGGTAATAAACATTAAAATAATAGTGCTAATGTTGCAAAATGTATTATTCAAATGGCATTATTCAGCTAAATGCCGTTTGTTTTTGTGTTCTTATCTGATATTTATAGCTGAATATTTATTGTCTTGTCTTTTAAGACCCAACTGAGTATTCTATAAAAATTTTTATTTAATATTAAAATGAAATGCATTACTTTTATTAAATTATTATATTTTTTATTAATAATTTATTTCATATTAATTAATTAATAGTGCTGTCAAATAATTAATCAGATTCAATATAAAGGTTTTGTATACATAATATATGTGTGTGTTATGTGCAAATTTAGTATGTATATATAAATATAAACGCATGCATGTATATATTTAGTAAATATAATGTTTATATATAAAATATATTTATATATAATATAAAATATAAGAATATGATTAGATAAATGTATAAACTTTTATACAATATTTTCAAAATGAGTACTGTATGTGTCTGTATTTATATATACATAATAAATATACACTGTACACACATATTATGTAAACAAAAACTTTTTTTGAATGCAACTAATTATGATTAATTGTTTGACAGCACTATTAATTATTAATGTTTACTTAATTAATATTACCTAATTTATTTATATTAATTTATATATATATATGTAAATAAATAAAAAATTACATTTTATATATTTTTAATCATTTACATTAAAGTAAATTCCAGCATTATATTGGTATAAAAAGATGGATAACTGGTTAATCATTTTAAAACTGTCATAGAAATATAAATGGGATACATTTTGATTAAAAGTGATAAAATGAGCCAAGTGTGTGATGCTTTTTGTGTCTGTTGCTCTTAAATTTAAATGATGGTGTTCGTCCGGAAACTCACATGTGATATTTGTTCATCAATGTGTGCACAGGTGCTTGGAGAATACACTCACCTGCAGGAGTCCGTGGAGCAGCACCAGGTCATCCGGCTCCTGACGCAGCTGCTGGATCAGAGGAGCGTGAGCTCGGAGACACGGGTCTGGATTCTTTCTGCTCTGACCAAGATCTCTGAGGGCCAGACAGACTTGATTCTGGACCTGGCTGAGAGTCTTTCGTCCTCGCAGGACACGGTGCTCCGTCAGCAGGCCCAGGAGCTGCGTCACCTCAGCCAGGACTCACAGCTCCATGATTGGGTCCTGCCCCGTGGAGCACCCTGGGATGGCACAGAGGTAACAGTCCTGATTGTTTCTCTATGACATCTTATTAACGCTGTCTAACTTTTGGCAGGTTAGTATATAGATATACTATATACTATAGTTAGTATATAGAACAATATGTTATGTTTATATATTTAATATAAAGTATTTGAATATAAATATATACAGTACACGTAAATATTTTCAAAATGCATAATGTATGTGTGTGTACTCATATGCATAATATATACATAAATACACACAGTACACACAGATATATTTTGTATGCAGCACTAATTTTGATGTAAACTTATATTTATCAGGATTGGATTATTTGATGAATAGGAAGTTCAAAAGAACAGAATTGATTTAAAATGGAAATCTTTTGTAACATTATGAGGTTAATTTATTTTTGATCAGTTTAATAAAAGTATGAATTTCCTTATTATTCCTTAATATTATTATTAACCCCAAGCTTTTAGTGTAAGTGTGAACATGAAGTGAATCTGAAGCAGTTTTTGAGCAGTATTCTGAAACCCAAAATACCCAAACCCATTGCTGTAGTGTGTGTATTTTCTTCCCAGGTTGATTCTTCTCTGTCGTTTCTGGACGGCTTTGTGTCTGAAGCTTTGGCTGCAGGAGCTGCACCATATAAACCCCCTCATCAGAGACAGGAAGAGCTGTGTGAGGACAGAGGTACAGCCATCATTCACCCTCAACTCAGCGCTTGCTGTTATTTATACTATAGTATTCTCTATATTTATACTATAGTATACTCTGTAGTTTGCCACATATATGTGACCCTGGAGTCTGAAATAGCACTGATATATTTGTAGCAATAGCCAACAATACATTGTATGGGTCAAAAATAGGCAATTTTCTTTTATGCCAATAATCATTATAATATATAGAAAAGACCATGTTCCATAAAGATATTTTCCAACCATAAATATATCAAAACTTTTTGATTTAGTAAAATCCATTGCTAATAACTTCAATATTTAGATTTTTTTTTGCACCCTCAGATTACAGATTTTCAAGTAGTTGTATCTCAGCCAAATACTGCTGTGTCCAAACAAACTGTACATCAATAAAAGCTTATTTATGCAGCTTTCAGATAATGCATACTTTTAAGAAAATGTATCCTAATGACTGGTTTTGTGGTCCAGGATCACATATGTGCACCCTGTCCTTAAATTAATATTTAGCCAGAAAGGAATATTTGTCATTTTTTACTCGCCTTCATGTCATTCCAAAATTGTTTGACTCACTGTTTATTATTTTTGTAGCATTAAATCTGGAGCCGTACAGTTTTTCTCTGCCTGTAAGTTTAACATCATGTAGCATCACTGACAGACAATCTCCCACACTGCTGTCCGTCAGCTCAGGACTCTCAGGAAACAGCACTGAACTCTCGCAGAAGGCAGGGTGAGTATGTGTGTAGTTGTACACAACAGCTTAAACGTTTGGAGGCAGTGAGATAATACTTTTATTCAGCAAGGATGCATTCAATAGAAAATAGAAAATGATTATTAAAAATTTTAATAATATTTCTGTATTTTAACAAATAAATGCAGACTTCAGTAAAAAACACTAAATCTTACTGAGCCTTAAATTTTAAACAGTACTGTGTATATGATATGTTTGTGTTAGAGCTGTGGTTGATCGTGATTCATCGCATCCCAGATAAAAAAAAATGTGTTTACATATGTGTATATTTTTATTATTTATATATAAATGCAAACACATGCATTTATATATTTAATCAAAATATGCTTGATTTATTTATATATCATATAAAATATAAAAATCTAAATATATAAATGTGAATTTTTTCAAATATATACTATATGTTTATGTGTCTATAATCAGTCATAGCCAAAATTGTTGATTTTTTCCAGAAAATCAAGTATTTCTCACAGAAAAGTATTGCATTAACACATGTTTTGCTATACACGTTAATTCACTTTGTGTGTATTAGAACAAAACAAAAGGGAGGAAAAAAAAGCTAATTTGACATAATGTCACACAAAACTTGGGCTGAACAAAATTATTGGCACCCTTTCAAAGTTGTGAATAACTAAGATTATTTCAAACATGTGATGCTCTTTTAAACTCACCTGGGGCAAGTAACAGGTGTGGGCAATATAAAAATAACACCTGAAAGCAGATAAAAAGGATATACGTTGAAATACGTTCACTTAGTCTTTGCATTGTGTGTCTGTGTGTGCCACGTTAAGCATGGACAACAGAAAGAGGAGAAGAGAACTGTCTGAGGAACCATAATTGTGGAAAAATATTAATAATCTCAAGGTTACAAGTCCATCTCCAGATATCTAGATTTGCCTTTGTCCACAGTGCACAACTTTATCAAGACGTTTGCAACCCATGGCACTGTACTGTAGCTAATCTCTCTGGGCGTGGACAGAAGGGAAACATTGATGAAAGGTTGCAACGCAGGATAGTCCGGATGGTGGATAAACAGCCTGATTTCAGTTATTTTTTCCAAAGGGTGTGCAACCAAATATTGAGTTAAGGGTGCCAATAATTTTGTCCACCCCCTTTTTTCCTCTTTTTTGTTTTGTTCATGTACACACAAAGGAAATAAACATGTATACAGCAAAACGTGTTAATGCAATACTTTTTTGTGAGAAATACTTGATTTTCTAGAAAAATTTCAAGGGTAACAACAATTTTGGCCATGACTGTACACATAATAAATATATACAGTACTCAAATATATTATATAAGCTTTTATTATAGCTTTTATAAAGCGTTTATTAACTTTGTGTATCCTTTCAGCTCCAGCACTCTTATTCTTGAGGGTGTAAAGAGAGTTTGGGGGAGAGATGGGTACCTTCCACAAAAAGAAGCAACAGCACCTCCGGTGGACGAACCCATCGCTGCAGTTCAGGCCCCTGGCCAACAGGAGGCAGTAGAGAGAGTAGAGCCACAGCCGGAGCCCTCCACGCAAAACCAGGACAAACAGCAGCTGGCTTCATCACTGTTTGTCGGATTGGGAGTCGGGGGCTCCATGTCTCTGGTGAGAAACTTATTATATGATGGATTTGTGATCTAGTGTGTTTATCTTACCATCTTGTATTGCTGGCACTTCTGTTTCCTCTTAGCTGGGGAAATCCGAAGCCCCGCCCCCTCGATTTAGAAAAAAGCCCCGCCCCCAAGAATCATCATCACTATCGTCGTCATCATCAGTCACCAGCGAGAGGTCTTCGGACTCTTCCTCTCACTCTTCACGTACCACTACCGACAGCTTCCTGTACGGCAGTTTGCTGGAGGAGGAGCCAGCTACATCCATACCTGCTTTTGACCACACCCCCAAATCCACAACAACCAATGGCCTTGTTCAAAACAAAGACACTAAAGAAGAAAGATGTACAGTACTAGGTGGCGATATGGTAATAGTGCGCCCCAGTAAGTTCCAGGACAAACATCCTCCACCTGCGTCTTCAGATCTGTTACCCGCTGACCTCAAAAACCTACCTCACTCTGATGTCATCAGCCTGACCTCTGACCCCAGCCTGTCTCTGTCCTCCTGCCGCCTCTTCAGAGATGAAGCTCTGCTGCTTTTGATCTTCATATCCAGCTGCACGGACACTGTAATAAATGATGTTGCGGTGCAGCTGAGCTGCGAGGAGCTGGAGGTGTGTAATAGTCAGGAATTATTTTAACAATATTATACAATAAAATAAAACTGACCTCTTGTGTCTTAGACAACGAGTTTGAGAGGGAACGTCGTGGATTGTCTGGAGGCCAGGAGCACGTCTGTCTGTCATTATGCTCTGCTGATGGACGACCCTCACACCAACGTGTCCTTTACTGGGACTGTCTCTTATCAAACACAGCTGGGACACACTAGCACACTTCCTTTCTCTGGGACACTGTCCACAGCAGACTTCATCAGGTAATGCTTGTCTGACACAAAATCAAACTTCTTTACATTAGTTTTCTTACATAATTATTATTAAACAGTTAAGAAACATTGTATGCATTTATTAAATCATAAATCTTTCATTTGATTAACTTTGTAATATTCGATTAAGTCTAGATTGATTGCTAAATATATATTTTACCTATAGCATATAGCAGAGTAGCATTCTGGGTGTCCTGATTTGATTCCCATCCTTCCCGATCCCATCGCCTTTCTTTCTCTCTCTTTCTCCCACTTCACTTCCTGTCTACCAACAATCCTATAAATATAAAGGCAAAAATTATTATATATTTATTTTTAAAGAATAGACCATTATTTTTAAATTGTGACCCAATAAAAAACTTAATGACTGATAATTTAATCCTGAAAATGTTTGTTTGTTTTTAAAAGAAAAACAGTGACATAATATTTTGTGACCTGCAAAATAAGCTTTCTGAACAAATTTTGAATTTTATTTTTGAGAAATAAATAAAAGTAATAAAATTCATAGCAATAATAAATACATTAGTCAGTAAAAATAAATTTACTATCATTGAGATACTGATAATTTTATTAACATTTTGATGTAGTTTTTATTTTTGTTTTCTTTTTTACATTTTAATCATAGTTAAAACTTGGTGTTTTTATCCTTTTAATATTTTTTCTCTAAATAATGTTTTTTAGTTTTACTAGCTGAGATTAAAAAAGTTTAACTTTTATGTCAGTTTATTATACTATTAAGTTAGTAACGTGTTAATTAATTTTGATTAATCGAATCCAAAATAAAAGTTTTAGTTTACTTGTACATGTGTGTAGTGTGTATATTTATTATGTACATAAAAATACATACATATAGAGTATATATTTTGAAAATATTTACATGTGTATATACATCTATATTTTTATATTTTATATAGAAATATATGTAATATCTAAACATTTTTCTTTTTTGCATTTATATATACATCATAAACGGTTGACAATCGTATATTAGGTTAACAAAAATATTTTTTTTGGAATGTGATTAATTGTGAATAATCATTTGACAGCACTAATTTATATTCATATAAATTCTATCATATTTAAATACAATAAATAAATAAATATAAAACATTTCTTCAATACTTATACATGCATGGGTGTGTATTTATATATAAATAATAAATATGCAGAGTACGCACACATATATTAGGTAAACGAAATATTTTTTTGTATGTGATTAATCGTTTAAAAGCACTAAGGATAATAAAATATAATATAATAATAACTTAATATTATTTCAAATATTTGGAGAAAAAAAAATCATCCTAAATAATCTTCTAAAAGTGAATTTCGTTTTGCAGTTTCCAATTACATTTATTTTGTCCCCCCTCTGAATTTAAAGTGAAACACAAATACCAACAAATGACTTCAAAGCATTTCACTCTTTGACTTTACGAGACTTATTTTAATGAACTCATTTCTCTCTGTCTCACACAGGCCTTTGGTTATAACCACAGAGGAATATGGGAAACTCTGGCTGTCTCTGTCCCATGACGTCAAACAGAATGTGAAACTGCTCACAGATGCCGGTGACCCCCTTAGAACCACCCTGAATGCCCTCAAAGACGCCCTCCGGCTACATGTAGTGGACATCATCGGTAAATTAAACCGCCTCCAATTCCCCTACTTCATTGTGATTTTATATTCCATTTCAAACATGCACTTTACTAACTAACTGACTATAATGTACACACTCTTCAAGAGCTATTGAAGTCACGTGGTGTTGTTGTTTCAGGCTCTGAAGGAATTGTAGCATGTCGCCTGCTCAGTGGCGCCCCCTGTCTGCTCCACTGCAGAGTGAACGGTTCTGCTCTGGCCATGTGGCTTCGCTCTCCTCATCCAGCTCTCCCAGACTGCGTCCTGTACCACTGCCAGAGAGCGCTCGCACAACTCTGAAGAAGACCCACAAACCCCTGTGGAAATGACTGTTTGACAGCAGTACCTGTGTATTGCTGGTCTTATGCCCTTACTAATAACTTCAATGATATATATTTTTTGTACACACTAACTGAGCTGATTTCTGTCACACTTACATACAGTAAAAAGTATTTATTGATTTTAAACATTTGTGGTTTGGTCTGGTGGGTATAATCGTGTTTATTTGCAGAGGGAAAAAAAGTCATTGTTTTCAAAATATTATTTTATTCACTGTAGTCAGTTATCAATACACTTCATTAGAGCAAAAAAACAGAGTAATTTTTCCTATTCCTAAAGCAGTGCGTACATGGCTATCAAATACTACTGCTATTTTCATTATACTTCACGTCTCTACTATTTACTCTATTAAATATTCTTAGTTTTCTCAATTACGTAATGTAATCTCAAAACAGTACATTACCGCAAGTTATTTTTTATAAACATGCAATGAAAACAGACTCCATTTTACTTTTCTTTTTTTAAAGTGGACATTATTCCAAAGAATATGTGCCGTCTTCATAATCCTTCATAACAAAGTAACAACTTTCAATCTTCAGCATTTTGTTGGACATCACCAAGACATCACTCATTTTTGAGCACCTCCCTCCATCTGGTACTTATCATTCACTTTTCATAATACAGTCAATTCCAGTAAATAATATTCTGTCTCATTATATGTAATATAAACATGTCACATGGAAGTTAAATGGGTTACGAATTCCATTTCGTGTTAACTTTGTAATCGGTTAGTTGGGATGCAGCGCTACAGATCATACACTACAGCAAACCATCACTTTAGCAGTATGATAAACTAGTACATGTGACAAAACATGTTTTTTATTGTCATTCCCAAATTAAACTACAAAGAGGTGAGCTAGAACACTTTAAAGGGATAGGTCACCCCCCCCCCCCCACTCTGTCATTAATTATTTAAAAACCCATAAGACCTCTTCAAAACACATATTAAGATATTTTTGATCAAATCTGCATAGACAGCAAAGCAACTGACACAGTCAAGGCCCAGGAACCTAGCAAATACTTAAAATAGTCCAAAAGTCCAAAAACAATTTTATAAAGCTACAAAAATGAAAAATATCTTAATTTTTGCTCTGGAGATGAATTAAGGTCTTATGGATTTGGGACGACATGAAGGTGAGCAATTAATGACAGAATTGTAATATTTCTTTTGGATGAACTACCCCTGTAAGTGCACAAGTCATGTATATGTTTTGGTCAAAGATTGGTATGCATTGAGTTTGAGGTAAGTTCAACTGTTTGTGTATAGCAAGTCATAAAAAGCAAACTGAAACTCTTTAGTTCAATGTAACTTGCTCAGCACGCCTTTAAAGGTTTCTATTCCTGTGTTTTCTGAGCGCGAGGAATGAAACGCATGGCCAGGCAGTCGGGATCCTCTTCCACCGGCTGCATGGAGAGGTTGTTGGTCTGCTTGATGGTGCTGACGGTGCAGCCTTGACGAGGGCAAACCGTAAACCTCGATAACAGGGTCACCAGGATGGCCTTCGTCATCACCATAGCGATGTGCTTTCCGACGCAGGCCCGCGGACCGCAGCCGAATGGCTGGAAGTAACGGCTGGGAACCTGGGAGGGAAGCGGCCACCATTACACTCACAATAGTACAAAACAGTGCTAGAGTTATGGCAGTGGATGGTAATGCACTTCCACTGTGTTTATTTCAAAGAATGTTAAGGTATTTACACAGCTGTACTACAAATACCATAGTTAAACTCTGGTTAGTCTAGAAAATCCTTGGCTAATTTTAATGAATGGTTTAATGATAAGTAACAATGTTTTGTTTTGCTGTTTTGGTAAAACCATTTTCATTTGCTGTCACCATGCTATCCCTGCTGAAAAAAACTGGAAAGCCTTAGCTGGTAGTTCCAGCTGGGGCCCGTTCCATTAAACAAGTTTACCAAATAAACCAGGTTTATTTCAGTTAGTCTGACTTATTGCCAGTTCATTTGGTTTAAAATAAGTCGGACTATCTGCCATAAGCCTGGCTTATTTGGTAACCTTGTTTTATGGAACGGGCCCCTGGTCTC
>JAUCMT010000059.1:3070342-3083586 GCA_032357475.1 Enteromius thamalakanensis
TCCACCATCCTGGAGCTTCAGTGATAGTGATGTGTCTGTCTGCTACTTCTCCATGTCTCTTCACACACTGAGCAGATCTCTTCAAGTCAAACTCCTCTCTGCCCAGGATGCTGTTTCCTGATGAACTCTTCCCAGCATCTCTAGACCCCATCAACACAATCCTCAGCTCTGAGAGACGTTGGGAGTGACCTACAACAAAGATAAAAACAGATTTTTGCAAGAAGAAATTGCACTGACATGTAAATATCTGCTCAGTATACATTTAACGTAAAATAATAATAAAGCATAATGTACAGTCATTTGTACAAAAAAGATGATTGAATCACTGTTGTTATGTGATATGCGAGTTCCTACTATAATCCACGTTAAATAAGTAGCTACAGTTTAAAACACTGATCCAACAAAACCTGTAAGTAGAGGCTGGTGTTTTATGGAGTTAGTGCCTAAACAGAAGTGAAGTCTCGGAATGGGGTTATACCGTATTTAGAAGAAAAATGTTTTTGAATGACTGCTTTTCTTTTAAGTAGTTAATAACAAGAACGAAATAACAAGTGTGAGCAAACACCCAATATATCTGAGAGAACAATTTATAAGAGAACACTGTATATTTAAAAGCGCATGTTTTAACTATGACCTTATTGCAGAGTTACAAACATGACGTTTATAAGTGAAAATGTATTTTCAAGAGAATAAATGCTTACCGGAGTCCATTTTACTTCAGTCGGAGTTTCACTTTCAGTTATACCTCCAAGGTGTTTCACAGTACAGCAATCAACACATAAAATTGACGAGAACGCCTTCAACATTAAGAAAAGTAAACCAATCTCTCCTTCACAAGTTGAAAATGAATTAAAATAAGTGGATAAACACTACTAAAAAGCTATAACCCCAAGACGAATCCAACCTGTTATCTTCAAGTCAAAGTTCAGTTCAGGTCCAAATGACATAAAACTATAATAACTTATTGTACAGTTACATTTTGGACATACGACTACAAAGTCTCATAAAAAAAAGGCATGTTATGTACTATGTAAACTTGCTGGAGGTACATTTGCATTAGCAGAGCTTTGCAGTCCTCTCTTCATCTTACAGCCTGCTTCTGGACAATTACATAAACATAGCCACTTTCTTCAGAGCTATTCTGACTAGTAGTTAGTCACAGGGTTTATAGACAACCCATTTAGAAAGTAGACATGTTACTTATTTCATTATTTAATCTTCATCTGAGTACTTCTATATTTATACAGTCAATGAACAAGTATCCAAAGCTTAAAGTACAACATGACCACTTTGTTAAAATAAGTTTATTAAATTCATAAAAAGAAAAGAAAACCTGGTGTTGTATCATTTCAGGTATTTCTATATATTCAATATTCTTCAGAAAAGAGAAAAGTTAACAAAAAATGATGCATTTACAGAAATCATATAAATTTCAATCAGATTTAAAAGGCATTTAGATTTATGTCATCTGCTGTAGTTCAGGATGTCCAGAGCTCTTCTGAATGATTGAGATCCCGTCCATATCCATCTCCACTGAATGAACACTGAAGGAGCCAATGCCCTGTCAAACACAACAGCAGGACCAACAACATTCAAAAACCTCATTTTACCATTGAACCATTTATGTTTTTCCGTTCATTTCTAGTTAAATTAAAAGTTAGATCATCCGTTTTAGGACGCTTAAGACACAGGCTTTTCAGAAACCAGTCACCTCACAGCTTCTACGGATGGAAAGGGTTAAACTATTGCTTTTTTCACTTTCTCATTCTGTAGCAGTCAAACCAGTTTTGTGACACACCTGTATGTTTGTGAGAATCTCTCTCACTGCTTCCTTCTGCTGTGGCTCCCGGGTGAGTAAGAACAGGAATCCTCCTCCTCCTGCTCCTGCCAGACTCTGTCCTAAACTCAGCGGCTGAAGTGCCTTCATCATGGATCTCACTGCTGCTGGTTCACAGCCTGGAGCCATCAGCTTCTTCTGCTGCCAGTATGTGTCCAAACAACGTCCCAATCTGCCGAGAGATCCTGAGAAAGAGAGAACCAAATAAGAGTCAACTGTAATATTATAATAATGAGTTTTCCCCTCTTACCGTCTCTGCAGGCTGCAGCACACTCCTCTGCATTGATCACCAGCTGCTCTGTGTTCTGTACGATGGAGGATAAACGTGCATACCAGCTGCGCACCACGTCCTGCACACACACAGTGATCCAGTGAAAACACAACACACTAATAATAAAGTCTGTCAGCTTTAGCTGCTCTTACCTGCAGCAGGTTCCGTGCTAAACGCGTCTTTCCAGTGTAAACCAGAAGAAGATGCTGCTGCAGGAGAGACAGGAAGTCTTGAGTCAGAGAGAGCTGTTCTACTTCCACTCTCAGCGGTAACTGAGCTGCAGATCGGGCCAGTTTCACTCCTCCAAACAGCCCACCAACCTGGTCCTGCCATCCTCCACCTGAGACACAGCAAAGCCCAGTAAACCCCTCTATATCACTCTCTCTAGAAATTACGTGATGTCTGTTTATAGGAATGAAATTGTTATACCAGTGGTAAGTATCTGCTCCAGGTAAAGAACATCATGAATGAGAGAGTTTGTGTCGAAGCTTCGTCCTGTGCATCTGTACACTGCTGCAAGAGCTGCGCCTGCCAGAATACTGCTGGTGCCTAGAAACACACACACACACACACACTTTAATTATGACTTATTTTATATTACATTATACATTACAGTTGTCTTTTGCTCACATTTCTATGGGAGATGTCTTTTGTGTTCCATATACTAATATTTAAATATATTTAAATAGTGAAGTTACTCAAAAGTGGTTTACGCACCGAGACCAGATCCATGTGGCAGTGAAGAGCAGCTGTGGATCTCCAGTCCACCGCCCCAGCGCTGTAACAACTGCTCTTTCAGAGAGACAGGAGACGATACACACACCAGATCACTGCACACACACACGGCTTTAAGTAGAGCACCTACAAGACAAACACACAAATACTTACACATATTTCTACATTAATGTGAAGCGTATGTCTACTCCTGTCCTCTCACCTGGAGCGTGAGGCTGGCAGTAGTCTTCCAGGTCAGTGAGATGCTCACAGAGTGTTTCTGTGGTGATGCTGCAGGCCGGTTCACCGCTGCTACTGACCAACAGCAGATGAGGCTCTGGAACACGTCGAACTCGAGCTCCAATTGGACGTTTTCCATCCACTTTAATGGCCACATTGACCACCAGTCCACCGTGTTCAAACGCTATAGGAGGAGTGTCACTCCAGCCACCTGATGACATACACACTTTCAGCACAAAGACCAAAGGGAAGCTAAATACTTTCGAGATTAATTTTACTCGACATGAGAGGGAAATGTACTGAATTTCAAAGAAATTAAAAATAAGGCATTTTGGAAAATGAAGAATGCCTACATTTTAGTCAACAAAATCTGTTTAATAGAATGAAGTATATAAACTAAAAACTTTTTTTTTTTAAGTCTCAGCAAGGCTGCATTTATTTGAAAAAACTTTAATATTGTAAAATACTATATTTTAAGATGGCATTTATTCCTGTGATGCCAACATTTCTTTCTATTAACAGTGATGGAAACAGCTCTGCTTCCTTAGTTTTGTAGAAACAGAAGGATTTGTTTTTAGGATTCAATGTTGAATAGAAGTTCAAAAGTATTTGTATAAATTTTGTAAAATTCTAAAATGAGCAATTTCGAATTGCAATTCTTCATTCAACTTAAATTCAAAAACTGAACTTCCATTTAAAAAGGGATACTCGGTTCAACTGCGAATGCCACATATTACTGTCAAACATAAACAGAACTCTGTGATCAGCTGAAATGAAGAATGTTTTTCTTACCTGACAAATCCAGTCGAGCAGGACACTCCACTTCCTGCCACTCACCCATGGGCGGCATCTCTCCTTGTCCAATGAACACAAACTCACGTGCTGACATAACCGCTTTGCGCAGCAGTATCTGTCCCGCCCCCTCATAATGCCTGGCGGCTCTCACCAACAAATCCGGTCTTTAGAAAGCAATGAAAAATCAAAAGCTCTCAGTTTACCACTCTCAAATTCATGCAGTTGCTTAGAGGAATAGTTCACCATTGACTTCCATAGTATTTTTTCCTACTATGAAAGTCAATGGTGATCAAAACAGCCTGGTTACAAAATATCTTCCTTTGTGTTCGACAGAACAAAGAAATTCAGACAGGTTTGGAACTACTTTAGGGTGAGTAAATTACACAATTTTAATTTTTGGTCAAATTATTCTTTTAATTTCTGACCTGCTGAGCCAGTGTTTTCTTTGATTGGCCAGTTCTTGGACGCCTGCAGGTAAGTTTCCTTTTTCTAGGAGCTGAAAAGCAGGAGCCCATGATGGATTTGCTGCTGGTCCACTCCGCAAACCACCTTTACCCTCTCCAGCCAGACAGCCGAGAACATCAGCGATGCAGGCGAGACAACGAGCTGCTACTCCCAGATCAGCACTGCTGCCTGCAGCCACTGAGAAAACAGTCAAACTATTAGTATTCCCAAACATCCCCAACATAGACAAACCACTGTTCATCTTCTGCTCCTCACCTGAGTCCAGCACCTGCAGTAGCTCTTCCTGCTGGCCGGCCAGTGCTGCTGCTCTGAAGAACGGCAGCAGACTGAGACACATGTGACCCTGCAGAGCATCCACGGCTCTCCTTCGGCCAACACTGAAGAACAGCTCTTCTCTCCAGCGCAGCTCCATCTGGTCGCCGCCCAAGAGCCAACAAACACCCTCTAGTCCAACAGGTCCTGAACGTAGTGTGAACACTGGGAATAATCGGGCATCCATCAGAGAGCATGACTCGGTTCTCTCAGATGTCCAAAGATACTGAGGCCTTTAACACACATACATATATTAGACACACTAAATGAAAGTCACGTATGCAGCTTTGGCTTTTCCTGTATAACAGATGGTTTTTAGCTACAATAATCTTAAAGAGAAAACCAGATTATGTGAGACATGAAATAAAAAATGTCTTACTGTATTCCAGTCCTACTGTAAAAATCACTCCATTTTTGATTAAGGAACGTTGCATTGACATCATCACTATAGGCCTGGGTGAAGATAAACAGTGTATAATCAGTTTTGGGGAAAGTAACCTTTAAAAGTAATGCATTACAATATTCCATTACTTTTATGGAAAGCAATACATTACATTGGGGACAGCTTTCAGTCAGCGAATGGAAAACAATGTAACTTTCATTACTTATTCAAAAAAGATATTTTTTAATTAAAATTAAAGTTAACCTCTAAACTCACTTCTAAATTGTCATGAGCTCCAAAAGCTGTGAACACTGTTAACTTTAACTCTCCCAGCATCACGCGATGACCCTGAATGATGATGTCACTGGACAGGGGTAGCCGCTGGATGCAGGATGATGAGGTCAAATCAAGGCCTGACAGCAGACACCCAGAATGCACCTGGACTGGACCCTGTAATTGACATTAGCACATTTTGGTGGCTGTATCACACAGTCATGTGATCATCTAAGAACAGAAAAGTAAACCGTTAATATTTGATAATTTCTTAAATTATAAAAATTAGGCAAATGAATAAAATATATCACAATTTTTAACAGCATGACTGGTACTGTACAATAACAAACATTAATACAACATCAATAATATTAATTTAGTTTTATACAAAAAATTAAATACAATTTGAAAACATGAAATTCAGTATGAATATGGAAAAAACAACATTTCACAAAATAATGTGATGTTTTATATAAACAGGATATGAAGTGATACAAGAATGTGGTCAGTTTAATAAAATTAAATTTGACTACATTTATTTTGTTAGCTAAAATTGCTTTTTTTATGGTTAACAATTTAGTCTATGCAGAAAAAAAAAAAAATGTTTGCCTTCGTAATCTTAAAGGGGTCATATGATGTTCATTTTTCCTTTGTTTTCCTTATTTTCCCTTGAGTGTAACAAGTTCTTGGTGCATAAAGAACATCTGCAAAGTTTTAAAGACTAAAGTCTTAAAAGAGATATTCTTCATAAAAGTTATGACTTGTACACCCCCCCCCTAAAACAGCTCATTTAAACAAGCTTATACAACACTGGGCAAATGTTTACACAAAGCAAGAAGGTGTGTGTCGTTGTGAAAGTGAAACTATTTTCTTTGTTCTTCCAAATGAGGACACAACTAGAAATCAGTGGTTAAAGTTGTATTTACAACACTTTTCCAGAACAGTTGAACACACATATTAGAGAGTGTTCAGTGCATTTACGAAGGACTATTTCCTGAACCCGGGAGCAGCCTATGCTAGCTGTGCACAGAGATTATGGGGCAGTTCTACCTGTCTGGTGCTTTTGACTCACAAACTTTAACCAAGTTACATTTTATTATTGAAAGTATCTGCTACTTACTATTCACATGTGAGTTTTGAGCATTGAAACAACTGCATTACACCAAATGCACAAAATAATGTTCTTTTTAGCAACGTTATATGAATCCAAATCTGAAAATGCTCCTCTCCTCTGAAATGACAAGCTTTCTCTGATGATGCATGAGCATGACATCCTTAACCACGCCCCTCATTGTTCATTTCTGAGTGATATGCCTAATTAATTTCTACTGCAAAATGACTGAATGTAATTCATTTTACTTATTCAATATTCTGTTTCTCTCTGAAGTACGTAACAATACGGAAGTAAAAATAAAAAAAATTCAGGTCATGCAGACTTTAAAGGTGCCGTATGTAAGAAATTGATTTTAATAATCATAAAATGTCTCTGTTATGTTCAACAGGCATTAAGAAAACATGTTAATTAAAAGTAGTCATATCGCCGACAGCGGTAGTACAGCCTGGATATTCATGTGCATTCTTTCCTGTTGGTGTCGTCAATCATGGCAAGTCTGAAAAGGAGGGGCTGGGTGAAAAACCCCTCTCCAGTTTTTGGAATTTGGACCTAGTTCAACCACTCGGTGTCAATTATACATACGGTTCCTTCTATAGATTAAGATGAAGTAAAAAAAAAAAACTCCAGACCTGTAGGTGGCAGTGCTGCACAACAGCTCCTGCTGATACATGAACGTCTCCTTCCAGGACGCTATTAATCACCCTGCTCCCTTCTGCCACAGACTTCACATCCTTTAAAAAAGAAATTGTTTTGTAAAAAGGTTTGTTTAAAAATCTCAGACACGTTCACCACATTTCCCACCTGAATATGAGAGAGAATCATCGTCTCAGTTCCAGTTTCAGTCAGACGAACGACATGCTCTAGACCCGACTGAGTCACGTAATCATAGCGACCGTCTGGAATGTACCCTGGATACAAACAAAAACGATGTTCAGAATAATATACTACTCTATACTTATACTGCTTCTGCAATATACAGCATGCATACTTCAGAAAGTATTTTCAGTATGCATGGAGAACCCATGTAGCCTCCATTTAACCAGATATTGCAGTATATAGTATATAAAGAATACAAAAGTGAACGCTGCATTTAAAAATTATAAAAGGGTACATTGCATATAAACAATTTAACTTATTTTTTAATTAGTATGCAATATGTATGATGTTTTCCTTTCTAACATCTACACATATCAGAAACGCACTAATCTATACAAATCTAAAGAGAAAATGAAAGGAGAGTAAAACCAAAAATTGTGAAAAAGTACACATAGAGAAGGAGGGTCCCCTTAGCGTCCTCCACAACACAGCTCGGGCTCTCCTCACTACTGCCCCCTGAGGCCCGGAGGGTGAAGTGCAGCCTGTTCTCTCTCCATTGATGTATTCATGCTCTGTCAGGTCAGAGCAAAGGCACAGAAGAATATCCAGAAAAAGAGAGATCTGCAAGAGAGTTAAAAAATTAGATGGAAAGACTGGAGGAAAAGAACTACAACTTGTATGTGTTTTACCTCAAGCGGTAGAGCTCCTGAATCCATACCAAGATATGTACAGCTGTCCAATGGTGATGTAACATGAGTCTGTAAGAGTTTCTGTGCCACAGTCCTAGAGAAAAACACCGGGCCGGAGACCTGAACACCACATGCATCACAAAAAAAATTCAATATGCAATCAAAACATTCAGTCTATCTTTAAACAACAAACATTACCAAATAAATTCATACCAGGGGTACTTTCCCATCAGGCAGTGCAGCACAGCTGATCTTCTCCTTTGAGCCCTTGTAGATAATGTTACGTACTCTGGCCTGTAAAAGCAAAATGTATACATCTCTCAGAAAGTGACACACAAGTGCAATAAATAAAATAAAATAAAAATTATTTTAAATAACACACCTCTGAATCAGTGACATAGATGCCGTGATTAACAGCAAAACTAACATCACCTGGCAACGCCACAACCCGCACCCCTGAGAACCCGTCCCATGGAATCCCTGCAAAGACAATCAATAAAAGATATAAAGAACATCAACAGTGAAGCATCTTACTAAAGTATTTTAAGATGCTAACTTTGTCTGTACAAAACATTAAAAAGTAAAAGCTTTTTTAAATGTCTTGTTTGGTATTTAGATTGTGATGTTATAAATGTTAGCTCACGCTGTTGTGTTGGAATATTCAGGATCATATCAGTGCTGCACACCCAAACGCCCGGCGGAGAACCAGCACAAATCTGAAACATTTTCATAACAATGCACTCACATTACTGAGAGTTGGATGAATTCATGTATATTTGTGTGTGCATAACGGTGCATTGGTTCTGCTCACCTTTGTGGACAGACAGTCCAGCAGCAGGTCTAAACAGCAGACAGCTCCTTCTACAGCATCTGATCTCTGGAGGGGCATCCAGCAGAAAGCCCTGCTGCAGCCGTCCCACGGGAAATCTCTGCCCTAAAAACACACATACATTATTAGCACACCTTTGAGAATAATCTTCATCTAAAATGTTATTTTTATTACAGACCGTGTGAAGGATGAGAATGTGAGCTTCATCCAGAACATCTGCGTTCACCACCTAACCACAAACACACATTTAAAGGACTTTATGTATATAGTACAGAAAGATCCTTATGAATTAAAGTACAGAAAATTTGAATTTTACAGTACATGTGTACCAACCTAAGAAAGTACCTGTATGTAACTACATTGGGTAGGGTTAGGTTTAGGAGTAGAGTCAAGGTTAGAACCTAGTTGTTATTACCTAGTTATTGTAATTACATTTATTGTTTTTATTAAATTTTTTGATCAAGTAAATGCAGCCTTTGTTAGCATAAGAGGCTTTTTATATTATATTGACCAGTAGTATAAATCTTTATGGATCTTTAACCCATTTGAGGCCTTCAAAAAATTCCTTTGGCAATCCTGCACACATCCTCTAGAACTCCTCTCCAAACCTCCCACCATCTGCACACACAGACACAGACACACAGTATACTCACGCTGTATCCGGCTCTGGCACTCAGGTGTTCTGCAGCTACCAGCAGGGCGTTCAGTGTGGCCCCGCCGCTGCCCAGCCGGGCGTAAGGGTCAGGAACAGTCAGCAGCAAGGCATCTGCTGGGAGAACACCCCGCTTCTGACGCACCTCCAGCTCTGAAACACACACAAACCTCCATAAGGTTCATCTACACCTGGTCCGGAGATGTGTTACTGTGAGCTAGACCCTTGTCTAACGAAGCACTGTGTGGTTCTATGGTAGGGTGAGAGCATCTGACGATAAGTCCAGTCATTTGGTATATTAAATGGCACTTAAATCCATGTACTTAAATTCAAGATACTCTAAATAATACTTTCGTATTATCATAATAATGTCCCAAATAACCCAGAGTAATATACTTTTTTGTAATTGTCTAGGCTATCTATTTTAAACATTAACTTCATTTAATGTCTTAAATGATGAACTCACCTCTCTGGAAGGCATAAACGCTGTCTTTATGTTGGCATGTGAGCACGATAACTGTCCACTTCTGCAGTGCTTCATCTGCCATGCTGGCGTGCTTTATTACTTACAGCTATAATTACATCATGACAATATCTTTAAAGAACAATCCTATTACTGTGCATGTTATTGCATCATGAGTAATTTCACTTACCAAAATCAACCATGGTTTCTACACAGTTAGAGTACCAAAACAATGGTTAACTTCTTGTTACCACGGTTTAACTATTAATTTTTTTGGTTAGAATTTTTTGCCCTAGCTCCTTCTACACATATCCCCAAATAGTGTTTTATAACATTTTTCTGTTGTAACTTTACAAGAAATAATAATGATGCCCTTTATAATACAGTATTTTGAGTGATGATGGTAGACTAATTTAGTTTAGTTTACAGACTTTTTAAATCATGTGGCTGTTATTGCTAAGAGTTGCTGTTTAATTTGCAACTTAAGTAAACAAAGAGAAAACTACAACCCATTGACGGGTGAAACTTACCTGAACAAGTCCTGAATTAATTACTCTGATAGAAATCGAAAGAAAACTTTTGGCGAAGACGTGGAGCGCGAGCGAGTCCAATCACAATGCCAGGCAAAACTAACCGATTAATGATTTATTATCGATTTAATGTCAACATTGACTTTACGTTTCCTTACTTATCAAGGCTGCCCAAATGGATTCAACAAAAACAACAACTTGAGAACGTTAATGTAGATATTAGCTCTTTTTTGATAAATCAGCACAGATGTACGTAGAGAATAACTGATGAACTCACCTCTCTGGAAGGGATAAACGCTGTCTTTATGCTGGCATGTGAGCACGATAACTGTCCACTTCTGCAATTCTTCATCTGCCATACTGGCCTGCTTTATTTCTTATTCTGCGACCAACAAACTCGCGCGTGCAAAGAGCAGAAGCGAACAGAGCTCGGATCCGATTTATTCGCCATCTGTCACTGGATTAGAACTCAAGGTAAACATTAATAACCCCATTCGTGCTCTTCGACCACAAAACAGTGAGCGCAACACTTCCGGACTACAAAACAGCCTCTGAACTACAACCCGACTGCATGCGCGGTGCGCTGGGAAATGTAGTTTAACGCTAAACAAAACGTTCCGGGGTACGTTTCCCAAAAGCATCGTTAGCTAACTATCATTGTTAGTTCCATTGAACTCTATCGGTAACGACGGAACTTGCGACCATGGTTGCTTTTGGGAAACGCACCCCAGGTTAGTTTTAATAATATGAGTTATACGGGTAGCAAAGAATCAATTCTCGACTAGAGATTTTTTACCTGAATCTTTTTTTTGTTTTGTTTCAAACAATAGAAAACTAAAATAATAATAAGTTTGACTCTTGAACAGACATGTAAACTCAACTCTTAATTAAATAAACACAATAAATACACAAAACAACCCATTTACAAGTGAACTTACCTGCAATTGAAGTCCTGAATTTATTACTCTGATAGAAACCGAATGAAAACCAGGCAAGACTAACCGGTTTATGATTTATCATAGATGTGTCATGGAACGATGATCCAACAAAACTGAAGTAACGAGACTGGTTTGTAAATGTAAGAAGTAGTAAGTACATAATTTGAGTGAAAATTTAAGTAGTAAAAGAAATGGTATTATAGATACCAGAAAACAACTACTTAAGTACAGTAACAAAGTATTTGTACTTCGTTGCTTTCCAGCTCTGCTCTTGATTATAAAAATAAATAAATCACCATTTCTTACATGAATCCGAAAAATCAGACTTCAGCTTCCATATGGCCAGATAAAGCCAATGCATTTCAGAAATTTAAAAAAGACAGTTAAAGAGGAAGAACTCCTTTTTATTTTTTGAAAACATTATAAAATATGAACTCAGTCGTTCATTTCTATGTAACATGTTTACATGAACCACTATAAGCAGAGGCAGACAAATCATCAAATGGTCCCACAAAGATTTCAGAGCAATAATCCCGATCATTCAGACGAGAGTTTTAACCTTCCCCTCATATTTAAATCAAAGCGAACCCTAAACACCTTCAGTAACATGAAAACAGTAACAGCTCAGGCATTGGCGCTGAAGTCAAACTAGCGCTAGACGCTTACATTCACAGTAAGATTATAATGGCGTTTGATACATCAGATCAGGCCGTTTTTGGACTTGCACATTTTCAGAATACAGACGCACTACCACAACAACAACAACAATCCACACACTGTGACCAGATACACGGACGGCCCAATACACTTACAGCATAAACTTTGGGATGACTTCCTGATGATAATTATTTTTAATTTATCAATCCCAAAACACAAAGTTCCTGTCTGTGGGCTCCCTGCAGAAATAAAAACAGCATCAGCATGATGAATGTTTTGGCCGTTATGGTTTCACGCACACATTCACGCATGCAAACGGAAAGTAAAGTTTTGGTTCAGTCATGGCGCTGACCAGTGTTTAACAGGTCAGAAGGATTGTCCTTGTGTGAGGTGCTTGTGTAACAGGCACGCCGACTTCCTATAGCATCCTAAGCATAGCAGAAAGTCACAGCCGATTAAATAATTACATTCTCATAGCATTTTAAATATAGTGTTATCGCTCAAGCGGGATGTTTCCTGTGTTCCTACCCGCTAAATGTAACTTAAAAACAATAGCTCTATTCGGAAATGGCTGGATGTGCGCTTCCACTACCGTTAGTTCACTGCATAGTGTTCTGCATCGAAATGTGTCTTCCTGCATAGCACCGATCATTAAACCCAAAACCAGAGGGACAGTGGACCCCGAACCTTAAACGCCTCACCTACGTAACAGCTACAAAGACATATTTTTCCTAAATATACACAACAACCCTCTCCGCAGGGAGAGAAAATGATGGCATCGTCTCTCTGGATGCCGCTTGACAGACACCATGAACGTTGGTTATGATCTGAACAGGATTATAAACACAAACGAGTGTCCAGTCGTGATGTGTAGTGCACGGCTGTTTGTGTGTGGAAGGATGGATTCATGACTTCCTGTGTCGGACCGTGTCCATACTGCCGTTGAGCTTGCTACGACCTGATGTGGCTAAATTGCTGCCATCGGCGTGTCCAGGGACTCGATCTGAAGACCCTTCCTGTCTGCGCCGGCGTGTTTCTTTGTATCGGAGTGTGATGTCACTGTCAACGCAAAACACTTGGTCAGTCAACATGTTAGTCAGGACATTTAATCACTTTTTAACTCTTTAATTAATATACAGGGGTTAAAGTAAAAAAAAAATCCTGAGCCTGAACTTTTTTTTTAGGTTTTGGGGGGGGGAGTGGGGGGGTGCTAATATAAATGCCTTATTAGTTCAGTTCTTCAAAGTGCTAATCGTAAGATTAGAAG
>JAUCMT010000059.1:3100194-3113121 GCA_032357475.1 Enteromius thamalakanensis
CCATTTTTTACAGTGTATTAACTGTTTTATTTGTATGTGTGTGTGTGTGTGTGTGTGTGTGTTGGGGGTTACATTTGCATAATCGAATGTAGTTAATTAAAAATACATTTTTCCTGAAATTCTGTAATCTCCAAATTTTCACATTGTATGATTTAAAGGAATAGTTCACTCAAAGATTCAAACTCCCAAGAAAGTTGTTTCTATAGATTTGAAGAAACTCAAGATATAACCTGCTTAACCAATAAATGCTCTGCAGCGAATGGGTGCCGTCAGAATGAGAGTCCAAACATCTGATAAAAACATCACAGTAATCCACACCACTCCAGTCCTTTAATTCCATTTTTAGAACTTCTAGCTAAAATAGTCCATGAAATAAATGTCTGAATGATTATTTCACTCATATTCACTGCAGAGGATCCACCGAGTAATTGATGTAATGCTATTTCTTTCAGTCTTTTCAAATGAAGAAACTAATTGACATTTTAAAATGTCATTTTAGGCCCTAATCAGCCTCACAAACAAAAACATATAAAATATGAAAAACACCATTAATGGCCAAATGTACTGTACTTGTGAAAAGTGCATGTGTGTATGAATCATACCTAGATCAGTGAATACAGTAAAATTACAGGGCAGATGTCTTTCCTCATGAGTGCTGGGGTCTCCATTCTTTCTCACCCACTCCACAGCTGCGTCTCCATGGACACCAGCTGGCCAACCACATCCAGCAGGAGGAGGGGTCAACCGAGGCATAGATCACCAGCTGACACACTCACTCAAGCACATCAAACCCAGTAACGTCAGAATGTTGACACATGTGATCAAGCAGCAGTCATGAATTAGTAACTCATCAGCTGACCAAATGGCTCTTGTCTGTAATTAATGTGAATGGGTCATGACATTTTTTAGTCTCATTGATTTATTTAGTATACATTTTGCTTATATTAGATTGGATTGTTGTATTTTCCGGTCTAACTTTCCTTTTAAAGTTTTAATACATTCCTTGTTGATCTTCTTTTTTCATGCTGTGTCCAGGGGCCTAGCACCAAACTCTGGGCCCAATGCACAAGCAGTGGAAGCTCGAGGTTCACAACTACCTACGACACCATTTAATACTTCAATAAACTGATGCATTTACCTAAAATATTAGGGTTTACATTAGTTAACAACATTTAGTGTGATCTTAAAATTATATTTAAAGGAAAATAAAATTTCACTCCTCAGGGACCCTCCCCCCCACTGGGCCCTGGTAACTTAGTCCCACATTTCACCCCCACTACGCCCCTGGTTGTGTCTATTGATTTTTATTGATTAGTTTTAGTTTATTTATTTTAGTAGCACACTACAAGTTAAACCAAACAAAAATGTTTAGAAAGAAATGGTTCATTTTCATTTAGCCGCATTTCAGTGAAACTGTTTAAAGTTAACTACAATGACTCTGGTTCTTGGGTGCTCTGCATGGTTGAATAAAAGTGAACAGAAGAACTAAATAAGCTCTACAAAAACATTATGTAGTATACTGAAAGGTTGGCAAACTTCAGGCTTAATTAGATAATAGTAAAAAATTATAAAAACTCTATTGAAGTTGTTTTTATACACGTTATTTGATAAGTTTTCACAAAAACAGGTGGTTTGTTGTGAGGACATCTGCTGTAAATTACACTATAGCGCCATCTGCCGGTGTGTTTAGAAAATGCTGTGAGGCATTATAATATGTTCAGTTGAGTACTATGCTATTTACATTGTATTTATAATATCATATAGTAATGGTCTCTGACTCCTGTAAAAAAAAAACAACAACAACAACATATTTTATGATTTTTTGGAGACTGAAGAGCTCCTTCTTTTAAACTTTTAATAGCACATTTGGCAATGTGTACTATCTGCACCTTATGCCACACAGCATTTATTTATTTATTACTACAGTCACTTTCCTAAATGCATCTTATTTATGTGTATTATGTATAATAATTTTTTTGTGTTACACATACCCATAGAGTGCAATACCTCAGTTATTTATATGTACATATACATATGGCTGTTTCTTTATACAGATTTTTTTTTACACTTATAATGTGTTATAAACTTCCTCTGTTAGTACTTATTTTCTTATTTATCTCTTAATTTGTATGTTTTAGCACAGTCTGGGGAGTACTTCTCAGCCAGAAAGAACATTTCACTGTATGTTGTACCAGCTATAACTACACGTGACAAATAAAAATCTTGAATCTTGAAAGAGGGCGACACCAAATATAATTAGGTTATATGCCTACAAACTTTACATAGCAGACAGCTGCTTAGTATGAGTTAAGTCCTTGATCTGTACTAGCTGATAACAAATATACCAAGTCCGATGTCTTACCTGTTATTAAAACTGGGTGGGAGCTGAAAACCACCCAGAAACTAGTGAGCATCATTATAGAGCCTCAGACCATGCGGAAGGGCAAGATTAGCCTTCGGTTCTCCCAGATCGGCTGCATATAGACGTCTGCTGTAGGGGTAATTTCAGTTTGTGGGTGTTTATGTGTGTGATCCTCCCTAATGTGGTTGTGCTCAAACCACGGCACCTAAAAACCCTCCTGTTTCCTCCTGAAAGCAGAAGAATCCTACTGAAACTCTATTGAAGAAAAAGCTGACAGCAGAAAACAGAAGCTAATCACTCAATCCAAGAAAATCGGCTGGAGAACAATATACACAAGCTGCCCACAAGAGGTTATCATTTCGGTGCTCCATGCAGCAAAGCAACTCACCCGGCGCTGCTGCAGGGCACTGACCCTAAATAAGTGCAGCCTCATGAATAAGATAAAAGTGTCTAAATGAATGCTTATGTACTGTGAAAATGACTACTAACAAGCATGAAATCATTCTGCAGAATATGTGAATATCTCACTCTTAGTGTATATTTTTGTATGGTTTTAAATCAATGATCTTGTTGCAGGTGTTCCTCTCTTTCTCTCCCTGGGAAACAATTGCAACTAGTCGAAGTCTAAACAATCACAAAGTTATTATTCAGTGTCTTTTTTATCAAAAGAACACACTGAAGGCCATGTGAACCAAAAACCAAATTAGTATCAATGCAGGTGCAAGGTCAGCTGAAGGGAGACACACAGTAAATGACAAAAAAACATCAGTTCCAGGAGTTAATACTGTGCAATAAAAGCAATAACATCATTGCACCAACACACGCACAAATATATATAGATTGTTGTATGCATATATTAACCTATTTTTAATTATTTGTTTATAAATCTATACAAATTAGAATTTTAAATTTGAAAAAAAATATATATATATTTTGCATGTGACTTTTTTACATTAGCATCTCTCTCTCTCTGTGTATCTATCTATATATATGTGTGTGTGTAGCATTACCAATACTATGTATACATTTTAAATACATTTTTAGTATTTTTATTTATTGCTTTTATACTGATTTTTTGCTACCAGTTCACTAAATAGTCATAACTATTTTTATGTTGTTTTAAGTTTGGCATTTACCCAGAGATCTTCTGTGAGACTCACCACAACACACCAATTTATTAATTAAAAATCTCTAGCATGACAAAAAGTCAAACTCATCTATACTCATCTAATCTTAAATGTGCATCTGAACAGAAAAGACCTCTGATGTTTAATTGATATTTCAAATGAAGAATCAGCACAGATGAGAAATAGATTCCGTCTCACAGGCAGAATGAGTGTGTGTGTGTGTGTGTGTGTTAACTGCTCTTTAATCGAGTCCCTGCACATCTGTGTCCACTCTGTATACCGACTGAAATAGAAGGGGAGTGAAGGCTGGCAAACAGCTCTGTCATTTAAATGATAAAAATACCAGTAGAGCTGGGAGGGTCCACCGCTGTAAGCACAGGCGGCACAGCCGAACATTACAGAGACACATGAGAACTAAACCACAGCATCCCTCCTGTCTCTCAGAACTCCTCACAGCACAGAAGTCATGTTAACTTGTTCCTCATAACCCAATTAACATCCATGAAGAGTAACCAACATTGGTCTAGCTGGGGTCTGTTCAATAAAACAAGTTTACCAAATAACTTAAGCCAGGCTTAATGCAGTTAGTCTGATTCATTGCCAGTTGTTTTAGTTGAAAATAAGTCAGACCTATTGAAATAAAGTTGTTTTATGAAACAGGCCCCTGGTCGTCAGCTTAGGCCAAGCCAGTTTTAAGATTGTGTTGCATCTGCGAATTTTTCGCATGCGAAATCCAGTTATTTTTTAAGTTCCTCACACAAATTTTCACTGTTGTTTAAATTTTACACGTGAATTTGTTGCGCTGATAAAAACCACTGTTTGGTTTAAAAATGACTTCTGTGCCAGCTATGCTTTATACATCCCAAAACTATTAATAATGGATTTCAACGCTAACGTGACGGCTTTATTTATCCCACTGGTGACAGAAATCTGTTCAAAGAGACTCATATTGAGGAAATTAAATATTTTATTAAATACAGTTGAGCCTTCATAAAATAGAACTGTAGGGTAGATATGAGTACATTGACATTAATTATGAAAAAAAAAAACAAATCTAAATAATAATAAATTCATCACAGAGAAAATGACATGTTGATAAAGTGAAGAGAAGATGAACAGTCCAGAAGGTTGGCAGGAGTTTTTGGTGATGGGATTGTTCGAGTGGCTCTGTCTACCTGCTGAAGAGCTTCATGAAGCTCTGGAATCCGTCTTCACCAAAGAAATCAAACGTTCCCTCTGAGCTTCCCAGATGAACCACGAGCAAGACCAGCAGACCCAACACCAGCAGAGGAATCAGGAGATTCCAGCCCGATGCCAGAATGTTGTACCACTTCGCTTTGTCCGAGCATTCCTGTGCAGCACGCATGTCGCCCAAGGTCTTCTGATCTCGAGCCTGAAAACAAGCAGATGGAAATAAACTCAGATAGTTGTTTTTCAGCACACAAACTCCTTAATTAAAGAACCTTCTTACCTTCTCTGCACTCTTAAAATTTAAGAAGAACCTTTCGTTCAATCTTTTAATTTCACAAAAGGTTCTTCAGATTATTAAAATGCTCAGCACACTTTGAAAAAAAAATATGGTTCACTGAAAGTTTTTTTGGGAAACCAAAAATGGCTTTGCTGCCCCTTTTGGGGCTTTTATTTTAAAGAGTGTGCATCCCATCTATATAGAGTTCTTTAAAGATGATGTATTGTACCACTTCAGAGGTTTTTCTTACCAACTAGAGGTTCTTCTATTGGACGTTTAAACCCATTTTGGTTCTAATTAGAATCTTGATGGTCCAGGAATATTGAAAGCGCCAAGAAATAGCCAAAGCTATTCAAAAGGCTTTGGTGTTTGAGCTCACCTTGATGGAGTAGATCAGAGCCATGAATCCCAAGCAGCAGAAATTGACATAAAGAGTGTTGCAGAGCGACCAGACCAGGTAGTCGTTTGGTGGCTTCTTGCCCGCGTTACTCATGTTGACCACCGTGGAGCCGCCAGCCTTTCGGCTCGATTTACATTTAGTGAGCGGAGTGCAGTCATTCACGTAGCTGTATGTAGCGTTATCCATCCTCGGAGGTCAGGGGTCGAAACTCCTGGGAGAATCTGAAGAGGAATTACTGAGGAGAAAGATCAGGACACTACTTATACAACACTGCAGATGGGTGGAGTCAGAGACGGAGAGCGATGGAGAGAGTGGTCATTCATTATGTGGTTGTTGCTAGAGAGATGAGGGCAGGGTGCTGCTTCTAGACATGGACCCAACAAACTCTCTAGGTTTGTCAAAAAACGCATAATTAAAATCTTAACTGACTCTTTTTAAAGCACTGTAAATAAATAGAAATTCACTAACGTACTTTAAAACTTGTTACTGGGTTAAAATGTTACTTTACCAAATATCTCCTATTTCTTTTAAAAGGGAATTTTGTGAGATTTTTCTTTAAAAAGAAAGATACAGAGGAGTTGTTTGAGGATAGAAATGTGGATGGGATGCAAGCCGTACTCGAACCTGGATCCTCATCAGAGCACCAAAGCTCAGATAAAGCATGTGTGCTAAAGCTGCACATTTCAGAAATCAAAGAAATCATGCAACTTTTGTTCACTGTGGTCAGTGTTCTGTTACAAAATATCAGCATCTGGGGTTCCTGTTTAAGAAAATGGCGCCCCCTGCTGTGAATGCACTAAAGAAGAAGTAGAATAAAATTCTCTTATCAAGGAATGTTTAATTTCTTTAAACATCGTGCAGTATTGTTAAGTCTTTCGAAGCCATGCAGTTTGTCTCTTGTGGGAGTAACAGTCTTAATTTAGAAGTCATTAATTTATATCAACTTTGACCTTTTGCCTAAAAAAAAAAAAAAAGAGAGCCTTTTATTAATTAGCCTACTTTAGTAAGAAAGCAGTAATTGAACCATAATGCAAACAAATAAACCCATAACTCAGTCATAATGCTCAAATATTCATATTTATTAATTACAAAATGACAAAAGGTGTTACATTCGTATTATCAGAATTCTATTCAGTTAAGGCAAAAGGGACGGAAAGAGTTCATTTTTCTTGTTTAACATTAAATGGCATCAGTAGCTAAGATGTAAAGAAATCAGAAGGCTCACAGTATTATTTTTAGACATTTTGTTTGCAGAAATATACTAAAACGGACTGATTTAGTTTGGATTAGCTTAAACATGCGTATGCATCAAAGGCCTCCGTTTGGTTTGACGGCATTAATCATGATTAAGGAATAATTTGCCAATAACACTCGTGTTGTGAATTGACCATATTAGATATGATGTCTGTATTTCTACAGCACATAAGGAATGAATGACTCTATAAATCACACTCTATAAGAGAATGAATGCGTTTATTATGATGTGTGTGGGGAGGGGGGACACTTTGACATCACTTCTTAGAAGCTGCAGCCACGGCAGACGCTCCACCACGAGTATAAACATGAATAGTGTTCTGGAGAGACAAAGAAGAGAGAAAATTAGGAAATATTTCCAACACAGAAAAAAAAAGGTATGGTTGGACTTTTTAATCTTAAAAATTGACTTTTTTTCCCCTCAAAATTCTGCATGTTTACAGGTGAGGTGTATAAAAATACGAGGGACAACTAAAATGATTAAGAAAAAACAGCAGAAAAAGAAAAGTCAGAAATTTGGGAGAAAAAAAAAAAAAAATTATTTTAATTTTGCCCCCAAAAAGCTTTCATGTATCCAAGTACCTCTGAGATACAATTAGAATAATTGTAACTTTTTTAAATTTACATTTTAGTTCAATTGTGTTGTGTCTGCGTATGCGTTTCGTTAATATAGGTTTTTTTTTTTTTAAATGTATGGAATTATAATAATTAATTTCAGCTTTTTATTCAGTTTTTACGTTTTACTCATAGCTATAATAATTAAATATAAACATTGATACACACTGGTAAAAAAAATAAATAAATGAATAAAATGTAAACTGTAAATATTAGCTTATGAGAACATTTCCCAAGAAAATCCTTTGGCTTTGAAAATCATTTCATTTTAGGCTTTGGCTATTCATTGTATTTGTAATTAATTGTACATTTTATTAGCAATTTCTAAGTGAAATACTCAAAATAAATAAATTTGGGGTGTACATGAGTGTGGAAGAATGTTTTCTACCTTTTTCCCTTCCGCGTTGTATTTATCCAGAAGAGCTTGAACCCGAGTGCCATAATCAGGGTGAACGGCCATCAGGTTTTGCACCTGCCAAAAAATTAAATAAAAATAAATAAAAAAGGAAAAAAAGAAATTATACACAATCCATCTAAATCACATTACATAATCCTCAACTCAATAAGAGAAGTTTGACTAGTTTGCATGAACAAAAAAACTCCACAAGCAAAAGACCATACCGCGCGCTCCTGAATAAACAGTTGAGCTTCTTTTAAATGGCCGGCCATGTTCTGACACAGACGCTCTCGCTCGGCTTCGTTTAACACCTCAGTGTAGAACGTGCGCACCTGCAGAACACATCAGAGTGAGAAATGTTATAACTCACCATAACTGCGATTATTCGTACACCGGCGCAAACAAATTCGCAAACGTACCTGGCTCACGTTGTCATCATCTGCGCTATTGTATCGGGCCACATCAGGAGACACTTTAAACTTGGACTCGATGAATTGCGGCTGGCAATCAGGAGCGCTGAAGCTGTTGGGGAAGTAGTTAGGAGCTCCCCCTGCAGGACAGGAGGGGACTGCTGTTGTTTTTGCCACACCAATAATTCAACAACCAATGAGTTGCAAGCGTTTGTCGTCATTTCTGCTGAAGGATGGTTGTGCTGGTGCAGGCTGTTAGTACAGTAAATCTGGCCCTAATACTATTTCTTAAACCCAATGTGTGACACTGCGTCTTGTTCTGCAGTGTATCACTCACCCTGGTTGTCATGCATGCACATGGGTCCGTCTCTCTGGTAGTTAGCCACACGGGTGCGGTAAGGGCAGTTGACGGGCAGCTGGAGGTAATTTGCTCCAAGCCGATGTCTGTGTGTGTCTCTGTAGGAGAAGAGACGCCCCTGTGGCGACAGAATTAAGTAATTACAGCATTTAGTCATTCTAGTCACTCTTGCAATTAGTTATTAGTCACTGACGCTTTAATCCAAAGTGATTTACAGGACACTTATTACAAGTAGGCAGAGCTTAAGTTCTTTGCCTTGAAGATGAAATAGTGAACAAGCACCTTTTGTGCATCATAAGCCTTTGCAGACGACCTTGGTGTCTGGGTAGGTTGCTTCATAGGTTTTGTGACACAGCAGCGCAAACATACCTGCAGCATCTTGTCGGGGCTGGGCTCAATGCCGGGTGGCATGTTACTGGGATCGAATGCCAGCTGCTCGACCTCAGCGAAATAGTTAACAGGGTTTCGGTTCAACACGAGACGTCCCACAGGAATCAGAGGGAAGTCTTTATGGGGCCACACCTGAGGGATACATGAGCTAGGTATCAGGACAGACACACCTACTCATTCTTTATTAGGACTATTTCATCACAGCTATGCAAGTATGGGATGCGGATACCTTAGTCAAATCAAACGGATTCCACTTCCAGTTCTCCGCCTGCTCGAAGCTCATGACTTGGATGTAGAAAGTCCAGGATGGGAAGTTGCCGTTGGAGATGGCATTGTAAAGGTCTCTGATGGAGTAATCCGGGTCCGCGGTTGCTAGACGATCGGCCTCTTCAACTGACAAATTCTTGATGCCTTGATCAGTCTGAAAGAAAAGAATGGGTAATAATAGAATTAAATTAATTTATTTGCAATTATTAAAAATTAATTTATATTAAATTTTAAGTTGTTTTTTATAACAACAATTATTAAATTTAATAATTTATTTGCAATTATTAAAAATGTATATTGAATTTGAATTTTTTTTATAATAATAATAATAATAATAATAATAATAATAATAATAAATTTTATTACCTCTTGATTAAATTTCTTTTGATTGGACTACAGTACTTTTGATAATAAAACTGTATTTAAAAAAAAAAAATGAATAAACTGAATTCAGAATAAAAAAAAATTCAAATACAAATTTGGGGAATAAACAAATACTAAGAAGCTGTATTTTTGACTAAATTAAACGTCATTTTGTCACTTTTAACTGTAGATCACACAAACAGTAAATACCTTGTAGTGGAACTTGCAGTACACAGCCTGTCCCTGAGCATTGACCAGTTTAAAGGTGTTCGATCCGTATCCGTTCATATGACGGTGGCCATCAGGAATTCCCCGATCGCTGAACAGAAAAGACACCTGCACATACACACAAATCATCATGGAGCAAGGCATTCTGCAGAAACATGCAAAAGTGTGTGTCTTCTGCTGCCGTACCTGGTGCAACGATTCCGGACGCAAACCCCAGAAGTCCCAAACCATATCGGGGTCCTTCAGGTGAGTCTGCGGATTACGCTTCTGAGAGTGGATGAAGGATGGAAACTACACACACAGTTAACACAAATACTGTTAATACAGGGACAAGGCTCTTCATGTTACATGCGTGTGAACTGCTTCTCACCAGAAGTGCATCCCTGATAAAGAAGATGGGGGTGTTGTTTCCTGGAAGATCCCAGTTGCCCTCTTCGGTGTAGAATTTCACTGCAAAACCTCGAGGATCCCGGACGGTGTCTGCGGACCCAGACTCACCAGCTATAAACAAGCAAATACATATTTATCATGGTGCAAAGGTGGTGCTTTATACAGGAGTGAGAAAATGTTCCTGTCACATTGTTTCTGCATGTGCTCTTTACCCGCTTACAAAACCACCTGGCTGCATTTCAGAGAACGGAGTGCTGTGAACTTTCTAATCCCAAGTCCAGACTCCCCTGGAAATGTTATAGTATCCACACAGAAACGTACCCACAGTGGAAAAGCGAACGGCGATGGGTGTCGTCTTTCCCACGTGCTCAAACACTTTGGCTTTGCTATAGCGTGTGATGTCATGGGTCACTTCGAAGTGGCCAAACGCTCCTGTGAGGGGACAGAGAAAAGATTTGGGGTTCATACTTTCCTTTTAGTACAATCTTTAGTGTCCCAATATTGTCTATCCAGAGCTCTCATGTGCACCAAGACTGTTCAATCAAATCATAGTACTGTCATGGTTTTAAGCGTTTCAGCATGATTTCTTCTTAAGAAATGCTGCTCTTTTTAATTGTCCATTTAAAATATTGTCACAGAACATGATTTTACACAACTGATAATGTGTTACCTGCTCCTTTTGCATGCACGACTCTCTCTGGTATCCGCTCATGGTCAAAGTGGGCCATTTCATCATTAAAAACCACATCCTGGACCAGCATTGGGCCACGTGGACCTGCCGTCATCGAATTTATCTTGTCCCCTACCGGGACTCCGGCTCCAGTGGTCAGGCAATCTGGCCGCTGAGGGAAAAAGCAAAATATCTAAACTGATAATATATAAACAAAACCAAATCATTTTACATGTTAAACACAAATAATATGTATTTAAAAACAATATTCAATAGTCAGTCCCTTTCAAATCATATCATAATACTGGTATGTACTTGTCTGAATCCGTGTTAAATAACATGATTATTTATTGAACTAATCTGACAGTGTGTAAACTAATTTTATTAAACTGGCATAAAACATATTAATCTATAGGCATTTGGACTGAAAATAGTGATTAAATAACTCTAATAGTTATCTACTTATCTTGTTAAAAAAAGCACTCCTGAAACAGGGGGGTGTTGTGACCCTTTAAAGCACACAAACCGAGCTTATATTTAACAGAATATAATATCCAAGTTTTGCAGCAGACCTGAGAGCCACGGCCCTCCTTGCAGAGTTTCATCTGATCCGTCGCCTTATCTCTGTCTGCCATTATTCAGCTCTTCAATAACACGGATCTAAAGCTCAAGCTCTGTCTTCAAGCTTGTTGTTTATTAAGGTTGGTAACAGTCTGCTTTTTGCACTTGAATTTAAACCCTTGCGTGATCACCACCCAGCTGATATCTATTAGCCACTGCCAACCCAGATAGAGATAGAGTAAAAACGCACACAATGGGCGGGGATGTAAAGTGGTTGTGTCTTATTAGTCAAGAGCGAATTTTGCCGTGATACCTGTTACTTTTCTCAACGATGAACCTGGTGGACCGTTTACATCTTATCCCAGGTTTTTTTTTTTTTTTTGCAGTCAGATTAAAAAACTGCTAATTTGCAGCTATTACTTATATAAATGAATCATTTACATAATACAATACAAATTTAAGCATACTTTTGTTTCACAGTTCACACGCACGTTGTGTTTTCATGTTTTATGGGGACTCTCCAAAGGTGTAATGGTGTTTATACCGTACAGACTTTATGTGGTATTGCCCTACACTGACCCTACACCTAAACCTACCCTTTACAGGAAACTATGTGCATTTTTAAAAACTTAATTCTGTGTGATTTATAAGCGTGTTTCCTACTGGGGTCCTAACAAATGTCCCCACAAGGTAAAAATTTATTGGTATTCCTATTTTTGTGGGGACAATTGGTCCCAATAAGGTGATAAATACCAGGTGCACACACACACACACACAAATTCACAAGAGCCAATGTGATACATGTTGAACCAAATATGTCATGACAGATTTTCATTTTTGTTTTGTTTTTCAAGGGATTGCATATAACACTGAATAACATTTAACTGCAAGTTCGCTGGACTTATTATTATACTTGTAACTAATATTATTTACATATTGCAATACAAGTGACACAAGAAAACAAAAACTGACTTCATACAAACCACATAAAGCATTTTTATTAATTTTATTAATTAATTTGATTGCAGTATGTCCTACATTACATGTGCATGCACTGTAAAGATATGTTTTACCATTCTTTAAATCTTTTAAAGTTCACCAACATCAGATGTACACTGCAAATGAGAATATTGCTTCTATTAGGGTGAGTTTGGCACAGAATGAAGTTTAATGACAAGCTTAAAATATTGTTAGTAGTAAAAACGAATCACTTCATCAAATCAAACGACTTCACTGCAAGAAGCTCAAATCTGTTATTCGATCTACAAAACATTTTAGGTGTTTAGGACGTGATTCACAGATTTTGGTATGAAGTTTCTACATTCTGTCATCAGAAGATTGAATTATTGCAGCAGTCAAACATTTCTACATTTTCTTTCGTGCCGAAGAAAACTGTGAAATGAAAATATATACTGGTTTATACATATTCCAGTTTGATATGAATGCATGTATTTTATGCAGTGTTGGGGTAATGCATTACAAAGTACAAAACTACAAAGTACATGTTCTTGTGATGAAATAAAGTAAGGGATCTATAGGTTACTCCCGTAACCACTGTTACCTGAGACATGGAACGAGTACTGCGTCTTACTAGACGCTATGGGGAAAACTCCTTTTTCCCCCCTAACTGAAGCCTTATATAAAACGCAGTTTTATTATCTACTAAA
>JAUCMT010000059.1:3122834-3140238 GCA_032357475.1 Enteromius thamalakanensis
GAATACCAATATGGCGGCGCAGTGGCTTCACTTCTATGACGTCATGAGCTATCCAGTTCTCTATATAGATCAGTGGTACTTCCCCTTTAAATCTTCACGAGCTCCGCTGACCCCACCCCTCTTTTCCGAAGCCTCTCAGAGGATCTTTTTTTAGCCGTATTCATAGTGAAACTTGCTAATTAAATGACGATTAACTGTTTGTGAACTATATCCCTTTAAAACTAAAATCTTTTTTTTTAATTTTGTTATTAGGAACATCTGTAAAAGTTTGTTTAAATAATTTAACATTCTGTCCAGCAAAACTGGACCCAGGAAAACGATACTGAGGAGAAAAAAAAAAAAAGACTAATTTCATCTTAAAGACCCAATGAAACACCACTTCTATTACACCTTTTCTTCTGTCACATCTCCAATTTAGATTTCATAGGGTCTTAAAAAACAACAGATTGTATTTTAGTTGGTGTTCTTTTGTTCTCATTCCACTGTTAGAAGCTGAAAGCGCACAAGCACACAAACACAGACCCTCCTCCGTTAGTCGGGTTAGACGAGAAGAGTGTGTGTGTTAGTGTGATGGACAGTGAATGTTTTCAGATATACAGACCTGGACGCTGCAGTGGATTCAGAGTCCTTCTATAACAGAAGGCAGAATAAGCACACGGAGGTCACTTGATTTCATCTGCTGCCTGTGTGTCTAGACGGCTAACAGCCAGGCAATGAACTTACCGCAAATTCAAAATAGGAGGAGGCCACGGACGTGATGGAGTAGTTTCTTTGAGGGCTGGCAGCCATCGAGCGCATTGCTCCACTCAGATGGGAAATATTCTCCTTATTCCTCTCCAGCCCACGAGGGGTTCGGCCACGGGCAGGTGTCCGCGCACCCAACTAGCATAGAAACGGTTTACCGCTTTAATGATTATACTACAAATTAACAGAAAATATCTAGCGCTTAAAGCACAGCTTACCTTGGTGGAGGAAAGGGGCGGTCTCATAGAAGGGGAGGAGCATATTGAACGGAGCGTCGTGTTGGGGGTGGAGCTACACATGCTAGAGGTGGAGTTTAGCTTAAAAGAAGAATGCATTGTTTTTAAAATAAGATATTAGCACAAATTGAGTACAATTAATAGGTTGTTTTAAATCTACTGATGCATGCTTTTCTGCTTTTTACAGTCTTTAATATTTTCATTTTTGTAATAAGAAACGTTACATTAAAATCAAAATTATAAATTAGCAATTTTCTATTAGCCCTTATTAAAACTGATCTTTTATGAAATTTATGATTCATCTATAAAATTATATTGTTATGCACACACAGACATGCATTTATTACAAAAAAAACACACATTTTGTAATAAATGCTTGTTTCTGTGTGTGATGGATTTTTTGAAAATTTTTTAAAAAAACAACATACATTTTTTCCTCCGGTATTAATATTGACATCAGAACATTGTTTGGTTGATAATTAGTACAACTATGCAGTCATTACCTTGCGTGTTTTTCCAGGCGTTGGCGTTCCAGCGAGTCTCCTCTTGGTTGGGGTTCTGATGATGGTGCCATATAACAGATCTTCCTCCGTCTGTTTGATTTTCTTCATTTGCTGCACAGCACACAACTCGTGTCATAAACTAATATTCCAAATAAGAGGAACGTCAGTAGTAGTAGTAATATCAAGAAGAATGTGCTCCTACCCGATCCTGTTTTTCTCTCTCTTTCTCCATGCGGTGTTGATTCCACTGATCTTCCACATATTGCAGGAATGGCTGCCCATTCACACGAAACTCTTTACAGTGCGCCGCTTCCCATTGGTCAATCTGAGCCTTCAGACGCTTCTCCAACTGGTCAATCAGACAAAACAGAGATAAATTAGCATACAAGCCAATCTAGGCAATCAAACATCAAGAGATCGCCTAAAGAGCGGCTCAAACCTTTGGCAAACTCTTCTGCAGGTCGACTCTCTGTTTCTCCTCCTTCAGCAGGTTTCCTCCCCTGTTGTTAAAGCGAGATGGGTCTGTGGCTTTTTTCTGGAGAAACATGACCAACCGTAATTAGACTCAATTTCAGAAACGCTACAGTTTCTTACTCTTTCTCACTTTATGTATCACCTCCAGTTCCTGATAGAGAACCCAGTTGCTGCTCCAGGTGGAAACGGCGTCATATAGCTCGCTGTGCTCTGCATAATCCTGCTTCAGACGCTCCAACTCCAACTCATGGACACGCAACACGTCCTCATCCAGATCATCTATCAGCACAAAACACCACAATCTAACATCAAGCAACCTTTGTGCATTTTAAATACTATTGCTCAATGCCAATTAACACAGTCTTCAATCAATATGCCACATTAAGATTAGGTCAGCATTACATCACATTTTGTACTCTGAAGAATGCTAATTGTGATTTTGCCAAGCAGCTAGCTGTTGGCATACCGCTGTGGTAGGGAGTGAAGGCTCGTCTCTGCTCCGGGCTGTAGTAACATTTCTCCCAAAACTTGACAATCTCGGATCTGATTGCGTTAATAACGCGCTCAATGTTTTTCTTCTTCAGTTCCTCCATTCGCTGAAGCTCTGCCTGCAGCTGTGACACAGCGAGAAAGAAAGAGATGTTTCGAATTCCAGCAGAAGCTCAAGATGACCTAGTTTAGTGACAGGTGAGTGTACTTACTGCGTTCAGTCTGCTCTTTGTGCTAGTGTGGGTGTTTGGCATGAGACTCTCTCTTTCTTCCTCAGGAACCTGCAACATCTCCCACAGCTCCTCAATACGACCACGGATGGACACACACAGCGCCTCACTTTCAGCTTTCTGGCCCTCCAGCTGAAATACAACACACACACACACACATCATTAACCAGTGACATTTCACCTACTGAAAAACAAAACACTGACATCAAAAAGTATACCACGATGCAAGGCTGAATTTTCAGCATCATTACTCCAGTCTTCAGTGTCACATGATCCTTCAAAACTCATTCTAATATGCTGATTCGGTGCTCAAGCAACTTATCTTCTTATTGTCACTTTTTAAAACAACTGTGCTGCTTATTTCTGGAAATCATGATCATTATTTTATGATTTAATAATGCGTTTATTTGAATCAAGTTTTTGTACATTATAAATTACTATTAATAGTTATTATAAATATACTAATTAATTATAATGTATTCTTTGCTTAATATCCAAGTAAATAAATCAGACTTTGAAAGGGTTCATCATTTCAATTTAATGGCTTAAGGCAGCCAAGATACGCCTGCTTTGTTCCTCATTTTAGCTGACAGTGTTTGGGTTACACCCATAAAACCAAAGGAACACCTAAAAAGCACTGTGTGTACCTGGTGCAGTAACACTTTGAGTGAGCTGAGGTTTTCCACGGAAAGGCAGAAAGCGTCTTCATCTTCACACACAGCGTCTTTCTCAAAGGATGTGTCAGGATGCTGTTCCAAATCCTCCATCAAGACGGTGATCTGATGCTTCATTTCCACAAACTCTGCATGACGGCGTTTCTACAAACACACACAAGCTGTCACCAAACTGGAAATACTTTCATATTCAAAGCAGCGGGTAGGATATACCAGCTGCCAAAATACGGGAATAATTAGGGTTCTCTCCCTCAGAATGGCTACATTTATTTGATCAAAACTTTAGCAAACACAGTAATTGTGAAATGTCACTACAATTTAATAATAACTGTTTTATATTTAAATATATTTATTCCTGTGACGCAAAGCTACATATCCAGCATCATTGCTTTAATCTCCAGTGTCACATGATCACATGAGAAATCATTTTAAAATGCTGCTTAATTTTAGGTGCTCAGTTATAATTAATTCTTACAGTAAATTTATTTTTTTTATAGAAACAACATTTATGTAAAATCTTTAATCTGTGTTGTCTACAATTACAAAGTAAAATAAAATATAATTTTATTAATGCATGATATATATCATACATGCATGCATATATGATACACATATATGATATATATATAAAAAAACAATAAATCTAGACTTTTGACTGGTAATATATTTTTTGAAAATGTAAAACCGCATGCATTTCCTGAATACTTAATATTTTTAATTTGACAGTTCTGAAAGTGTGTTAGTATGTGTTTTACCCTCTCCTTATTGCGGGCGTTGATGTGTTCTCTGTAGTTCTGCAGCTGCTGTTTTGACGGCACGCGTTCGGGGTGGATGGGGAAGAGGTCATCACACAGGATGTCACACAGATCTTGATCTTGCTGAATAAGATTTTTCAGCTCGCTCTGACGAGCACTTTTCTCTTTCAGCATCATTTTGACCTGCGTACGCAGATCCTTCTCAAGCTGCAGCATCGTAATACCATCATCCCCCTGCCAAACACACAAAATCTCCAGTCTAAATGGCCGGCTTGACAAAACATCCAGAAGCAAAAGGGCATCGACTGTTGTTATGCTGTTCTCCGAAAACCCTGTATCGGAGCGACTCACCTGATACTCATCCACCTGAAGCTCACTACACAGGCTGGCCACCTCTTTTCTGCACGCTTCAATACTGCTAAGTAAGCGCTTCTTTAAGCCTTCCTCCTCTGCAATCATCATATCCAGCAGATTCTGCAATCACAAAGATTTCACAGTGAATTTGTGTCTCCATTCTCCAGCCAGCGAGAAACACAAATGAGCTGAACTGACTTTGATGTGCATGTGAACGGCGTCTGTTCTCTGCAGCCTTTGGTCTTCTGGGATCCCGATCTCCTCCCAGATATCCCTCAGCTCACAGAGAGCCTTGTTTAAAGATGCCACAGACTCTGCAGCGTGGATTTCACTGAAATGACACACATTCATGTTTAACACATGCTCCTGATTGAGTTGAAAATTAAACATTATAGTAAAATGAACTAATGTTTTTTAATACTTCTGTTATCAAATCAGCATAATTGACAATACCACTTATTATTGCACTACAAATATATTAGCAAAATAATCATTTCTACTAATAGATGAGCAGCATTATTGACGTATCTGCATTACTGAACAATACAATCACTATAATGTGCACTATAATTAGTGATCATAATTGACGTAACTGGAAAATAGCTGTTTATAAATATCAGTACTTAATAGCCAATACTGAATTTAAATAAACTAAAAGCAAATCACGAAAACATCGACCATTTTTAACCTCGACTCGGACGTTATTTTGACTTCACAACACATGAAGCTAACAAAACATATGCTAATCTTCAAACTACACATTTCAAATTCTCTCTTTCTCTTACCTCTTCCTCATCCTGTCCTTCAGCCGCAGATCTCTGATGAGATTTAAGTGCTATTTTAACACTTCTGAACTCTATTGTTCGCTTTACTTCGCGATCTATCCGAGGACGAATGGTTTAAAACGTTTGGGTAAAAATTCAAACACCGCACCTAAACGCCTCTGTTCTCTGATTGGCCGCGACCAAGCTAGGCAACTCGATTCTGATCGCTGATAGGCTGACCGACCTCAAAGGATGTTTTCAAGTGCGCTGATTGGCTGCCTTTAAGCCAGCTGACTGACCAGTTTTACCGGCTGCTGATGAATGAGCCATGACGTTCGGAAGCATTAATCAGCAGAACACCATTAATCGAATTTTGATTGATTGATTGATTAGTTATATATATATATATATATTTTTTTTTTCTTTCTATAAATGTACCAAGTCTCTTTGAATCTGTCGAATTGGTTTTAAATAGTATCTTTTTTGTGACTGTCTAATTTACTAATACCGTTAGGCCTATGCGATGAGTTTCTTTTTCGTTTAAGAAAATAATTTTCATATATTAAAACAATGTGTTGTTTGTAAACACATAGATAGATACACACATTAAAAAAGCAGTATTTGTGAGGTTCAGAGGTTTATTATTTTGTTCTGTTGTTGAATACTGGTAGAGAAACTAAATAAAAAGCAGTTTGACAGTATTTATCCAAACCTGCACTTCTTATTACATTCAAAACATTAGAAAACTATTTAACTGATGCATAATAAATGTCACAACAGTATTCAATTAAAGTCATTCTAAGCTTCTTTTCAAAATATGCTAAACATTTGTTTTTGTTAACTAGATTAATCTTTGTCAAGTTAAACCTATCTACAGTTCTGTCATCATCAACAGGTGAAAAATCTTTGACATGAAAAAGTCAATCAACAGCTAATCACGTGGTGTCAATATAATAAACATAATTACAATGAAATCTGTCAACAAGCAGCACTGAAAGACATGTCTGGAGTATTAAAGGATACATTCATTCATTGTATTTATACATTCATTTACAGAGCTCAAGTAATAAATTCATTAATGCATTAATATAAATGATTAATATGCTCATATAGCTGAATAAATTTATACATTTATTTATGGATTTGAGGGTTTTTTCAATCATTGGGGTGGCTTCTCGTTTAGCCACTGCGAGTCATAAGCTCTTCCAGGGCTCTCTCTTTATGGTTCTCATGCACCAGTAGAACTTCTTTAATGGTGCTCTGCTGGAAGCCCATCTCACAGAACTGAGCCAGCAGAAACAAGAACTCTGAAGCCTGAGAAAAACAACATACAGTTACAATACATCAGATTAGTCATATTTGATGCACTAAATGTTGGCTGGATTTGTAATGCTAAATGCTAATTGGATGTGTGTTTTAAGCAGGGACATGTGTTTTGACCGTGACGTGGCATGCTAAATGCAGATTTGATGGAGGGTTTGTCCACTGAAAACCAATTGGTTGCTAAATTGAGACACATTTCTTGCACTAGATGCCAATTGGTTGCTGATTTGAGGGGTGTGTTGCACACTGAATGCCAGTTGGTTAAATGTTTTGGAATTGTTTTTGTCCATTGAATGCAGATTATCTGCACTGGATGCTGATTGGTTGCTGATTTGAGGGGTGTTGGGTGCCGATTGGTTGACTGTTTACAGCACTTAAAGCAGATTTGATGGGTCTTACCTTGGTCTCACAGTTCTGGAACATCTCTAAAGCTTCTTCCACCTGAGTCTTATCAAAACCCAGCCGACAGAGACGGTCACATGACATCAGATAACTCAAAATCTGGAGATGGAAAAAGAATGGGCAAAAAATGTTTTATACATATATACATATATATATAAATATATGTGTGTGTGTGTGTGTGTGTGTTACCTGATCAGGACTCTTGGGCCCTGTCCTCTGCAGTGCTAGAATGGCAGTGTGCAGTGTGTATCCATGTTGTGTAATAGCTTGAAGAACATCCCTTTCTTCTTGACTCAAAGCACACAGCAGATCTGCATGAGTGTCCTGTAGCCCTGCGGACGTCCGTGGACGCACACCCTGAAACGCAAAATTTAAAGAGGGTGAGTAATGACAGAATGTTAATTTTTGTGTCCCTTTAAGACCTATGTCTTATATTATACAGGTTATACAGTGTGTTACATGTGAGGATGGTCTCTGAGGCCTGGCGGAGGGCAGTGGTCCTGCGGACGAGGGTCGCGGCTGTAGGAGGGTGTGTGAGTTTCGTCGGGCGCTGGTTCTCGCTACGGTCGGTTTCCTGCGGGGGGCTCTAGAGCTGTGAGGGCTGCTCTGAGGCGTTCGGCTGAGGCCAGGGGGGACAGGCCTACGTATGTCTTTTACAGAGGAGGCGGAGCTTGGCCGGGCCTTGTGGAGCGTGCTAGAAGGGGTGGGGCGAGGGGTGGAGTCTCGCTGGGTGTGACGGGCAGAAATCCACAGGCACTGTGGGCCAGAACTCTTCGGCCTTTCTTTGCTACTAACAATCTCATCCTCAGATGAGCTCTCTTTGTCTTCGCTATAGCCGCCCTCGAAGTCCATGTCAGCAATGAGGAACTGGACCGCCCGAAGTGGGCGGAGCCTCCGTGAGTCAGCAGCACTGAGGCTTAAGCTACGGGGGCGAGGGCCCAGTTCCCATAATTCTGCACTCCTGAGGTGCACCCCGTGGTTCTGCTGAGGGCTGCTGAACATCAGCCAATATGGTGGGCAGGTGGGACACACACTCTGGGGCGTTCTTTTGGCTTTCCTGTTCTTCCGCTGCTGTTCTTCCCATGCAGCCAGGATCTTCTTCTCCAGAGTGAATGAATACTGTTGAACATGACATCATAAGAACATTGTTATGTTATATACGAAGATACATTCAACATAACACATCAGCATATGATGAATATAAGCAAACAATATATATCATTCTGACCTTTGTATCACGCAGTATTTGAGCACAGTCTGGGATCGTAAGTTCAGGAGCTGTGACCAGCTCTTTCTGACCCAACTGTATCTCCACAGAGTCCAGAGCAACTTTAAATGGAAACTCGTCCAAGCTACACATTCTGCTGACATGCACAAACAGTTTATGATAAGTTAATCTGTAAAACAGTATCGGAGTAGTTTATTCTCATGTATATGTATTTCTGTTGTTTATATCTCTGTTAGATGCACATTCAGTGAACATGAAACACTTTGTCGTCACATCTCTTTTTTAAGCATAAACAAGCATTACTTTAGTATTATTTATATACTATTAAAGTTTTTATTTAGAATTTGAATTTTAGTGAAATATTTTACCATTAGGTTTTGTTATTTTTAAATATTACAGTGTAGATTGTATTTATTTTTATGGATAACAATTATTTAATAACAATTAAATGGAAATAAAATGCACTAAACCATAAAAAGGTGTTAGAATTGTGTTTGAACACAGTAAATTAATATATCCCACCTCAAAGGGGTTTTCAAATGTACAATTTAAAGCATAATACATAATAATTTAAATCACTAAATACATTTTAATTACAAAAAAATATCAATTTATATGATGTAGTCATATATTAAAAAATATTTAATATTTTGCTGCATATTACATTACAATGCTTAATTGTAGTAAAAACTTAAATTAAAATTATTTTATATATAATATTTATAATAAAATAATTTGCATGCAACCAAGTTTAACTCTAAACTGGTTTATGTATAGATTATGATTGGTTAAAAGATATGAAATAAAGATTTCTTACCTGTAATTTTGGTTGCGTCTCGGAGCAGATTGGATGTGTGTGTAACAGTTACGTGTATTGTTCCTCAGAGTGTGGGATGTGCTAATAAGCTTCACGTGTGCATAATAACAGAAGCGTAATGTCCCCATGTGAATCAACCCAGGCTTACACGCAAACACACACACTATCAGGATTATACTCTGACTCACACAATAATCCTTCCGTATCCTGCTGGAACAAACATACGCATCATGTTCCTTTCCATTTCACACTTCACGTAAGGTGATGAAGAGGTTACTAAGAACTCCTTCTAAGAACTAAGATACTCAGAACTCCTAGAAACAATGAAGCATGATGCTGGATATGTAACAACATGTTTTCAGATGCATTCTCTTGTTATTAGTTTGAAGGCGTGCTGTCTGTTTACTCGCTGTGAATGTGAAAAAAAAGCAAAGACATCAGGAAATGACACAGCATCAGAGATAACTCGCAAAGTGATGGACCATATTGCATGAGCAGGGATGATTTGTGTGGTTTGTGACGCCCTCTAGAGGCCTTAAACTAAAACGGCAAGATACAACAAACTCATGTTTCAGGTTTCCTGATTTTTACTCATCATCTCAGAATTAGTTCATCACAACATATTTGTTTATTATTTTATTGATGCTTAGAATTGCGTGGAAAAAGAAAGAACTGCAAGATCTAAACTGAAGATGGATGTGAGGGGAAACGGTCTTAACAGTGAGAAAAAGTTGCCTTTAAAGAGTTATTACCTTTTATAAATGGCTTCTATGCTTCCCACATTTTCTGACAAATTTCCATATATCTTCTTAAAAACTAAACAATGCATAAAAAATATTACCAGCCTAAGAAATCCTTTAGAAGTGAACTTGAATGTCTATGCACTACGAGAACAAATGGCTTTTTAATGACCTTTTAACATTTAATTAAGTTTCTAATATTTACCCGGCCCACTTGTGAAGTTGCCTGCTACTTTCAGGACCCCATTTCATACCAGATCATTAATAAAAACAACAAAGAAGTGTTTTTTAAAAACCTATTCATAGTTTTATTATGAGCAGTTAACTCAGTAATGTAGAGCTAAATACCATGAGATATGCAGTTGTAGGTAAAAAGCAGTTTTGTGAAATCATCACTGGCAATAAACATTTGTAAATAACAGTAAATACATGATTTCAGTGAAATAGTGTGAAAGAAACTGATAAACCGATGAGCGAAAACACATACGTTCTCCAGGTTACAGACATCTGCTGATACTTTCACTTTCTCTCAAGCTCTTTCTGTGACACAGAATCGGGCTTGTACTGCTAAAATGATTTTAAACTACACTCGAATTATTATATACAAATACAGTTCAATACAACATATTGCTACGGTGTGACCCGCAAACATTCAGCGTGACACACACACTGCAATTTCTCTCTCTCGCACACACATTATTCCTGTTTCTCTCTAATGGAATTGATTAACTGTAAATGCTGCTTTGGAAATGGAAGATGGGAGCAAACCAATGGTCCCGCCCCTAGTTTGTGATTGACAGAGATACAATGCAGTGACCTCACATGAACCCTTTCCCATGCACTATGAATTATGAAATCCCTTTCTGCAATCCCTTTCTTTCACCTGAATATGTAAATGAGTTAGAAACAGGGAGGCGTGGCAATATCTGCATCCCAATTTGCATACTATCCATACTACAAAGTATACAACATTTTATTTAGTGTTCCACAAATGTGTCAATAAAAACAAAGGGTGTCAAAAAATATCCTCAAGGTGCCTACATAGTATACTTTATCTGTGGATGCCTTTTGAGCCCATATTACCCACAATCCCCTTGCATTATAGAAGAGGCGGAGCTTGTAACAGTACTTTATTACAACTTTTTTTTAGTTGTGATAGTAAACAATTATAAATTCCAAGACCAAAGCTGTAACAGCAGTTTTAAATATATGTAAAAGTTATAATAAATGTATCTTAATTTTATAAAATTATATATTGCAATACCAGCATACTACATATTCAAAGTGTGCATTTTCCCCAATCAACACTTAAATATATATCTGTAGTATTGTAGTACAAACTGGGATGCAGTATGTGTGTGTCTTGCTTTTCACTCCAAAGTTTGTCTCTATATCGCCTGAAACACACACGCGCACCTCAAAATAACACTACAACAAGGACAAAATGCTGAAGAATGTGCTGTCCCTTGTTCATATTAATGCTTCACACACACACAGTCAAATATCCTCGCATACACCTCGCTGTGAGTCTGATCCCAAAGCGTGCAATCTCATCAATTATGTGCCGAACAGGAACAGGAAGATAAAGAATAATTGCATGCTGAGAATATCAAGTGCGTTAAATATATATCTAAAATACTGTAACAAACGGTAACACTTGCTTTTAATGATTGCACATATATCCGTGTAGTGATATCGGGGTCAGGTCAGGGTTCGATTCATCCTGATAAGACTCAAAAGCAGTTTAGAGCCTTTACTGCGAGTGTAAACGCTACGATCGGAATCTGGAGTGACTCTAGTTTGATTAAAGTGAGTTTGCTGCCAATCCCTCTGATTGGAAACGCTCCTGTGTACTCTGGAGAGCCAAAGTACCGCTGAAGAACTAAACTGCATTTGTTTTAGGTACATAAGGACACTTTCTTTAATAGGGAGAGTATCAAGATCTTCTCTTTGATTATGCAAAATGTAAAAATACGTTTTTATCTTTGTGGTTTAGAGTATTGAGTCTTTGGTAAACTTTACAGTGCTCTTGTTGTGGTAGAAAAATATCCAATCTGTACTCTCGAACTAATCGGTACGATATATCAGGATCTGATAAAAACATATTCAAATGAAATGACTGATGAAAGATGATGTTTTTGCCACTTTCTATAAATCTCTCTCTCTCTCCCTATATATATATATATATACACACACACAGACACATATAAAGTAAGGCTTGTTAGACTCATTCATTCACTGACCTAACGTGTCCACGAAAGGACTCTTATTTTGGCGCCCCCTCACACAAATTCTGATATGCGATTATTATATAATAGGTATCCAATAGGAATCATAAATCATGATGCAGCTCATGTCAGATCAGTGGTTTCCTGCTGATACACACGAGTCCCTACAGCAGAATGAAGCGTAACTAAACACACCGGCAGAAAACCCACAACACACTCACACGTACACACACACGTCATGCAGTTTCACTTGTTTATAAAAGCAGCTCTATAAATGTGCCATTATCTGTGGAGTTAAATATGACTTCACTTTGTCACTTTTCATCCTGTAAACGGTTTGTTCGGACTCTCTGCATGGTATTAAAGGGTTAGTTCATCCCAGAATGAAAATTCTCGAGCCACTGATGTCACATGGACTGTTACTACTTTCTGTATCTAGTATCATTTCATATGTATTGCTGTCTATGGAGGGTCAGATAGCCTTCAGAAGATGAACAAAGGTCTTACGAGTTTGGAACGACATGAGGCCAAGTCATTTTGGGGTGAACTAACCCTTTAAAATTAAACCAAACCCAAACACATTCACCACAAAGTCAAACGTTACGGTTTCCTCAAATAGAATCACACGTCTGTACAGCGCAACATGTCTACACGTCCCAGCCTCATTCGTGTGATCGGATGCGATCAGATAAGCACGCCCTGTGGCTGCTGCAGGATCTTGATCACTCTGCTCAGAGATTCGGTCGTCGTGAAAGCCAGATACTGACAGCACAACCAGTCCTCAAGACTCACGCCGCAGCCCGTGTCCAAAGAGCGCTCGGCGAATTTGATCATCATAAGCGTTCGCTTCAGGTCCAGCCAGTTCTGCAGGACAGTGAGGCGCTGGACTGTCCCTGCGGAAGGGTTCAACGAATTGAACAGATCCTCTCGGGGGCCCCACAGCAGACACTGCAAACACGCCCGGGCGTCTGCCATCTGGATGCGCTCGGAAGGGTTGGGATTGAGCAGCAACGTGGCGAGCTGTTGAAGACCGTTGGAGTACAGGGATCGCAGGGGCAGCTGGGGCAAGTCGGAGCTGCAGTATTCCCTCTCCTTTAGCTCCGGAGATTCCTCGAATGGATTGGGTCGATGCAGCATCTCGTAGATCAGTATCCCGGTCTGGAATTCGTCGCACTTGCGGTATTGGGTGGCAGTGAGGAGCTCAGGTGCCAGACGGGACTGGTCTCGGAGCGAAGCGGGTTCCAGCACCACGTTCTTGAGTTTGGCCTGAGAAAAGTTGCTGATGATGAGCCGGGCGGGGCAAGCCGAAGCCGCGGCGGAGGAAGATCCGGATGCTGCGTTGTTGTTCGGTTCCACGAGCTCCAGGTTCCAAGGGTTCCCGGGGTGACAGTGTACCAGGAGGAGGTTCTCGAGCCGGAGGTCACAGTGTGTGACGTGGTAGGGTTTCATGTGCTCCAGTCCTGCACACAGCTGCAGCAGCAGGAGACACACCTGGCGTTCGTACAGCTCAGGGTTTCTCGCGTGCCTCTCCACACCTTCCTGTACGAAATCGGCAACCGTCTGGAATGGCACCTCTCGAGTGATCACCACAACACGGCTGCAGAGCTTTCCACCCGGACCTGCCACATCTCTCTCATCCTCATTTCCTTTTCCCTCTTCACCTCCTTCCGTACCACCTTGCTTGTCTTCTTTATCCTCGTCTCGCTCCCAGGGCAGCAGGCGCGCCGGGACGTCTGCCAGGAAGTGCCCACAGTCCTGCTGGATATTGAAGTGCACAGCGATACTCTGCCGAACTGCAAGGCTGTGAAAAAACTGCTGCTGGGTCTCCTTCACCACTCCCCGACAGATCTGAGATCAAACAGAAAGAGAAAGTTAATTTCTGCATATACATGCAAATCGGAGATAGCTACCAAGGCATTTTGAAGTATCAAACCATTATGGCCAGGAAAGCGCCGAATGTAATCTTTGTGGATAATTTCATAATGAAGTGTGATTAACTCTATCTGTATGAAAGGGGTCATGAACTGAGAAAATAAAACTTCCTTGTACTTTTAACCACATACACTTGAGGTCAAAAGTTTACAACCCCCTTTCAGAATCTACAAAATGTTCATTATTTTACTAAAATAAGAAGGTTCGTACAAAATATATGTTATTGTTTATTGAGTTCTGACCTGAATAAGATATTTCACATAAAAGATTTTTTTAAAAGATTATATCCACTTGATTTTTAGTAACGTGTTGTTACCTAAATGATCCACAGCAGTTTTTTAGATTGTTTTTGCAAGAAACTACATGCAACTAGGGATGTGTGTCGTTAAGGTTTTAACAGTATTACTACTTTTATCGTTACCACTTATCAATTCGGTACTTTAACGGTACTCTTATCGGTACTTTTTTTAACGTTTTTAATATTTAAAAACAATATAATAATGAAAAACTAATTGAGAACAGAATTAACTACACTTTTTTATGTAAAATAATAATGTGTAGCCTAACAAACACCAGTGTTTGAGCAAATATTACACAAACAAATGATTGTAAGACAAAACTCTTTTCATGAAAAAGAATGCCGGTAAGCTGCAAGAGGACTAACAATTTTTAAGCATTTAACTGCAGCTTTAACCAAAAAAAAAGTTGCTAAATGCAGCTAAACAATCAGCTTTGGCTAATGTTTGTTTTATTAGAACACATTCACATAAATGAGTTAACTGTGTTTGGGATTAAAAGTTAACCGTTAACGTCAGAGGACTTTTATAATTTAGCACCGGTACCAATTAAGTACCGAGTTTCGGTACCCATCCCTATATGCAACTATAACAGAAGGTTCAAATGTTCACTGATTTTCCAGAAGGAAAACTCATGCATTAAGAACGGAACAGAATGAAGACGCGTATATTTGTCTTATTTTGCTTAAACATCATATTTTGTCACTTAGTACTTTCCTTCAGAGGCTACAGAAGCTACATGCTTCCCAGAAGACAAAATAAGTTGAATTTACCCTGATCTTCAAATTCAAAGGGTTTTCACACCCTAGGCTCTTAATGCTTTGTTTTTCCCTCTGGAGCATCAATGAGCATTTGAACCTTCTGTTTGTTGTTTTTTTTTTTTATGTGAAAATTAACATTATAAGAGGACCTCAAATTCTATTGGAATCTATTGGAATCAATACAAGATGCAAGAAACATTGATTTTGAGTTGCATAAAGGACCATTACTTGACTTTCTGCCTCATGTAGACACCCTTTCAGCTTATCTATATACATGGATCAATAAACGTGTAAAACTGAACTTTTACCTTAACGGCGTAGTTCGTCAGAGGTTCTTTAGCGAAAGACGCCGTGTAGTACACAGCATCTCCTGCCTCGCAGCAGGGTTTCCCTGCGGTCAGCCGGAAATGAGACCAGCTGTCTGTTCCGAAGCGCAAATGATCTTTTTGTCCAGCCATAAATCGATCTTCACATCTGGCTGCCAACTTGCGAAGGGTATCCATGTGCAGGCCTCGGATCCTCCCGACCACTTCCTCCCAGCTCTCCATGCCTCGGTAAGGCACCTGTTTCTGGGGTTTAGCGGGTCTCCCTGTCCCTCGCGTCCGGGCTGCCAGACTTTCTGTACTTCGGTAGCCTCGGTGGTCGCACGCCTGCATGGAGCTGCTACCGGTTAGGCAAGAAAGGCTCCGGCCACCTACGGGACGCTCCAGGGAGTCTCCCGATTCATCAGGATGTCGTGCCTCCGAGCTGAGTGAGGAGCTCTGACTGGCCGTGTCCCATGTGGTTTCAAGATCGTAGAGTGGATTGGCGACGCTCAGACTAGTCCCGCCTGGTCTGGCCTCTCCTTTGGGACGCGGGGCAGTGAGTTCTCTACCTAGAGCGGATGGCTCTGTTTGGGCACGTGGGCACTTTTTGGGTAGGGGTGGAGGGGTGCTTTTTGTCGTGGGTTCGGTGACCTCTGGTTCAGATGTTAAAGTGTCATTTGATGCTTTAAGATGTCTGGGATGTTTTACAGGGATCATATTGGCCCTGGACTGACCTGTAAAGTGAGAGATGAGGAATTTCAGAGAGGATTATGACTTTGAAGCAGCTCAAGGGGAACACATGAAATTTTGACCATAACATAACTGGTGCATTATTGGATTTCCATTACATGTTTTCTTTTACCGTATCTCTAATTGCAGGATGAACAGTCTTAAAGCAATTCACACACGCTTTATTTAAGAATTATTTAACAGCGTGAAACCTCTTCTAACATTCCTCACTAATCTGCTTTAATCTCCCAATAATCTCAGACTGGGGCTTCCTCTGAGGCAATTTCACCAGGACAGGGTTTTTTGTAGGTCACGTCTATAAAACGATCAAAGAGTCGGCAGGGCAAAATTAGAGGCGGTACTTTAACCCCTTGGAGACCTGTGCTGCTAGATCAGAGGTTCATCAGCGCTGCAACCTTATACGTTAAGATATCAGAGGTTAACTCTGCAACATAATGAGGAGGAAGGAAGGAAGTAGCCACCAGCAACCACACTCTCTTGGGATGGATGAAAATTCAATCTTTTTTCTCATATCTTGTGTGATGCCTCTCAGCTCAAGATGGACTTAGTCTGATAATCTGTCAGTCTCTCAGAACTCTGGCCATTCAATTCCCCAACAAACTGAACCCCTGATTTCCACACAGCTTGGGAGAATTTTAAAGCAATTTGTCATTAAACCACTTGTGGAAAACATAATCTTTTGTTTTTTGACATCTTTTTTGAGGTTATTCACAGAGTATATATGCTAATATTATTAGTTTTTCATCAATATTAAAAGTATATTATTTTAGAATTGATCTTTTCCAGTTTATCAACATGCCAGATATTTTCCAAGATATTGCAAATATGTGCTGGTTGTTCTTTTACATGCATTGAATGCAGACTGTGCAGCTTAAAAGTTATACAAAAGCACTAGAAAGAATAAAAGAAATCCATATGGCTTGTGTGTGTTATGTGATCAGCAGGTCAAAATATTAGTAATTATTATTCTGAATTATATTCTTAATATTTTCTGTACATTTTAAATGTTTTAATGTCTGCAGCATCTAGATCTTTTAGGAGCTTTATTGTGAACACAAAAAAAAAATAACACATCAATATCTGTCATATCAGTTATTAAATATAATTTATGTTTACCTAAAAATTTCTGTAATGCCATCCGATAGTTTTTTTTTACATAATTCAAAATAATGAATAAATAAACATTTTAGAATGTTGACATTAATGCATAAAAAAATACTTAAAATTATTAATTATTACTCGAAAACTTCTACGATATTATACTTAATGCAGATAAATTATTGATAAAAATAAATAAATAATTAATTGATTTATATATATATATATATTAGGGATGCTCATTTTAACCGTTTAACCGTTAACCGACCGATTAGAAGTTTAACCGGTTAACACAATCAGT
>JAUCMT010000059.1:3140338-3154889 GCA_032357475.1 Enteromius thamalakanensis
TTTTTACATAATTCAAAATAATGAATAAATAAACATTTTAGAATGTTGACATTAATACATAAAAAAATACTTACAATTATGAATTATTACTCGAAAACTTCTATGATATTATAGAACTTAATGCAGATATATTATTGATAAAAATAAATAAAAAATTAATTGATATATATATATATATATATATATATAAATATAAATAAATAAATCATAATTAGTGGTCCCTACTGGTCTAAGATTTTTGAAACCCACTGTATAAACAAACAAACAAACAAATAAATAAATAAATGGGTATTGCAATTTAGATTTCCTGCTAGCAAAACTACTTAAATTGCACTGTGCTACAATTCATGCAAATAAAACCAAAAGCATTAACAAAAAAAAAAAAAAAAGCAAAGCAAGGCGAAGTAAGAGACTGATCCCTACTTCCTTTCACAGCACAAAATTCAGAGAGACTCAATCAGCTAAATGACCTCAAATTGAGAGATGTGATCTTTTTATTGGTCTAGAAATGCTCTCGCAAGCTGCTGCCATGACAACCTAAATATATCAGCATGAACCGGCCAAAACAGGTCAGAACCTCACACCGCTGGCCCACATAAATAGACCAAACAAAAACACAAAGTGACCCATCAAACGTGTGTGTTTTCCTCACCCAGGTTGGTGTAAGTGGCCCTGCAGCTGCTGGATGCAGGAGAGTGAGAGATGGTGGAAGTGATTCCCTCTTCCTCTCGCTCTGCTTGCTTGCTGCTGTTTGAGGTGGGCGATGCTGGGGGCGGACAGGAGGCAGGCGGCTCGTGCAGGGGCGACAGCTCCAGCTTAGCAGGAAGAGAGGTGGCGGAGGAGATCTCAGTATCCTGAACTGGAAGCTGACTGAATCAAAGACAGACCAACATCGGTTGAGAATTATTCCAGCCCAAAGTTTTTTGAACCTAAACCGCAAGGATTTAGAAACTGGGGATGCAGATTATTTTACAAAGCTAAATTTAGACCTTAATTCTCCCGCTCTCTTTTTTTTAAAGGGGTAGGTCATTCAAAAACAAACATTCTGTCATTTTCTCACCCTCGTTTTATTCCGAAGCTGTACAACTTACCAAGATATTTTCATATTGCTCTTTTACATGCATTTGCATTGAATGTAATCTGTACAGTTTAAGAGTAAAAATTATAGTGCGATGATAAAGCACTATAAAAAGAAATCCATATGGCTTGTGTTGTGTGTGTGACATAACTTTATGTGATATGTGGACCAAAATGTTAGTAGCAACTTAAATTAGTTGATCTGCATCACAATAACATTGATTTAAATGTAGCTTTGTAAAATAACTTTCCTTAATTTTTAAATCCTTGTTTTTTATGTTAGAATTCAATCCACAACAATCCATTTTTCACAGAAAGCTATAAGCGGACCACTTCTATAATACATCTAATGATGCTTTTGCACCTTTTTAGAAGTCTGAAAGTTTTAAGGGTTAGTAAAAAAAAAAATCTTTGTGTACACAAATTATGTGACATCAGTGGCTCAAATTTTAATTTTATGAAGCTACGAGAATAGTTTTTGCATTTATGCATGGTCAGGAAAATATCAACCCGATCTCACAACAATTCGTACATAAGGTGGCTAATTTGTACAAGTTTGTATGACCTCACACGAATTCATAAGATTTTTGCGTAAGTATAGTCCTACCCCTAAACCTACCTCGCACTGGGGTTTAGACAAATCTTACAAAATCATGTGAGGTTGTACGAATTAGATTCTGCCACCTCGTACAAATTGGTCATGAGACTGTTGGTTCTGAAGATGAATTAAGGTCTTATGGGTTTTGAACAACATGGGCGTGAGTAATTCATGGAAAAATTAATTCACCCATAATATTTGGGTGTACTAGGCTAACCGTTTAAGTCACTTCAAGATGTCTCCCTTTTGTATCCCAGTGCCAAACTTACTTCCCTAAATAACCCATCCAAGAACGCTAAATGGGAGGAATCTTCTGCAGGGAAGCATGTCTAGACATATAAAAACATTCTGTTCCAATACGTTATGACACACTCACTAAAAATCTATATACACGGAAGGTGTTTTCAAAAATAAAGATTATACTCCTACTTAAGAGAAGATAACCAAAAATCTGGATGTCTCAGTGTTTGACCTTGTTAGAAGAACCTGAATCTATGTGTCTCAAGTATCTCTTTCTCTTAGGCAGATAACACTCTGCAAACACACTTGTGGACACACACACACACACACCAGCTGAAATATCCAGCTAAGAGCTTCAGTAAATGTTGGTTTGTTTAAAGGAATTTGAGGAAGTAATGCTTACCCACCATATTGGCTCACACAGTCACCCATTCGATAAGGTCAGAGACAGTAAATGTTTAAATCAGTACAGGAATTCCTTGCTTTCAAAGACTAAACAGACAAATCTCTCTTGGATTCTGTTTTTCTTACTCCACCTCTCTCTGTTGTAACATTCGGTATGAATGCTTCTTCCTCCACATGATTAACCCTTAACAGACATCTACCTATGGTGTTCATCAGCTTGCAACTATGTAATATCAGGATCAAAGGTCCTTCTAGTCAGCAGATCGCATACATGTATGACTAACAAAACAGGAAGCAGTTTATTGTACCTAGGAAATCACCTAGTTAAAAAAAGTTAACCAATACTGATCCTATTTTTGCTTCTACAGATTCTACAACTACTACTGCTCTACAAATAATTCAATAAATAATACAAATTCAAAACATAGAACTTAAAATCAAGCAGTTTTATCTTTAAGCTATTCGAATTAAATGGTTCAAGGTTGTCAAATGTTTGATATGTTAAACCCTCATCCAATATCGTACCCCTTTATAAAAAAAGACATTTGAATCCTATAGTTATGATAAACATCAAACCTAATCTAACTATAGAAAAAATACTCTGTTTTTATTTTCAAATACTATGACTGCATAAAATGCCAACAGGCCATGCATAAAAACATGAACTACAGGGAAGACCTTATCATGTTTCTATATTTAAAAAAAGTCAAGAGAGTGGGGGATTGACAAAGAAAGTTAGCTTACTTCATGACTTTGCTAATGAGGATACTGGCTCTGCTCTTGGGTGGAGTCGACAGGCTGGAAGCTCCACCTTCTGCTGTGCCACCTTCTTTGTGTTCCTCAACCCGAAGCTCTGCCTCCTCTTCACCTGTGGCACTCTCTGATTTGTAGGTGAATATGATGGTAGGTTTCTGGTGAGGGTCATCCGTCTTGGACTCTGAAAACCAGTGCTGTCTCTGTAGAGGTGGAGGAGGCAGTACTGTGATGACAGTCCCATCTAAGCCCAGCAGCTTCCCTTTTTCTTTCTTTCCCTCCATTTTCTCTTTCTGTTCATCCTCGTCCTTCCGCCGGCGGAAGAAACTCTTAAAGGATATCCAGCGCTTGGGCTTGTTACTGTCACTCGAACGCCTGCCCTCCGCACCAGGACTGGTCTCTCCATCACTAGGTTTGGCCCCAGCTGGTCTGGTCCAGTTGCTGAAATGCCTCTGGAGCAGGTTGCTTGAGTGGTGAGGAGAGGAGCTAGACCGGACTGGGGGAAATGGGGCGCTAGGTTCCGATTTGGGGCTTGTGGGTGGCACAGCAGCAGAGGCACTCTGGGATTTGGGAAGGACTTTTGGTGGTGTGTCTTTTTGAGGTTCTGCAGAACAGTGAAGGGATTTAGGTCTGTTAGGAACATCTCTGGAAGCATCTGGTGGCAGCGAGTAAAGCTCCTCAGCACTGTATGTCTTACTCTGGCCAGCAGGGGAGTCTGGAGGAGAAGGCGGTGGCTGAATGGAGGCCACAATCTGAGACAAAACGGCACTTGCTTTCTCTCTCTGACCTGAACTTCCATTCAACGTGACCTGGCAATCTTTGCTGCCCTCTGCAGGTTGCTCACTGCTGGGGTTGCGAATACGATCCAGACTGCTATGTGCCAAAATCGCAGGGCTAGGGCTCAGGCTGCCTACAGGAAGGATGGAGACTCCTGCCGTAGTCCTGGATTTGCCGTCGTTAACAGTATGTCCGGACACTGTCATGGTCCTCAGTTCCCCAGGAGCAGTTAGATCTGTGGCATTCTTCAGCCGAGGTGGTGTCTGCTCAGACGGCGAGGCCTGGGAACCTTCTGAAGATCCAATCTCCTCATATGTGTGGCTAACCACTCGCTCTCCGGCCACAGGCTTGGAATGTGGCAGCTCACCATTGAGCCCCAGGAAACTCTTGTAAACAGCTAGGTTATCGTATGCACTGGGATTAATCACAATGGGAACTTTCACTGCTTTTTTGGAGCTGCGTGCATATGCAGGCTCGTCACGGATGATGATGGGAAACGGGGGCATGCCGGCGTTGTTGTAGCTGTTAAACTTGATTTCAGACAAGTTAGGCGATTTGGTCGGGACTGTGCGGGCTGAGCCAAAGCCAGCAGTTGGAGATGTGGGAGCTGATTTGTGATTCATGAGTCTTGGAGCGGCACTGCCGCTTGTAAAATCAACTTTAGGGATCTTCTGTCGAGGGCTGGTGCAAGATGTCCATACTTCTTGGTAGCGGATGCTGCCGGGTTTTGTGCGGAAACCGCTGGGTCCTCCAGATGTAGAACTTGTAGGAGACTGAGGCATCAGCGGAGACAATGAAACAGATGGAGAAGTCACAGGTGAAACTGGACATCTGGGCGACAGAGGGGAGGTGGGTGAGATAGGACAGGGTTCAGCGGAAGGGCAAAGCACAACACTGGGTCCACTTGACTTTGGAGTGCTTTCACTTGAGTGAGTGTGTTCATCTTTAGTGGCCATAGAGGCAGACACATCCACCACCGTATAGGGCTTACAGATAGGAGTCTTTGCGAGATTGACTACTCGATAAGGCTTAGCCTGCTCCTCAGTTGGGCTGAAGCTGATTGTGATAGGCTGGCCTGGAAGAGCTTGTGGAAGAGCCCCACCTACTCTCTGAATGTTGTCTTGTTCTTCCAGTTGGATGGCTAGAACAGCTTTATGCATTTCACTGGGTTTTGGCGAACTCATTCCTTTGGCTGAGGGTTCTTTGCTAGGTAAGAAAGGAAGACCATTTCTATGGTCACCAGCGCCCCTACAGCTGCCAGCGAAGGATTCGTCGGGCAGAGAACTCAAGGACTCAGGTGAGGTGGTAGACTCAGAAGTGGACAGAAAGCCACTACCCTGGTGGTCAGAGGTGTATGACAGAAGAGCAGGAGCTCCATTTGAGTCCACAGATGGGTATCCGTTGAGAATCTCATCGTAACTGTCATCGTAATCCACTGCACAGAACCGTTGGAGTGAACGATTGCGTAGAGGCACAGTATTCCACTTCTTACCAACAGCGAAAGGAACCGGGGACAGTGTAGCTGCACGGAAATTGGCAAACCTAGGTTGACCCCGCATTCGTATCCCCATTGCTAGCAACTCCTCGTCGCTTTCATCCCAACTGTCATGCTCGCCACCGTCGTCATCCTCATCACCACTCTCTTCCGCCTCATCGTCGCCATCACTGGAGAAATCTGGATAACAGAAACGCCCTCCCTCAGAGCTGATGACCTCTGCACTGTCACTGAGGGAAACACGTTTCATTGTTCCTCTACCACCACTCCCAGCATGGATACAGCTTGATGCTGGAAGGCCCCTCTCTAACGATCGCCGGTATGAACTGCAGATCCGGCCAAAGAAGTCATCTCTACTTGAGCTTGGAGAAGGTCCCAGGCCAGCAATCTCTTTTAGCACATCCGTCAGCCCGTTGTTGTTGCTACTACTTGGCTGCGGGGAAACTGCACCATATGCCTCTGCTTGTCCGACCAAATCTTCCCCTTGGTTGTTGTTTGTCCCTGTGGGTCTCGAGCTGTTCAGGCTGTTTTGGTTCCACACAGTGAAAGGTGAGCTTTTAGTGACCTGTGCTCCCTCCGTAAGCCTTGGCACATTTCCCTCCGAGTCCAACCCTGATGGGGAGCATGGCAGCATCATGGTAGGCTTTACTGCAATAGTAGGCTTTTTGGCGACAGGTGGGCGGACCTGCCCTGCACGGGATGAGGAAATGCTCCTCTGGCTGTTTGTGAGTTTGGCACTGATGTTTGTCTTGCTCTCACTAGCAGCATTGGCTTGCTCTGGAGGCCGGTGAAGGCTCTTGGGCTTAAAGCAGTTTTTGCACTCCCCTGGTTTCCACACATGTTCAGTGAAGGTGTTGCATGCAGACATGACTGCAAGGCAGTGCCGCAGCGTCAGTGGACGGGAAAGCCCTCCATCACACACACAAACGAAAGGCTGAACGTCTCTTCCACACACAGTTTGCAAACTGTGCCCTCAGTACCTGCAAAAAAGAATAAAAGAGTCAGCCAGTGCTATTTTCAAACCAAATGTAATCACTGTTTTCATCTCACATAAAGGCTGTTAGTCTTTTCCAGCAGGGGTCAGAGTTTGACTCGTAACGTGAATTTCTAGTGCCTCTTTTACACACACAAACACAGGCTGCCAGACTCTCACAGCTCTATTTCTGGATCACAACGCAGCACTGAGCAGTTGCAGGTAAACATCATGCCTTGTGACACACTGACACCACATATACAGACACAGTCAGACATGTACACTTATACTTGTGAGGGCTCCCACAGATTTCTATTGTTGGTTAAATTATAATTACTACATCCAAATGACACAATCCAGAACAAATCGTCCCCTTCCATGTATAGACACATTTTTTTGCATTTTTCCAGCCTAGTTGTGAACCTCTTTTTTGTTTGTTTTTTATTAGCGAGGGCAATCCTAACAAGTAAGTTTAAAGGGATTTTACTACATTTACGAAGTCATTTTCAGACATGTAGACCTCACAAGTAGTGAAACAATTACATCTGTTCCCCTGTGTCCTCCGTCTCCCAACATTTAAGACCCTTCAAATTTGCAGAACCCCCACACACAAATATGCTACCTTAACATACTTGGCTGGGGGGAAAAAAAGTAACTTTGAATATTAGTTAAATATTAGCTCTGTTTACCTTAAATTGCAGAACCACTTAAACATACACTCACTTATGTGTTACAGGAACATAAATGAAAACGATGAGTGCTCAGAGTTTTACTAGCTCTTAATTTTGGACCTGTTGCTCAGCACTTGTTCAGTACAATGACTGTCAAAGGAGGGTCATTGGGGTCAGATCACTGGGGTCATCATGTCTCCATGGAGCGCACCAGACATCTATAGAAAATGCAGATGAACAAAACACACACAGACGATTTTTCTAACAGAGGATCTACTGTTCACTTGTTTAAATTCCTAATATAAACCATAGGCAGGACTACTGCCTGCACAATACTGAATAGGACTTTTACAAAAAGAATAGGCTATGCCTTTATAAAAAAATGAAAAGGTTAAGAGTTCAATTAAACACAGCGCCTGTCAAATACTTCAGAGGTCACTGCGTCTGTGCTTCTAGACGAAAAACAGAAAATCAACAGTAATAAATCCTAAAACCAATCTGGCTATAGATCTCTGGATTTGGCTAACTATAAAATCTATAAAACCTAATTAGCCTCAAATACATTAAAACATAATAAGTATCACTTTACAGAGCAGCTAATAAAACATAATCTAAAGCAGGATTTAGGAACACAAACCCACTTTAATCTCTCACACAATCACGCAAGCATTTACTAAGCCAGCTCTCTGTTTTTCTTACTTCTTTGACCGCTGCAGTACTGAGGGTTAACAAAGCTCCGTCCCATTGTCATGCCTGTATGAGAGAGTGAGTGAGTGTGTGTCTAGGGGCAGATATATTTTTGTGCTCTCTGCTAAATCCATCTGCAGACTGAGAACAACATTCCATTGCACAACATCTGAGATTACTGGGAGAGAGACAGACACAAAGAGAGACAGGAAGCAAAAGAGGGACAGACAGTGTGTTCTCAGGAGGATGCAGCAGCTCGTGCGGTAATGAAGCTCTTTATGGCTTTCAGACAGATGGAGAAACATCTCTCCACCCTCCATTTCCCTCCTCAGAGTTCATGTCACTTCTCCTTTCCTCCGCTGTTCGTTTTTTCTGAATTTGATGACTCTGTACTTCCTTGCTGCATACCGAACACACTGGATCTTTGATCATTCTGATCATGTTTCTGACGCTACTTTCAGTTTTTTATAGTGTCAGCTGTACTTGAACAACCAACTGTTACTGCACCCAGAAAGCTATTAGAAAAGATCTAGTAGCTAGAAAAGGCAGAGCTGGACATCGTGTGCATAAATCACACCAGATGTCCTCAGCACAAAATCAAACAGGCAGGGAACAGGCAGATGTGATGTTTTTTAGAGATGTGTCTCAGGACAGTGCCAGGATATGTGGCACAGCTGTCTAGCTAGGGAACATGCTGCCACATTCACTACGAAAGTGACAAAATCAGTGTGGTTTATTCATATAACGCTACCCAAGAGAACAAACAGAGGTGGGAACGAGGAACAATTTTAAGGCTCCTGCTTCTGCAGGCCAGAGCATGGAATATCTTGGAAATTGTACCAGCAGTATATATACTCTTAGAGATCTGAACTGAAAAGCGGTTGGTTTAAGTGCCACAGGGATTGGCTGATAATGAGTAAAATCACTAAACAGTGCGAGGAGTCCCAGTCTCAGTGCGTTCAGAAGTTTGTTGTTCTCTGGCTCCTTCACCGAGTCTTGCTCATGTTTCACATACCTGAGTGATGACATCACTCCAACTTCTCAGATCTAAACTCCACCCTCTCACTCTCCAGAGCTGCCAATGTGTGTGTGACGCTCAGTGACTGAGAAGTGAGGGGTATTCAGTGTAAAGGCGCTACAGCCAATCAGCAAATATTGATCTAGACTAGAGGAACTACAACAGATTAGGCCTAGATATAAAATTACAGACGTGTGAACCACAAAAAGTCTAAAATCTCAGGGGTATATTTTTTGCAATAGCCAAAAACACATAGTATGGGAAAAAATTATCTATTTTTCTTTTATGACAAAAATTATTAGGATATTAAGCAGCTAAAGATCATGTTCTATGAAGATGCAAAACTGCTTTCCATAAATATATTAAAACTTAATTTTTTTTTATTAATATGCATTGCCAAGAACTTCATTTGGACAACTTTTTAAAGGTGGTTCTCTTAATATTTAGATTTTTTTGCAACCTCAGATTCTTGATTTTCAAATGGTTGTATCTCCTATCCTAACAAACCTTACATCAAAGCTTATTTACTCAGCTTTCAGATGATGTATAAATCTCAATTTTGATAAAACCGACACTTATGACTGGTTTTGTGGTCCAGGGTCACATACAGAGTTACAGCAGTAACTAGAGCAGGTGGAGGAAACAGTAACAGAAGCTAGAGCGAGTGTAGAGTTACATCAGACAGAGCATAGTATGCATAGAATCACAGCAGCTAAAGCAGGTAGATTCAGCAGAACTGAGCAGAGTGGATATAACTTTACAGTAGTACCTAGACCACAATTACAGAACAGAAGCTAGAGCAAAAGTTGACCTAGATGATAACGAGTTAAATTGACCATAATTACAGGTTTACAGCAGCTAGAGCGGTTTTGAAGTTACAGCAGTAATATAGAGTAACAAGCTAGAGCAAAGACAGAATGAGTATGTATTAAATAACAGTAGAGCTGATATAGAGTTACAGTAGCTGGAGTACAGGTAGACACGTAACAGCAGCTAGAGCATTTGAAGTTCTACATCAGTAACTAGAGCAGGCATAGAGTTACAGAGGATCAGACAGATACGAATAGAGAGTTACAGAACATTGAGTATATTAATTAGGGCTGATTTAATGTTACAGCAGCTAGTGGTGTTAACGCAGATGGAGCAGATACAGATTTACAGCAGCTAGAGGCTTTATAGAGTTACAGCAGTAACTAAAACAGATAAAGAGTAACAGCAGCACCGAGAGAAAACGTATAGTTACAACGGACAAGAGTTACAATTAACAGAACAGCAGCTAGAACAGGTGAAGAGTTACAGCAGATATGGAAATAAAGAGTTATAGCAGATGGAGTTAGAAAGTTATAGTGTATTTTTCATTAGTGTAAAACCCCACAATCTGTGCTGAGAAAAAGACGCCCCATGCTCCACAAATCCAGAGGAAGAAAAACCATGTGTCTTGTATTCACTACACACAACCAATTACATCAACAGATTTAGTACAAAACCCTCATTTTTTTGTAAAGCATCAATGCAGCAGTGTTGCTTGTGAACAACAGGATGCACGTTCACTGTGCTAGCCTAAGACTGATTGGAAACGACTCAACACCACTGGCAGGTCTTGCTGGGTTACCATGACAACCTAAAAGCTCATGCACACACAGACCTGAAGCGCAGGATCCAAAATTACTCTTCTTCACAACTTGGAGCAAAAAATGTCTCCATGCTCGAAGCGATAATGGCACCATCCAAGATCATTAAAACCTGAGATCTGAAACACATGATTTCACGTTCCTGTAAAAATGTGACCCAGAGATCCTCTAAAGCTCCAAATCAGCCTGACCCAGTGGATCAAGCTTTTTTTTTTTTAGCTTCTTGAACACAGCTGGCTTTCTAGAATAATCAGCACATGATAACACATGATTAATCTCCACGACTATCTACTATGAAGCAGAAGAGCGCTCATGGGCTCTTAAACAACAAATCCATAAACAAGCAGCAAAACAAAAACAGCCAGGGAGAAAGTACTTACAACATGATCTCCTCCACGTTCCTAAACAAATTAACTAGAGAAACCCGATTCGTGGGAAAGCTAAGAGGAAAAGACATTACGATAAGATCCATTATGACATTAGAAGCTTTTTACTCGGCTTGGAGTCTCTCTGCCTGTGTTTAAATGAATTCTCTGGTCCAGCATGCTACTTAGTGACCAACGGGATCTTCAGGATGATGTTCTTGGCCAACAGAAACCATCATTTATCAGTGTCATGTAAAGTGCCTTGCCAAGTCTTTATGTTCCTTCAGTCTGAACTGATTGTTTCTAGTGGTTGGCTCCCTGTTGTCTGACTGAATCGTTGCAACGAGTGCACATAGTGCCATATTTGAGACAAATGCATCATGGGATCTAAAGGTTTCATTTTCAAATTTATCCAGGGGGTTTCAAGTTGAAGACAGTGAAACTGTCTGGAATATCCTGCCCTCTGGACATAAAAATGAGAGATTAACTGCTAAAAATAAATAATTGATGGCACTTTTATTATTTTGTTCCCTGAAGCAAAGTGCTACTTAGTCATTATCATCATAATAGGATATATAGGTGTGTGTATATATATATGTATATATATATATATATATATATATATGTATGTATATTAGTGTTGTCAAATGATTAAATTGCATCAAAATTAAAGTTTTAGTACACATGCAATTATATTAAATGTATGCTAAATGCACAAATGTAAATGTAAATATATTATGCAGACATATGTATTTTTTATCAAATTAACTGCAAATAATCATTGGGCAGAACTATATATATATATTTTTTTTTTTTCTTTCTTTAATATATATATATCATTTTTCTTTCTTTCTTTTTTATATATATATATATATATACACATACATACACACACGCATCTCTTTTCTAGGACAGTGTTACTGACTCAAACCTGAAGTACAGATTTGTTTTTCTCAATCAAATACTCTCTAGAATAAGTATGCCCCTCCCCTAAAACCACTGCCAACAGTAGAGGGTTAATAATAAAATGTAAATGCGAAGAGGGAGTTGTGCATAACGAACCAAAAAAAAAAATCCTGCGTCTCCTTTAACGATTTATTGATCACCTTTTTCCTGTAAGCTTGTGTAATATAAGCAACTGCCGTCAATTTTCTCGTAATCTGACCTAACTGTGCTCAAACGGGCATCTCTCCTTTCTTTTCAAAAGACAAATCAGAGGGTTGATCAGTCTGAATCCCAATAGAAGCGCTCGTTGCTCATGTTTAACAGAGTGGTGTTAGAGGTACATGCTCAGTCCGACTCATGCAGATTAACAGTGTGTGTGTGTGCACATCAAAGGGATGACAGATTCCCTCAGTGAGCTGAATACAGGATCAAAGCTTTACTCTAATCACACAGTGAATAATAATAAGAAACTGATCTGCAGCGCACACACATGCGTACGCGCTGGCGTCCTCCGGCAGTGTGCATGCAGCTTCCATATGGGAGCGTTACGTAACCCACTACACAATAGTTTCATCCTATTCTTTTATTCCGTCCGTCGCTCCAGTCTCTCTCTCTCTCAGCGGGTGATCGATTCTGCATATGTTCGACAAACCCATGACTGAAATAATTCAGTCGAGGTTCACTGGAGAGCAAAACACGCTCAACGCAACTAGGACAGGAAATTCATGAATACGGCACACAGATAATGCAAATACGCACACACAAACAGCTGCTCCAAATCACTGAGAGGAGCTGCCTACAGAAGCAGTTGGCCTCTAATGCAATATCTGCAACACTGGAGAGATTTGGAAGTCTCTGCACAGGCAACTCTATATGTAGGGCCCAATGAAATCTATTATATTTTTTATAAATTCTGTTTTATTAGCCTTATTTTTTGACAATTACATTTTTTTCCCCATTTTAACTTTTTTTTTTTTTAAGTTATTAATAAAAAAATCATGCATAATTAATTTATATCATTTGACAGCAGTTTATTCACAACTTGACAAATGAAATTTGAAACTTAAAAATGAATAAATAATAATAATTATTATTATTTTTTTAATCGAACTAAATTTAACTTTTTTTGCCTATGTGAAAATTTGGGTGCACCTAACTTTTGTGGCAAAAAGTCAGTCCCTGTAACTATATTTGCATCCACACCAACGAACAATATCATCTATTTATTATAAGCTGAAACGTGTACTTATAAGCTCTCTGCTTCTGAAAAGACCTTTTCTGCTGAGGTAAACTAAGGCTGCAGAGAAAAGGCAGAGAAAAACACCATTATCTGATAATAGCCTGCTTTGTCTTGCTTCCTACCCAGGTTTCTTTCTCAGACCATCCAACTTTTCCTTGGCAGTGACCTTGGCTTGCTCGCTGAGGACTTCAAGTCACTATATTCCGTAAAAGCTGCTTTGGAATGATTTGCATTAAAAATGAAAAGTGCAGTGTTATCAATTTCGAATATAATCGTATTGCTTTTCATTGTCATCAAGTCATCAAGATGGACGCAATCAAGTCCCACCCTGTATTATTTCCCACTAACTATTCCGTTTTACTCGGATATAAGTCACATTATGAATTTGGTTATGAAAATATTAAGAATGAGATGAGAGCTATTTTCCAGTAGGAAAGGAAGAGAGCGATATCGCTGTAATTTCCAGCATCCTCTTCACAGCTGCAATAACAGGCCACCCTGAGCAGGGCAGGACGGAGCAGGACTGGGTGAAGTCGAATGACACAAAAAGCCTTCAGGATTACACCGGGCCCCCGGGGGCCACCATGGCCTGTGATCTTCCTGCACACATTAAGCCGGTCAAAGCAGCTGTCCTGAGGAAATACTGTGAGAATTCAAACACACACACACAAAGGCTTTGAACTCGGTCCGCATGTTTCATCAAGTAATCAATACCTGAACCACAACAGACCCTAAACTCTAGTCTTGTATAATCAGATCTTTGACTGTCGGCACTGATCCAGCTTATTCCGGAGAAGATACACCCTCTTAGACGGGAGGTGATTTAATGGACTTGTGGCCAAATAGCCTGTTTACATCAAGAAAAATATCTGTAACTATAATGCCATCCAGGACAATAAACTATCACGTTCTGTTTATTATACCACTGCTGAAAATTTGCAATCTGCCACTTTAAATCTTTAAAGTTGGTTGGATTCTCATTGGCTGACAACATTTGTCAAAAAAAAAAAAATCTGAAAGTAATTCTATTAATAATCCTTCCTTTGATTTTGAATTAAAATACTTTTAGATTTGTAGGGATACAGTGGTATTAAAATTATGGCCAATAAAACAAGTACTAAATATTAAGTGATAACCAATAAACAGGTGATTTAATTAAAATAAAATTAAACATTTGTCTAAATAAATAAATAAAAATAATCCAAAACATCTCTAATGATTTCATTTTATTTAAAACTAAAATATTTTTTTTTATGCGGCTTAATAAAATGTGGTTATAACCAATAAACCAACAAAAATTAAAAAAGAATTAAAATGTAAAAATAAAACAGTGAATAAAAATATTTCGAAATTTAACATGATTAAAATAAGTACATTTAGGCATCACAAAAAATGAATAATGATTTTGAAATTTGCAAAAGATTGCATTTAACATTAAATTATTAGTGTTTTTAAAAATTAACTTTTAATATTAGATGATAACAAATGTAACAAATTATCATATATCATATACAGTAGGTACGGAAAGTATTCAGACTTAAATTTTTCACTCTTTGTTATATTGCAGCCATTTGCCAAAATCATTTAAGTTCATTTTCATTTCCTCATTAATGTACACACAGCACCTCATATTGACAGAAAAACACAGAATTGTTGACATTTTTGCAGATTTATTA
>JAUCMT010000059.1:3161943-3178958 GCA_032357475.1 Enteromius thamalakanensis
ATTTTTGCTGGTGCTCCTAACTTTTTGAAGTTGGGAGCACCAGTGCTACCAAATAAAAAAGTTAATTTCGAGCCCTGCTACATAACGTTTGTTTAGACCAAAAACACTTTCCAAAAGACCGTAAAAACAAAGCCGTGAATTCTTATGTGCAAAACAACAACAGCATATGTTAATATAATAAATCATACAAAACATGTAATATCAAAATGATTATTATAGGCTAATAACATATCAATAAATGACATATAAAGAATATATATATTAGGGATGTAACGGTATCAAAACTTTAGGGTATGGTAATACCTCAGTATGAATGGCATGGTACAGTATTCATTGTTTTCATTAGTTTTGTTTTTCCTGTAAATGATTCATAATCTCTGGGGAATAAAAGTGCCAGAAGTGTTTATTAAACAGTTTACATGAACACTGAACATATCAAATGGCACACACATTAGCCATCTATCTGTTAACTTTGAAACGGGAACTTCAATTTTTTTATTTTTAATAAAAAAATAAATTATTAAACCTTCCACACATCTGATTCAATACCCGCTTTAGATGGCTAGATGTCGCTAGATGACGTCATACGTCAATTTGCATATCCATTACGTCAGAGTATCATCTTATCTTGCTTCTCTGTGATCACATAATGTTATTCAATGCACAATAATTCTCAATATAACTGTTTTCACTGATATTTTTACTGGTTTCTGTTGTCAGAAAAACGTAATGAATATGAAATAGTGACTGAAATGCACCCCATTATAAGACCTACTGAACTAGCTCTACCTTACAAGATGTTCATCTAGATTAAAATCCTTATTAATAATCAAGCATTGTCTGTTGAGTACACATCAGATATAAACAATGGCTATGCTGTGATTTTGGCTATATTTGCATGTACAGTAAAGTCGCTTTTAGGAAAAACGTCACAAAGGGGGTCTGAAAAGTCGCAACACTGACCTGTTGCGACAACACACCGTTACATCCCTAATATATAAATAAATATAAATATAAATATAAATATATATAAATAAATATATATATATATATAAATAAATACATACATACATACATACATATATATATATATATATAAAATCCCCCATGTCACTCCATACCTGGGTTTATTTTGGGGTGAAATAGCCTATCCTTTTAAAACTGACCTGTTGATCAGGCACTCCAGCGACTTGTTTATTCTGAAAATATATAGTCTTGCTCATCCCTATTATCCTCTGATTTATGACAAGGCACTAAATATTATTTCTAACAGCATCACATCAGCGAACAGCTATTGACTTCTGTAAAGCGAAAGAGGTAATGTGCACAAATGAAATTCTGCTCTGCGCAATAAACCTTCATTGAACTTCAACTAACGAGAGAGTCAAACCGCTCTGGGAGTGTTTGGGCACAGGGCTAGTAGAGGTGTATATTTAAACCTGTCTGGCTGAAACTAGAGATTATGCGTGTCTCATACCAAACACCTGAGGCAAAATGCTCCCATTGCTCTCCGTCTGTCCATCCAGCTACAGACTCATCGCACAACAAACACCTTTTTGTCATCAAGTGTGTCACACACACACACACCACCTGTTATTTTACAAATGCACTGATGCCATATTAACATGCTCCTGCAACGAGTGTGTTAAGTGTTTTGTTTGTGTACAGAAATGCATGTGTTTTAATTATAGGATAACACTGAGATGTTGTCTGTTATGATGCTCACACATCAAACTGACCGGTGATAGTCTGGTCACTTTGTTGTTGGTTTCCAGTAGGTGTTTGTTCTTGAATTCACTTCCATTCAACAACACTGTTTTGTCACTATCAGTGTGAACGCCTCTAACGGGTTGGGTTAAATTAGCCAGAGTTGAAATGAAGGGATGACTGTGTTTGGTTAATCCAATCTGATCTTTGCTCAACACCCTGTTCTCAGTGAGGTCCTGATCTGATTTAGTGTTCTCTCTCTGTGAACATAATCACACACACACACACACACACACACACTCCTCCCCAGGGTTCCCAACACACCTGTTTCCTAGAGCTCAAATCCTTCCCTAACCAACTCACAAACCTCTGACAACTATTCACCATAACACAAAACCCCACTTAAAGCCTGTGGATTGACTGTAGTCTTCTTAATTTGAGGTTTCTGCAAGCTCTGCCACCACCTCACAAAAATTCACCATGGTAACCACAGTTTCCTTTAGACTGCTAAAGGAATAGTTGACCAAAAATACAAATTTCCATAAAATACTCTGCCATTCAAGATGAAGACGAGTTGGAGAATTTAGAATTACATTACCTGCCCACCAATGGATCCTCTGCAGTGAATGGGTGCCGTCAGAATGAGAGTCCAACAACATCACAAAGATGCAACTTTGTGATAAACACATCCATCAAGACGGTTTAAACTTCAAACTGTTTTAAGTATTTTTTTTCCCCAAGAGTACAACAGAGGGTGGTCTTTTTCACTGAAGGAAGTGTTATTATGGATTTCAGACTATAGATCTTTCCAAAAAGAGACAGTTTAAAGTTTAAATGGATTTATTACAAACACAAGACGTAAATTAATGCATTGTGGATTACTTGAGGGTTATTGTGTTGTTTTTATCAGCTGTTTGGACTCATTCTGATGGCACCCATTCACTGCAGATGATCTATTGGTGAACGGTGATGTAAAGCTACATTTTGTCTTCTGATGAAGAAATAAATCTACATCTTGGATGGCCTGAGGGTGAGTAAAGTTTTCTCTTTTTTGGGTGTAGTGTTCCTTTAAAACTTTGGTAACTTGCCAGGCAAAAATATATGATAACCAAGGTGGCCAACAATATGTTAAAACATAATACATTTAATGAATAGTACTAAAAACCAGTTAAATATTTTACACAACATTTACTTCTAAAATATGCACATAACAATAACTCAATAATGACATCCGTATGATTTAAGCCTCACTGCCTTTTCACTGCCTGTGCCCTCTGGATACAAATAGTGCAAATTCCTGTTTATCATCTGACATATGCAGTGAAAATGACATTGTGCGTGCATGGTATTAATAACAACATATAAATTATGCATGCATAATTCTTTACAAAGTATTTGGCAGTGAATATAGAAATGGCAAATCATCCGATCCATATTAATGACAAATAAGAAGATACGGTGTCCCATTTCTGAAATAAATGTTCTTTACAGTTACTGAAGTGAAAGCTGATATGAAAACTGATCTCACACAGCATCCTGTCAGAAACACTGAGGAATTCTCCAGAACCGGCGTCAGATTTAACGTTACTCAGGTTTTCCTTCACGGACTTTCCAGGGAAAATAACACTTTATCTCCTCGCTGAATGATTTGGCATAAATGACACTTTATCCTTTCCACAGATTAATTACTCCCGAAGCTGTAACGCACCACAATCAGGCATAAACCGCGTACTGACGCTCCGAAACGCGTTCTGAATCAGTTTAACCGTTTAACCACCACAGCACAAATGTTTAACGGCCCTTCTCAAACGTTTAACTCCTTAAACTGACACTAAAGTGTTTAGAAAATCACAGCTGCGCGTCGCCGTCACGCGTCTCTCGCGTCTCGCTGGTTAAATGCGCCATTCGCACGCGCTGATGCGTCTCGCCGCGTGGATCTTTCTGTGAAACTCCGTACGAACTTTCTGCTCTTACCTTCCGCGAACGACAACGCTCTCCTCACGACTCCGCGTGCGCCATCGTAATCCAGGTATCGCCGAACTGTCGTTAAACTGAACGTGGGCTCTGGGGGATATTTTGATCTGGAGAAACGCGTGAACACACGTCCGCGATCCGCCGCTCCGTTAACGGCTCGAGCCCTGCTGCACGGGGACGCGCAGAGGGCAGGGCGCTGTGAACGCGCACTTGGTGTTGGAATGTCGGAAACGCGCTTTGCTCCCAGACACTTTTGCTGTGTTTTTGTTCTTCTGAGACTTGAGGAACATTTATAATCGTGATTAAAATGAAAACCATAGTACGTTTTGATGCAATCTTAAGATTGAAATGGGAATTGCGTTAAGGAAAGACTTGAAGATACATGAAAGTAAAGCATTCAATGTATTGATAAGTTTTGCATAAACGGTGCATGTGGCACTGGACCAACATAAAATCAAGATACAACTGTTTGAAAATCTGGAATCTGAGAGTGCAAACAATGTTTGATCTAAGTTGTTTTTAAAGAAACGCGAGAGCTTTCTGACCCTCCATAGTCAGCAAAAAACTACCACATTCAAAGCCCAAAAAGATAGCAAGGTCATTGTTAAAATAGAGGGGACACGGGTTGATTAACTGTAGTATAATGAAACTATCCCAATGCTTTCTTTGTGCTTCCAATAACTGTTTCGGTCTTGATTTAAAAGCATTTGAGTTATCAAAGTTCACAAGAGCATAATTATCAACAAAATGAGGCTGTAAACGCAGACTACTGAGTAGATGGAGTTTCCCTTTTTGCTGTAAAGACTTTTAACAAACCTGACATCCTCTGCATTTAGCAATTTGTAACTGCCTGTTTTCCAGAAAGTAAAACCTTTAAAAAAATCACAGTATGCAAAACATGAGAATATCGTGAGCTTTTGTTCTCCACTGACCATATTTCTAAAAACCCATTCACAAAACCCAGTGACCTCAGGACGATGGAACTTCCTAAAATGCTAACTCATTTGGGTTTTGGCCTTCGAAAATACATCATCCCTGAAGCATTCAATAGTTTTGTGCTACAAAGATGTCTACTGCCGTAAAACACAATCAATAAATACTTGAAGACAGAGAACAGTACAACATGACTGTAAAACCATACATAGCTGCAAACTCCTAATGAAGTGCACATGCTTATAAAGTGTCAGTGTCTGAGGGCTTTTACTGTAGTTTTGAGTCAGTCCCTACAGAGTCAGTGAAATCTACACAGCGTCTTTTTGAGAAATGCATTATGAGTTGTTTTCATAGATAACATCACAAAACACTTTTAAAGTAATGGAAACCTGCAATCTCATTGCATTTCTTTTGAGATTAATGCTGTCCTGTTTCATACTGTTTTTACTATTTTTATTGTGATTCTTTGACCATTGGGCTTGACGGCCGTTGGCTGCTATATCATTATTATTGTTGTAAAAAAGAGAAGTGTAGAAACGCTGCCTAACATTCTTCTTTTGTGTCCCACAGAGGAAAGAAAGGTATAAATTATTCCTCAAAGCCAATAGCTATTTTTCTTTTGCTTCAGCTGAAACTCATGCATAAACCATCACTCCAATTTTAATCTAATACATATCTGACCGTAGCTCCTCATGAAATATCTCGATGCAATTTGAGACTCCCCCCCCACCCCAACCCCAAAACCACATTTGTACCAGAATATTGAAGCATGAGAATGACAGAAGTAGACCGTCATCAGTCCAGAAACGCAGGAAAATCCTATTCCCCCATGACAGGACAAAGCTGATTCAGAGAAAGTGTTGCTTAGCTCATTGTGTGTGGGTTATTGGTTTGTGTGACTCCATTGTCTGCGGGTTCAGGGTGGATGTTCAGTATAAGAGACAGGAAATGAGCTCCACATCTCATGACTCACACACGCCACATCCTAACCCTGATGGATCCCCTCTCCTCTCCTCCTTTCTTCTCTCCTCTCCCATCCTCTTTAATATGTTGTTTCTCTCATTTGAGGAAATGAAAAACATCTTGAGGGTAAAGGGAGTATCGTTTTATGATATGATTATGAGTTTTTGCATTCAGTTGGATGCCTCCACTCTAAACAGAAGGCTGTTACTTTTCACTTTGGGCGAAAAATAGAAAGAGTAACGTTCTATGGTTTATAAACATGAGAGTTTAAAGGATAAGTTTTACAAAAATGCAATTTAGTTTACTTGATGCCATTCTGGGTTCTTCTGTGAAGATTTTCAAAAGCATATTCATAGTTTTTTTCTATTCAGTTTCGACGACTGGTGCATTAAAAAAGGTGCAAAAATACCATGAAATATAAAGGCAATCTATAACATTTATTATGTAGTCTATGTTCTATTGTGGATAAAAATTGGCTCATGTGATTTGAAATTCTTTTCGTTTTTATTTAATTTTTTTATTAACTTCTCAAATTTCTTTTGGGTAACCACTGAGTCAGTAAGTTCTACATAAGATTCCTAAACAAGTAAATGATGGCATTTTTAAATTCTATTATTTTTTAATGAACTGTCCCTTTAATATTTAATTTTAGACCATGAGGACACACGGTTTTAAAGGAAGTTAAGTGACCTGAACTTCCTGTGCAATCGATGCCTTACACTCCGCTCCTGATGGATGACAGGACGTCCAGCTGCCTGACAGGAAATGGACGTGACAACAAATAAGGACCTACACATGTGCCAGAATCGCCAGTGCAACTGTAGCCAATCCCAGTGGCAAATGTTATCAGACATATAAACAAAATTCAAAGAAGAAAAGTCTATAAGCTTACAATTAAATTGCAAAAAAATTACCTTTTTATTTCCATCCCGTAGCAGAAACAAGCCCCTGCTATGAAACAGTCTGTATTGTATAAAGGTGACTTAACTAGTTCATACAGCACTTTTGCATTAAATAAAAACACCAGAACCATCTTATCTCACCCCAGACAACCGTTTCTTTAATATAAAAAAAGCCTTAATTAATTCACACCTGCTTTAGCCCAACTGGGTTACAGCTGTTCAGTACAAACCTTCCACAGTGTGTGCGGTTCAGCAAACTACAACACTGCTGTCTGAAGCGCTCCGTCCCAGAAGGAACAAAATCTAATTAATTAATAGTAAGCATCTAGCAAACGAGCTGAAGGAGAGAGAATCAGACACTCGTCAATGTCTTCATACATCAGCTTTATTGAAGTACATACAGGGAATTCAGAAACACAAGCTACAGACGAACCTGCCTCTCTTCTCACGAATACAACATATTTCATTTTCTTACGCAACATGAAAGAAACTACAAGTATAAAATTGAGTTTTAAAAACAAAATAACATATACACATGCATGAAGCCACACCATTGCTAAAATAAAGTTTTTGTCTGGTTTTTGTCAATTTCATAAAGTGGCAGGAATGTGTGGCAAATGTGAACTGCTAACTATTAAACAATAAAAAAGAAGCAGATAAAAACGCCATCGTAAAAAAATAAATAATAGGAAACGACTGAATAAATGCTTGACACAAAATGTGGTCATAGCCGGGTAGGAGGAGGGGCTAACTGCATGAGGGGCGGGCCTCTTAATTACCTGTGGGCGAATCAGAGTAGTGCATTATCACACTCTGGTTATTATTCGCACAGAGCAGGAATAGCGTGGTGCGCAGCTACCTGTCGAGGCGGTTGACCACGTCCCTGATTGTGCTGATCAGGTGCTGGTTCTCCTGTGGGTTGGACAGAATGATGCTGTGGAGCTTCTTCATGTAGGAGTCGATGGAATCGAGTGTGGGCGTCTCACCGCTGCCTGCAGGTACATGGGAGACACACCAGGTAACCTTTACGTTATAGCAACAAATGATTCCCAGATGAAACAGAGAGCTTTTATTGTCATTGTATAGCACTTTCTATTTCTGTTTCCTTGACCATTACTGATGCAAAGATGAAACATCCTTATAGTCAGTTATTTTTAGGATTTAGGATAACAGCTTGTATAGATCACACAAATATAATTGAGAAGCTTGTTTGGGAATTAGACAAAAAAGAAAGCTATTTGACAGAACCTTAAGCAACATAATATTTGATTTAAAATATTTTGTTAAAGTCATTTTACTTATACATATACTTATAAAAGTGTATACACTTTTACATATATATTTTAATCTGAATTTTTAATACATATTTTTATTGTTATTCAGTAAGAAGGATATAAATTGCTCAAACATTCTAGTTAAGACATTTATAATGTTACAAAATATTAATTTTACACTTACATTTACTTTTAAACTTTCCACTCATATAAAAAAATGCAAAAAATGCATAATGTATTCAACAAAAATATGAAGCAGCACAACTGTTTTCAACATTAATAAGAAATATTATAAAATGTAATAAGAATTTCTAAACAGAAAATCATAAAAAAAATAATTATTTATGACACAAAACAATGTGACGAAAAAAAGGAAAGATGTTATATTACCAAACCCCAAACTTTTAACACTATATGTATAAATTTAAATGTATTCTTAATGTTCAATATAGCTATAAAATATATGAATTAATACAAATTAATAAACAAAACAAGGACTGTTATGTAATATTTATCTAAATATTGCAAAGGTAGTTCTATTACATTTTTTTTTTTACAGATGAGTTTTACAGAATTTAGGAACAATTAAATACACACACATATACACACACACACACACACACACACATATATATATGAGACACACTATTGTCATGATAAAAGTGAAATGCAATATTTTCTATATTATTTTTCTATAGTATTTTCAAGTACTTCGAGGTTTTCTCAGTGAACTCTGGGAGTGTGTGTGTGAGGTCTCACCGGGCAGGGGGACGGTAGAGAAGCTGTGTGTGAGGGCCGCGCGCAGGGTCTCCAGGTGCTGCAGCAGAAGGCCGTTTCGTGAGCGTTCCTGCTGCACATCTCCATCCAGACGCTCCACGGCGGAGTGCATGCTCTCCACATGCTTCTGCAGAGCCGCGTTACGCTCCTCGTACTCCATATTGGTCTTTCTCAGCTGCCGCAGTTCAGCCTCACGCGCTACAACACACACACACACACACACACACACACAATCAGTGAATGTGTATTACAACATCACACACACAGACTCGCACGTCCAACAGCACTCTGCTCTCACCTTTACTGTGATTCAGAAACTCTTCAGTGAAGATGGGAATATCAAACACGAAGCGATCCTTTATCTCCAGATCCTTCTGAGAGACGGACAGAAAGCTGTTCAGACTTCATTTACTTTGAAGTACATTACCATCACTCTGTTGTTCTATTTGATAATGTTCAGTGCTTTGCTACAATCTGTATTGTTAAAAGCGCTATATAAATAAAAGTGACTTGACTTGACTTGACTTGAGGAGATTCAAATCTTTGCTCAAACTGCCACAGATTAGTCATAGATAGACCCGCTCACAATCTGCACCCGCAGAATTACAATATTCTTAACTTCCTCTGCAACAAAAGTTTGTTTGTTAAATATTTTGGCTAAATTGATCATACTCCAGCTACCAGTAACAGTGAAGTAACCTCAACATGATTATATATAAACATACATATACACACACACACACACAAACACACACACATATAGAGAGAGAGAGAACGAGAGAGTTTTTTGCTTGAAATAAATAGAAACATTTAATTCAAATAGTAAAACCCATGGTAATTAATAAAATAAAATAAAATAGTCATAAGCTTTCCATGACTATTTAAGATGACATTTTTAATTAATTTCCACAATTGTTTTGGGGGTAATGGATCATTTCATGAAAAAATATTTTCATAAAATTGTGGTTAATTAAACCGTTTGTTTAAAATAATTATTAAATATTTACTATTGAGTTTTCCATGATTTTACTTTTATTTATTTTAAATATTTCTTTACATAATTTTTTTCAGTAGTTTGAGATTACTGGATCATACATTTTATAAAATCATAGCTAAAAAAATATTTCAGGCAAATAAAAACAGTTTTATTCCAATTTTCTATGACTTTAAAATTATATTAATTTCTGTGGCTGTCACATTCCAATACTTTATGGTTACTTAAACATTTCATTAAAATCTCTTTATAAAATATATAAAAAAAATCATTATTATATGATTATTTAGTATTAAATTTCTTTAAAAAAACAAACAAACAAACATGATATTAAATATAATTTGCCATGACTTTTCCATGACAGCTTCATATTGTATTAAAATTACTTTTCCAGTCTTTTGTGATTATTATAATATTTAATAACAATCATTGCACAAAAATGGCAATATTTTAGAATATAAAAACATTTAATTTAAACCCGATGTCGACTAAAAAGTTTTCTTTTCATAAAAATATTTATGTTTTATTTTCCTTTTTTCCATAGCATTTCAAGACTTGAAATCAAAAGTGATCCGTCAATTCCAGGTTTTCTATGACCTGAAAGCAACATGCAGATTCTGCATTATTTTACCTCATGAAGCGATTCACCAGGCGCCTGCCTTCCAGCATCTGATAAAGAGAGCGAGAGAGGAACTTTAGATGAGACAAGTGATTTGTGATGCTGCACATTTTGTCAGTCTCTTCATTTCTATTTTTGCTTTACTGTGTAGCTGCACCCTCTGTGAAACCTCACTGGTCCAAAATCCTGCTCCGCATCGCTTTCTAGTAACCATCAAATGTGTGCTGATTGCCTGTGACTGCCACTCTTCCCTACAGCTTTGTGTAAATTCACCTGCCAATAGTTATTTTGGACTAGGCCTTAGATTCGCACCTCCTCTGTGTCTCTTTCCTTTTTGTTTCTCTTGCACCTTCCTGCTGAAGTGTTTATAGGCTTCAGTCTTCTGATACTGCTCCAGTTCTCTCATGTAGCGCTCCTTATCTTTGTCCGCTTCATCCAGATACCGCTGAGACAGAATGAAAGAGGTTCAAAACTTAACTTTTAAAACTCATACACATGCAAGAAAAATAGCAGCAAATATTAGAATGTGATAACTAGCTCATGTGACACTTAAGACTGATGCTGAAAATTCAGCTTTGCATCACAGAAATAAAATACATTTTAAAATATACTACAATAGAAAACAGTTATTTGAAATCATAATAATATTTTAGAGTTTTTAGTGTATTTTTTGACAAATAACTTCAGCTTTGGTGAGCATAAAACACTCAAAAAATCCATGAATTATTCCCAACGTTTGAGCAGTAGTATAAGTATGACACATATGTATCCTCCTGACCTGTTTCTCTTCCGGAGGCAGTTTGCTCCACTCATTCCCGAGCATCCTGGTGATCTCTGGGAAAGGCACGTCTGGTCTTTCCGCCCTCAGCTGCTCGCGGCGCTCGTTCATGAAGCGCACGTATCCTGTTAATGGCGCTTTGGGGGCATTACTGTCCTTCAGTGGCTTCTTCCTCCTCCTGCCTTTGGTCCAGCTGCTCCTGCGAGGTTTCTGTCATAAACACCATTCACATTAACATTGCTCCACCTGTGCAAAGACAGCTCGGGATCAGCAATCACACGATCCGCTCACCTCCTCTCCGTTACGCTGGCTGCTGTTGTCTGTGTTGGCCCCCGGTGACCCGCTCTGCTCCTCCATGACCTCTGACCTTTATTTCCACTCAACATTTAAAAATAATTCAGAGCTACTGTAATTAAACAATATATACACATGTACAATATTTGATTATGTAATTATGTTCATTGATTACATGCATATATACATAGTCACATAATTAAACATATACATAAAAAACAATATATAAATAAATATTAAAATTCAATTTTGCATTTGACATGCTTTCTACGGATATAAAATGTATTTGGTGAATTTCTTTTGATGAGGAAATAAACGTCTTAGACCCACATACATATCATACACACACATATATGATTAGAAATATTACACATGAATTAGTTTTCAAGCTTACACGCTTAAAACATAAGCATATAAAATACAAATAAACATATAGAACAACAGATAAATAAGATTACAAGGTGTCATCTATGAACAGATATTTATATTTAATTAACAATTTGTGTGTGCACGTGCAAGTATCATTTACGTTCCTAAAATCTACATTTACTAAAATTAACATAATGCTGCAATGGTTTTGTGAATACAGTGTTATTAAAATAATATTATAAATAATTTTTTGGTAGCACGATAACATCTTAATGGTAATAATTATTTTAAATACTTTTGTAAATTGATATAAAAATAATTTAGTCTCATGGTATTATCATACCATCATTATACTATAGTACAGCCACGGCACTTTCTAGAAGATTGGCAAGCAGACTGTAAAGACTCATAATCTAAGAGATGCGTCACAATGATGCAAAGCCTGCCACTCATAAATCATATTACCTGTAGCTTGATCTGAAGCTGGAATCGGGTATAAAATCGCGTCTTTAATGTGCGTTTCGCGCGTTTTTTTCAGGAATTTTAGAGAGGAAAAATATTCCGAGTCAAAACAATGCAGAGAGCCGGCTGACGTCATCACGCGGCGACAGGAAGCAAGACGGCTCCGTCACGCGCCCACAGCCAGAAGAGCCCTGATCATCTTCCTCACAATCATCATCCTACTCATCATCATCCTCTCCGCCTCAGTGAAAGGGCTTTATCGCGAAACGACGGACGACGCCGCTGGAGGTTAAACGGGTTTGGAGAGATTAACGGAGTGTTGCTGCCCTCCGCCGGCCGCAAGCTGCACGCGCAACTGACATAACCGGAAAAATGTCCATAAACAAGAGAAATGAGTTCTGACACAACAAAAAAAGAATTTTAAAAAGTACCAATATTTAATATATAATATTAGTTCGCGTACTGTCTATGCGATTTTGCTGCCTTTTTAAATACTTTTTTAAAACCCCTTTCTCTTTTACGACGGAGCTTTAGTGCCACAAAAAAAAAAAATCTAAAACTACGAGAATAAAGTCGTAATGTTACGAGATTAAAGTCGTAGACACCCAGCAATCACAATAATGTTCTGCTTTGTTTCTTTTGTTATAAAACAGCTGGTCTTTCAAATTAATGTGTTTTTCCTCTTTGTTTTAAGTGTTCAGCAAGATATAAAAGTCAAATATGCCTATATCTGGTGGCCTTCTCTCAATACGGGTCATTTACAAGTGCGCGTAGGCTACTATACTAAATATTATACTTCGATTTTATTCTCGTAGTATTTCGACTTTAATCTCGTAACATTACGACTTTATTCTCGTAGTTTTAGATTTTTTTGTTTGTTTGGTGGCACCAAAGCTCCGCCGTACTCTTTAATACTTCTACTGAGAGAAATTATAAATTAATAGTGTATGTATTTCTTACAATTTGGCCTTTTAAAAATGTATTCCCTCACCATGTGACTTTGAACGTCATATCTCACCAATCAAAAACTACTTTGCAGCCATTACGGCCCGCCCACTTTGTAACTCAGGTTTCTGCTCTACCGATTTTTAAATTTCTCTTCCACACTGCCATCTACTGGTCATATGCTGCATGTTCATCGATAATAGATTATGATTATAACCCGTTTGCTACTTTCCTGTATCAGTAGGTTTATGTGGCATATTTCAACTTCATATATTTATTAATTTAATTCTTTACTTTCAAAATGTAATTTAATTGAGACATAGGCCTAATATAATATCTCTATTCTGAATAAATAATTTAAAATAAGTGTTAACATCGATTTTTAATTCTACAATTATTTTTTATTAAAATCATTTTTAATTTACATATAAATAAAAAAAATTAAAATCAATGAATCAATAAACTATTTGCTTGAGGCAGCACTTGTTTTATTTTATTATAATTATTTTTTTATTATTGAAGTGACATGTTGACCAAGCCTGTTATTTTATTTGAACACTGTCAGATCAGGTTCACACTCTGACTCTCTCTTCACAGCAGGTCTAAAGTAACCCAAAGTGTTGAAGGAAGGTGTGAATTACTGTTGACTGCGTATGTGCTGAGGGTAAAGACAATTCATGTTTCCATAAACACTTTCCATTATGTCGGAGAGAATTACAGACAGTCTGAAAATGTGCTGAAGGCTGTAATTAATCCATGTGGTCTGAGGGATCAGTTTCATGTCCATATAAATGATATCACAGTGACAGATAGTCTGTCTGCGGCTGCGGCTCAGGCCTCAGGGCTTGGGAAATGTGAACATCATTTCATGAAGTTAATGAGCTGACCCTTTGCCTGGATGGGGGCATGTTTTTATTGTTTATTATCGTTACGGAAAAATAAGGTGGCTGCATTTATTGCAGAGATTCTGAAACGGTTGGTGTCAGAATGGAGATTTTCTGTAACAGTCAAGTGGTGACCAAACACAGCGCCAGAACTGTTCATAATAAAAATAAAGTAATAAAAATAAATGTATCCTTTCCTTAAAAAATCAACTTGTAACATTAAATATTAAATAAAAACTTAAAATATTAAATAACAATAACAATCAAATACATTAATTAAAAAAATACATTAAATTGTAACTATGTAATAATAATTATACAATAATTTAATGATAATAATAAAAGTATCATGAAATTGAATAAAATTAAATGAAATAGCAAAGAGTCACTAAAAAAAAGCCAAATATGATGATGACAATATTTAATTAACTTATCATTTAATTAACAATAAAATTATTATTAAAACTAAACTATTAAATAAATAATATTGTTGATATTTAATAATAATAATAATAATAATTTGAGAATAAATAATAATAATAAATATATTAAGCTAAATCTTTTAATAAATGTATCATTAAATTTAAATAAATGAGATGTCAAAAAGTAAAAAAACACTACAAATTATAATTAAAATCTAAAAATATTAACAAAGATAATGATGAATGTATAAATAATTATAATGTATCATGAAATAATACAAATAAACACATAATAATTATAATACTACAAATGGGAATTCAAATAGTCAATAATAATAATTATATTCATATTATAATAATAATAATGATAATAATAATTTGAGAATAAATACTAATAAATGTATAATGACTTAAAATAAATGGCAAACATAAACATAAAAAAAACATAAAAATATATCTAAAGATATATTAATATAATATAAAAATATAATCATCATCATCATAATGAATAAATAAATATATACATATATATTTATAATGTTATATATAACATTAATAATAATGGGGTTGTATCCTTTGCCATTATTTAGCAAATATTTTCCCCTTTAAAGCAGACCCGAGACTCGGTTTTGATCTGTAGGGGACAGTGGTGAGCCGGTTGATAAATAATCACATGATTTTTTTCACTATGTGAAAAATAAATCTTTTTATTGATTAGTAACAGCAATTTCATGAGTTATCAGCTTGCGATATCATTAATCTGAGCTCTGCAGATGAGAACTTGTTAAAATGTCACAGAAGTTTCACACAATATAAATTTTATATGATTTGATTATTGTTATTTTGTCATTAAGCGACACACAACAGATCAATGGCAGAGATTGTGAGTGTCCCTGGAGTCACCCGGCACCAGACTCCTGACAGATAACTAACTCCGCAGAACCTGATAACTCGCGGAGTGTGTTTGTGAACACCTAAAACATCACCTCTACAGCTTTTCATGTGCTTTATGTGCAGGTATTCCACGCGTGCCTGTCTGTTAGTCAGATGAGGTTTGGGTAAGCAGATCTGGGTCAGAACCTCTCTTTGTGATGTGTTCCTGACAGCTCTTTGACAGCAGTTTAAGTCTGTATGCTCATGCTGAGCCAAAAGCCCCTGTCTGCTTCTGTTTAATGTCTGTTCACTATTTCACCTTATAAAAGAAGTGTAGTAAATACATTAACCTTGAGCTCAGGAAATAGAAAAAGACAGGAAAATGACTGAAAACAGTAATTGATTTTGAACAAATAAGCTTCTTCGTAAAAAATCAAAAACAAATCTGATATTTAACACATTTAACAAATTAAACACATTTCAATCAGACTGAGATATTTCAACCACGTGTGATGCTGCAAAACCTTTTAATTCGCTGGGGTATATCTGTAGCAATAGCCAACATTTATTGATTAAATTGATCAAAATGATGGATTTTTCTATAATGCAAAAACCATTAGGATATTCAGTAAAGATCAAGTTCCATAGAGGGGGGTGTTGTATTTTTCCATATTTATTGTGGCATTAATTGAACAAAAACATAGCATTAGGTTATTTTCTTAATAATAATAAGATCCCTTCAAAATAAAAAATAGATATTCGCCCTCAGGACTTCCAAGATGTAGATGAGGTCATTACTTCCCCAAGAAGAGATATTGAGAAATATAGCATGAAATCAATTGCTCACAGATGAATGCTCTGCAGTGAATGGGTGCCGTCAGAATGAGAGTCCAAACAGCTGCTGAAAATATCACAATAATCCACACCACTCCAGTCCATCAGTTAAAAATGAAGTGAAAAGCTGCTTGTTTTTGTCTGATAAAATCAAATATTTCTCAATGTGTTCTCAAAGTCGTTATTGACATCATGAACGGTTCTAATGTTTTATTCATCAATATCACACTAATGAATGTTTCGGAGGACATCACAGGAGGAGGCGGAAGTGTCAGGGATCAGTGCTGCTGAAGGGACACAGACGTCTGTCCAGATGTTTCTGATGTTCTTCATGAGAGGAAACGTACAGTCAGCAGATCAGACGCTCCTGCAATCTGCTGACTGATCCTCTTAACAAACCCTCGAACGTAAAAAAAACACCCTATGATCTTAATAATTGCATGTCTGTAAGCTTTTTACAGCAAAGTGAGTGTGATGTTGCAAAAGAGGGAGTTTATTTACCGTCACACATTGCTGTAATTAACCCGGGACAGAGACGGCAAGGTGCATACTTATTGAATCTTGATATTTAAACACTCTCTGAAAAAAAGGAAATACATTACAATGTCTATGGCAATGCTGAAACTGATTAATGTTGTCTGGTTTATGAGGAACGCAGCTATAGAGGACCAGGGTGGAATCAGTGCCGGCCTGAAGGGTTGTGGGGACCTAGGCCAGATTAAAAAATTGGGCCCACTGGTGTAAAAACAGCACAAAAAAAGACAATTTTAAGATATTTATGCTGCTGAATAAACACAGAGGAAGCATAATCTAAGTAGCACAAAACATCAAAACTTTGACAACAGTTAGGGATATACAATTTATAAAACATATCAAGCTTAATATTCATATATTTACTCCATATACTACTTTACTGAGCTGTCATTAGTCCTGTCCCGCCTGCACGGCAACCCAGTTATGATGGGGCTTAACTATCTCACATCAAATAAATGTGACTCAGATCGGAAGAGC
>JAUCMT010000059.1:3184326-3197613 GCA_032357475.1 Enteromius thamalakanensis
TCGCATTAAAGTCGTATTATTTCCTATTCATTCAATAGAATGTTTGCGAATACTAGGGAATACCAATATGGCGGTGCGGTGGCTTCACTTCTATGACGTCATGAGCTATCCAGTTCTCTATATAGATCAGTAGGTGAGATAGGTGTTTTGAGTCCGTTTCCAGGGCGACGCTGATGATATATATATATTTGTTTGTTTGTTTTCAATTGTAAAATGGAAAAAAAGAAACATTAACTGAAATAAAAACCAAGATCATTATTGATTCAAACTAAAACTGAAACTAAAAACATTACAAATATGATAATAAATTATAAATATGATCATTTTCATTAATTAAAATGAAATAAATATAAAATAAAATAAAAGAGAAACTTAATCAAACTTTAATCAAACTTTCAAGGCAACATGTCTAGAAACATGTTTATAGTTTAATTTTGGTTTCTTAAAAAAAAAAAGAAACGAAAGGTAAAACCTTAACTACAAAGAAAATATAACATATCAAAATAAAATAAAATGTAAAATATGAATAAAACTAATTATTAATAAAATATTAATTAATATTAATACAAATAATCTTAAATTATTTTAAAATACTATACAACTACTATAGTATATAACTACTAAAAATGACAATGAACATTACATAACAAAACAATTTCTATTCTAATATATATATATATATACTGTAAATATTTATTAAAAAAATAAATATATTGGCAGTTTGTGTGACAATACAGATTTAAATTAAATGATAACAAGGTAAATAATACGTAAAAATATTAATAAAAGTCAGGTAAAAAAAAGGTAATGCCATAATAATATTCAAAATAATATAAAATAAAAAATAAAATTAATAAAATATAATATGATATAATATAAAAATAGCACTGCCACTAATACAAGGTCAAACAAAACAAACACCACACATCGCTTGGCCAATCAAAATTGAGGAATATATAGCACTATTATAGGATGCTCTTCTGCATTCGTTTCATGGTCCAATCAGATCCCAAATGGACAAAATGAACTGAATCTTCAGCTTCACTCAGCATGTGTCGCATAACAGAAATGAAAACACTGCGGATGGCGTTTCACAGTGCTTTTAAAGCTCTTAGGTCACGATGAGACATAACTCTCAAGAAGTCCCTCGCCGAGGAATCAGCTCCTCTCGAAAGCACGACATTCACTTAAAAACAACATCAAGAGCAGCTCAGAGGACACTGGGAGCAGAACATCTGCCAGTTCATTTATCTAAGGCTCAGTAAGCTCTGCTAGTGCTGAGCTGTTTGTTCGTTCCTCCAGGGCCGTGCGGGTGTTTGTGTTGACCCCTGCGAGAGAAATTTCTCCCCTAATTAATCGCTTTTAATTGTCAGTTCCTCATTGTCTGCGTCAATGTTAATCCTTGAGTCTAATCCGCGGACACACACATCATTTCCCGTCTCTCCATGGCGCGGGAACTTTTGGGGGAACGTGATAAGTGTTAGTTTCATCTCTAATGAAGCCAGAAACACTCTCCGCTGTTAGCTTTACTGAGAGCCATTAAAACAAACGCAGCAGAGAGGAATGAAGTGGCCAGGACAAACCTTCCCCCCCTTGAGAAACGTGCTGCTGTATAATCACTTTTCCAGGCTGTTAATTGAAAAGCTGAGTGTTAATCTTCCTTTTCTGAAGCGCTCATAATTACCGCAGCTCAGCGGCGTCTCCAAGATTAAAGTCATCTGAAAATCTCCCTCACCTTCATGAAAGGGCAGAAACAGATGCTCACTTTCTTGTAGCCTGTGTGTGGTATAGTCTAGCAAAGCCAGACTGCTTCTTCTGGCCAAGAACGCCTACTTAGACAGAACACTGCCAACTGACCAAACATACTTTACTTTTACTTCAAAAGGCATTCCTTTGTCATTTTATATTTTTAAATGCACATCTCCTAAGCATCAAGGATACAGTCACCATGCAACAAAGCAATATCATCTTGACTTTTTCAGTTGAGCGTTACTTGTTTTGTTGTAATAAAACTGGTTCAAAGAAATCGATTTTTTCCTTGATCCAGTCTACCAGGAATGGCAATTATTCAGAATGAGTATTTACTGAACACTCGATGTTCATTGAAGTAAATTCCTTTGTTTATCATTATTCAAAGAGGATTTTAGACCTGTTGTGGGTTTCTAAAATATTTAGAAAGGAGAGAATAGTTCCCAGTTCCCCTGCAGTTGCTTGCCAGATACCTTTATATTTATTTTAACAGCAACATTCATTATTCAGACAATATAAAAATGGCCGCTGCATATACATATATACATATAACGCATGGATAAGCATTCTGTTTATTTGGTCTCTGCATATTTACATATAAAGATATTGATTTGTTTTGTTATGCGCATGATTTGTTTTTCAGAAGGGAGGTAGTCCACTCCCCACGTCACAATTCTAAAAAAAAAAAAAGTTTGCATTTGTGAGGTAAAAACTTGCAATTGCAAGAAAAAATTACTTTGTAATCACAGTTACTTTTATTTTGTATTGTAATGGTGGAAAAAAGGGTAACACTTTAGCATTACTATTAACTATGACCTTTCCCTCAATAAATTCTTAATTTGCTGCTCATTAATAGTTAGTAAGGTAGTTGTTAAGATAAGGTATTAACTAGGATTAGGGATGTAAAGTCAGGCATTAATATGTGATGAAATTACTAATAAACTGCTAATATTCTAGTTATATGCTTGCTAATAAGCTACTAATAGGTGTAACTGAAAAATAAAGTGTTACAGAAAAAGATATAAACCGCAAGATGAAAATCACAGATTATTTTGAGAATAACAAGGATTACAAGAATTGAGAATCAGATAATACTGATGGAAAAAAAGAAAATTGAGAGATATAAACTATTAAAAAGATAAAAAGTGATATATTTTGTTTAGATTTTACTGTAATGGAAAGAAACAAAACAAAAACAAACAAATAAAATAATATGTAGCCTACTCTGAAACTATGAATTCGGAAGAAAAGACAACAAGAATTATGAGATTAAGATTATGAGAGTAAATTGAATTTCTTTTTTTTTTTAAATTCTATTCTATTTTTATTTTGTGCTGGAAAGGGTCCTCCATAAATTCTAAACGTGGCAATTTATTATTATGTGATAAAATTTATTTATTTTACTTTGTCAATAATTTAATGATATAGGCTATAGTGATAATTTAATGATGCATAAAAGTGAATTTACAGAATTTGCAAACACAGGTTTTTAAAAATATAATTATCTAGTAAATCCTGAAATGAACATTAATTGATATGTGTGCCTACTGCAGCTATTGTTTATGCTCGGTCATGTTATCTAATGTAACGTTCGACTATATAATATTCTAGTTGTAAATTGTTTCAAATATTTTTTCCTGCACTTGAAAATGAAGACGTCTCTTCATAAAGCATTACACATACTTAGGCTTTATGTATATATTTTTTGGTAATACTGTAATAAACGAGATGCTAATTTATGCATGCTGAGGCAACATGGTGGTGAGTCACTGGAGAATCATGTAAACAGTACCGTCTCCTGCTGCGCCGAGCTGCTGTCAGTCACACACCGCCGAGCTGCGGATCAATATATCGCCCCAACACAACTCCAGGGAGTTTACTGACAGAAATTATGCCTGAAACTCAACTCAAATGGAGTACCACAAGTCCCTGCATCTCATTCAAGAACTCGACAGGGTTCGCCAATTCTCTCTGAATAATTAAAAACAAACTTTTCTGAAGAAAACAAGAGCGTGAAAAACTTGAGTAGGTGTTTCTGGGCGGTTGATATGTTTTTAACTTGTTGCTATGTGGTTGCTTACAAGCTTATATTTCATATAGCATATTTAATATTAATAGAAATACACAGCCTAACTCTTGATTCTGTGATGTCAACATAAATGTATTACAGGAGCAAGCTGGGATTAAAGGTCTTGTTCATTGGTGATGGTTTCAAACCAGCAGTCTACCTGTTACCAGCTTTAATCATCACACCAACCAGATGTTCTCAGCCTGAGCTGTTTTTCAGGTTTGTGTTCAGAGCAGAAACCCATGCGGAACAAAGGTTTGTCCCATCTGACCTCTACACATGTGTTAAATTGCCACTCTTGCGCTTGAGTGTTTATGCTAATTAGACAAAGAAGGAGTGATTATTTACAATAGTAATAATTACATTTAAAGAAATCATACAAAGCCAATTTTCCAATAGCTTATATGATTCTTTAGGGTCTTAATGAAAAGTTTATAATATAGATTTCTCTAATAGATTTAAATTACAATTATTAATAGATTCAATTTCTCAAACTTGCTTATTAGCAAATTATTAGGAATGGAGATTTGCAAAGATTCATTAAAAGACATTATAGTTACTCACTGCTTCTGTAGGTGAGGCTGGATCATGAATGATTCGTGCAAACATAAATGGATTTCGTTTGATCAAGGGCGCGTTAGCCTTCAGAACCAAGAGTAACATCAATCCTCTGCGTCTTCAGTCACTCAGATGTCGGGTGTAATGTTAAGCTGGACGTGTCAGCTTTCTATCTCTGTGTGTTTTGTGTCTGTTTTTATTCCTGGACTCCATTCCCCATAATGCACCTCTCCTCACAGATGTTGCTCATTTGGTTCAATCATTCAATCGGTGCCACCTGTGTATATACACAAGTCTGTTTGTCTGCCTGTCACGGATCATTGTCTATATTAGAGTGTATTGCCGTCATCTCTACTGTATTCATTCATTCGTGTTCCTGTTCTCGTTGTCATTTGGATTACCTGTTTACGACTTCTGCCTGTTTTTTGAATATTCTATTTGTCTCTCCCCAAGAATCCTGATTAACGGTATTTGACCTTTGCCTTGTTCTCGACTATGCCTTTGTTTATGTCTCCTCTAAAGATGTCTGCTGGCGCTTGATTATGATTATCCTGACCCTGAACCTTTAATAAAACTTTCTGCATTTAAACTTGACTGTTTCATACCCGATTCATGACATAATGATCCGTCAAACAGAGTTCAGCAGCAGGTTTAACCAGGGCTTGCACCAAGACTGTTCGTCGCCTCATAGGCAGGATTATACTTCAGTGTCACAGACTCATTTGTGCTCGCTCTTTCAGCGCAGATGTTACGGGTCCTACACCCGAATCACGGTACGAGGAGCCGTGTCAAGAATTGATGGTCTGCGATTTGGGTGTTGTATGGTCGGATCCACCAGACGCTGTCTGCAATCCAGAGCCGTAGAATTCCCAGAGGCCTCATTGGTGGCTGCCCAGTGGAGGTCCCCGAATCAGGTTCCAGTCGGTCTGGGAGGGCGTCTCCTCTGTTGGCTCAGTCTCAAAGGGTGATCTCAGCGTTAGTATGGTCATGAAGGGCGCTTTCATTCTCGGTCTGGTCTCAAAGGGTGTACTCACTTCCTGTCAGCTCTCAAAGGGCGCATTCACTCTATTTGGTCTCGTAGGGCGAATCCCATTCCTGTCTGGTCTCGTAGGGCGAATACAATTCCTGTCTGGTCTCGTAGGGCGTATTCTAGGCAGCCTAGAAGGGTGTCACCTCTAACTGGCAGTTACAAAGGGGCTTGTCCGCAGTCAGTAGGGACCTCGAAGGCAGTAACGCCGCCTAATCAGCCTAAAAGGGCGCGGTCTCAGCCCAGGCGGTCCCGAAGGGCTCATTCTCTGAAGGCTGGTTGGTTCTCGAGGGTGCAAGGTCAGTCTGGTGGTCCCAAGAGGGCTCTGTCACTTCCTGGCCGAACCAGAGGGGTTATGCTGCCATTCGCTCCACCCTGGAAAATGGCCTTGCTGTCTGTTTCGCCCAGATGGGCATTCCCGCCACCTGATCCGCCCTGGAGGACGTCTCCGCTGCCTGCTTCGTCCAGAGGGAGGTCTCCGCCGCCTGTTCCGCCCCGTTGTGTTTCTCCACCGCCTGCTTCGCCGAGAGGGACGTCTCCGCCACCTGCTCCGCCCTGTTGGGGTTCTCCGCCACCTGCTCCGCCCAGGAGGAAGTCTCCGCCGATTGCACCGCCTCGGTGGACTTCTCCCCCATCTGCTCCGCCCAAGTGGACTTCTCCGCCGTCAGCTCCGCACTGGATAGCTTTAGAACTGTCTGATCGGCTTAGGAGAGCATTTTCCCTCCCTGGTGGAACCAATGTGGACTTCTCCGCCGTCTGCCCCGCCCTGCAGGTCGTTCCTGCCAGCTCCTAAGTTTGGGGCGTCTTGAAGCCACCCCATTGATGGGAGGCTATGTAACGTTCAGCTGGACGTGCCATCTGTTCTGCTGCCATCCGCTCCACCCTGGAAAAAGGCCTTGCTGTCCGTTTCGCCCAGATGGGCGTTCCCGCCACCTGATCCGCCCTGGAGGACATCTCTGCCACCTGCTCCGTCCAGAGGAAGGTCTCCGCCGCCTGTTCCACCCCGTTGGGCTTCTCCACCGCCTGCTCCGCCCAGGGGGATGTCTCTGCCGCCTGCTCCACCAAGGTGGGCTTCTCCGCCGCCCAGGAGGGCTTCTCCGCAGCCTGCTCCACCCAGGAGGTAGTCTCCGCCGTTTGCACAGCCCCGGTGGGCTTCTCCACCATTTGCTCCGCCCAAGTGGACTTCTCTGCCCAAGTGGACTTCTCCGCTGTCAGCTCCGCCCTGGATAGCTTTAGAACTGTCTGATCAGCTCAGGAGAGAATTTTTTTACTGCCTGGTGGACCCAGATGGACTACGCCACTGTCTGCCCTACCCGGGAGGACGTCTCCTCCACCTGTTCCGCCCAAGTGGACTTCTCCAGAGCTCCGTGGAAGTAAGCCAGTGTCCGCGAAGATGTGCGCGTTTGCACCAGTGAACGCCATCCTCTAATAGATGTCCTGTTCTGTCACAAGCGTGTTGGAAGCATGCGTCCAGCAAAGATCCACGGACACAACGGAATCGAATACAAAGTTTTTTTAATCAAAACAACAGTTATCAGAGCACGAAAATAAATGCTGACGAGGCAGCAGAACGAACACACGCAAGGTATAGTCACAATAACATCACGACATCAACAGGACATGAATGCAAACGAAAAGACAGCGGAATATAAAGGGTTACAAATTAGAACAAAAGTGATGACAGGTGCAAAAAGGACAGGTGAGACAATCAAATCAAATAGGAACAAACCAAACATGACTTTACAATAGGAAGAACCGACAACTTTGTCTCACTGCCAAACACACGAAGAAATGACACGGAAACTCACGTGAGACTGGGATTATTATTAAAAATGATAGCAAGCAAAAGAAGCTCGTCATACAAATTGCATGTGCGCTCATTTGCAGCAAAACGAAGATTATAGAGGAGGATATTTACTTTCTGTACCTTCGTAATCCCCCCAACATCCCGCTGCCCTTTCTCATAGGCTGTAAGTAATCGCTGATGTTATTTTCAGTCAGAACACATTCACGCGGCATGATTTTGAATCGCAGCCAGGTCCAGATATATAGCATGCCAACGTGCCACGTTTGTCGGGGACATGTCGGTGATTCTCTCAGATCGCATCTTTGATAGTTCAAACTGTGTGACAGTCACTCGCGTGAACGAGTACCGATTTGCCTGTGCTTTTTGACGTTTGTCTGCGATTTCTCAAAACCTGTCGGAGAGTCAAAATCGGTGCAGACGTGAGCCTGACCGGCCTGTCACCGATCTGGGCCGGTCATACAAAAAATCGGCAGATTCCGAACACTAACCGGTCAATCGGTGCATCTCTAGCTTTATTTTTAAACTCTGCCCAAATGTTTCACAAAGAAAGAAGGCGAAGCTATTCTCTTACTCATAAACACATTGCATTACACCAAATAATGTTGTTTTTAGCAACTCCTGAATAAGTTTATTGAGAAAATATCAGTTTATTTCATTAACTTCTGTGGAATAATCCTGTTGCGGTCCTGAGAACATGCTGTTCCTTTGTTTCTGACAGTCTTTTTCACTTTAACACTACTAAATTAATCAAATGTATTTCTGAATCACTTAGTGTGAGGGTTTGCATGTGTGTGGGTGAGAAGCAGCTATAGAGGCCATCCTGATGAAGGTCCTTGAGGAAGTTTTGCACAGCCTAATGAGGAAGCAGGCGGCTGTATGACAGCAAACGTCCCCAGAGTCTGCCTCGATCCAGAACTACATCACCGTCCGTCCTACAGCCGTCTGTGGAACCGGAGAGACATTTAGTAAGCATTCAAAGTTCAGACTGAGCAAAATAGTTCTTTAGAGGCTCTTATTTCTCTCTCTTGTTTGATGATAAATCTCTAACAGGCTCAGACTGTCCTGAGTGAGCAAAGAAATGGGACACGGGCATGCCATACAATACCAGCGCTATCAAGAACATCGGGACTAATATTCTCCACTTTCTGCCTTTAATAGAAGCCCTCAACCTTCAGAACTGCTTTAATGTGGCCGTCCATGACCTTTGACCTCTGGCGTAAGTCTATCTTCAGCACATAATTACTAAAGAGATGAATACTTTCTTTCATTGTTTGGTGGACACTACACAGAACACACTACAGTATATACTGCACGCTATTCTTTACAAAACAGAATATGCATCTTTGCATATTACTATTTAAATAGAGCCTATCAATAATATTTTAAGTACTACATAACGCTATAGTAGTATATATGCAATTTATCACATCCAAAATAAAAGTTTAACTTTACATAATTTATGTGTGTTGTGTATATTTATTATGTATATATAAAATCAAACATATACATGTATATAATTCAGAAACAATGGTTGTTTGTATATTAAATATTTGTGTTTATAATATAAATTATATAAATATATGAGAAAGGAGATCCTGCCTCAGAGGTATACGCCAGGGAGGAGCTTTCACGAGGAGCATGAGTTCCGTGAACCAGGTCCGGGTGGGCCAGTATTGTGCACCCACCATGATGAATCGACTCCATCTTGGGATGGAGATGCCACTCTCCCGGGTAGATGAAAAGCGCATCTGCCACAGGATTGAGCTTCCCCAGGATGGAAACAGTACGCAGGGTTTTGAACTGAGTCGAGCAGAGGGAAGCCCGTACTGTCTCGAAACATTATGAAAGCCCGGGTGGAAGCAGTGCGTCCCTGAACCGTGACTTCCTGGCCACTGGCAAAGTGAGGTGCTGTGGATGACCGAGAGGCAGCCGTAGACTAGTCACTATCATACCACGAGCACCTGGGCCCAGAGAGGGACAAGACTGTTCTATCTTTGACCTTTTGCGTACCACAGGCCCTGAGGTCTGTGGCGGAATGCAAACAAAAGGAACTCAAAGATTCTCCACCTGGCCCTCCTCTGGTGGAAGGAGCGGTGTTGTCACCGCCTCTCAAGACACAGTCCATTACCTATCTGGGGCGCCCGTCTGCAGGTCGCTTAGCCGTCTTCTTGGAGGGCTTAGCACCAGCTGGAGACGGGGACGGCGCCGCACTTCTGCACGGAGGTCGGTAGCAGAATGCAGCTCCTGCATCAACCCCGGGTCGGACTCACCCTCGACTAGCTCCTTTGACGCCTTGGCTTGGTGGACCTGCAGGATAGCCATAGCATGGAGCGTGGAGGTGGACTGCCCAGCCGCATTGTAGGCTTTGGCAGCGAGAGCTGCCGTGGCTCTAGAGGGACCAGGCGGGAGGTGAGGGCGAATGCTCCAGGTGGCAGCGCTCTGCGGGCACAAGTGCAACGCGGCTGCACGCTCAACCTGGGGAATGCTCTCGTAACCCATGGCCGCTCCTTCGTCAAGAGTGGTGAGGACAGAGGAGGATGACGAGTGGCTTCTGGCTGTGAAAGGAGCCATCCACTACATCATCAGCTCCTCATGCACCTCGGGGAAGAAAGGCACTGGGCCGGACATGGCTGTGAACCACGGCCTGACCCTAGAAACCAATTATTCAGCCGAGAGTGCTCAGGGCTAGGAGGTTTTGACACCTCCAACCTGATGCTCTCGGCCGTCCGAGCGAGCATGGTAATCATCTCCGAGTCGGACTCGGCTTGGGCTGCAGCACCTGAAGGCGGCAGTCTGGCCGAAACTTCGTCTATATTAGAATAAAGCAAACATAACCCTCGATATCTATTCAATATAGTGACTAAATTTATAAAAAATCTGATCTTGCGCAAGACCACAGCAGTAATGATTTTATGCAATATTTTACTTCCAAGATTAATACCATTAGATGTAAAAACGAAACTGTGCAGCTGTCAGCTACAGTATCCAGTCATGTGCAATTTAGATCCCCTGAGGATAAATTCCACTGGTTCTCTACCATAGGAGAGGAAGAACTGTATAATCTTGTTAAATTATCTAAGACAACAACATGTATGTTAGACCCTATTCAATCTAAACTATTAAAAGAGATGCTTCCAGAAGTCATAGATAATGAGTGAATGAGGACGTATCAAATCGATCACAAGTGCAGTATGGAGTACCTCAGGGCTCAGTACTAGGGCCGTTACTTTTTACGCTTTACATGTTACCCTTGGGAGATATTATCAGGAGACATGGTGTTAGCTTTCACTGTTATGCTGATGATACTCAGCTCTATATTTCTTCTCAGCCAGGTGATACACACCAAATTGAGAAACTAAAGGAATGCATAGCTGATATAAAAGATTGGATGACTTCTTGCTGTTAAATTCTGACAAAACAGAATAAACAAGGCTGTACTAGTCTGATGGAGATACTCACATGTAGCACTTCAGCGGCCTGTAGCTGGTGACCAGCACATAGAGCCTCAGGTCGAACTTCTTCCCTCCGATCAGCAGCGGGTTATCAATGTACAGGGAGATGACATAGGCCTCCTTCCCGCTGTTGGCCGCCACAAACCTGTGAAAGCACAGCAGCTCAGACAGAAGCCCACACCTGATCAGTGCGGGTCAAGCTCAGGAGATCAGCTCACGTGGAGGTGCGGCTGTCCCGGGACCACTTCTTGATCTGGGAGAGCTTGTTGATGAGGAAGATGCCTTTGCCCTGCGCCTTGCCACACGGCTTCATGATCCACGTGCTGGACGGACTCTTGCGAAACTCCTCCACGAACAGGTTATAGTCGGCCGGCAGCATGAAGGTCACCGGCACGAAATCTGTTCCGGAGTCAGAGAGAGTCGGTCACAGCGCTTTCATTCATTCAGAGCCTGACGCACACAAACAGAAGCAGCAGGGAGAGCTTTACCCAGGTAGAGGTATTTGCCGTTCTCGTCCTTCTCCGCTAAAGGACTGGTCTCCTTCTCCAGCTCCTTCCTGTAGCGCTTGATGTTCTTGATCATCAGGTCCTTCCTGGTCAGCTCGTAGTGGTTGGGGAAGTGATTGACCATCTGGTCGTCGGACAGACGGTAGCCGGTGTCCACACTGAAGACGTTACGGATGGTCTGGATGCTCATCCTGTGACATGACCGCACCACATGACTGTCAACCCCTCAGTGACATCATCAGACCAGAGTCATCAAAGCATCACTGAGATACTGCTGGAGTTATAACCCATGATACAACACTGCTTCAAACTACAGACACAAGCAACGATTAAGAGACCAAGAACAACATAGAGAGATGAAGAGCACCAATCTGAGTACAATCACTGTCAGTCTTATATCAGCTTCAGTGTGAACGCATTCAGGTGATGTCACTTCTGTCAGCGTTATATCAGCACTAGTTAATTTATAAACTAATAAATGTTAATCTATGTCTTCAGTGTCAGTGTGGACAGATTCAGATGACATCATCACTAGTTTATGTTAATCTGTGTTCGGTGTCAGTGTGAACAGAGGAAGTCTTGCCAGTAGAAGTTCCAGTCGTCGCTGTCCGTCACCTGGATCCATCCTCTCTTCTCAAAGTTATTGATCAGCACTGATTTCTCGATGTCCGTCACCCACTTCACCTTCCCAGCCATCACTCACACTCACACACACACTCCTGAAAGACACAGGACACACACATCTGCTGTTTCTTCATCCGTCTCACAGATCAAACACTGATGGAGAACAAGCAGTGGGTCCTGATCATCTGTGTTTGACTGATTCTCACATCTCTGTCAGATCCATGTCCGCTGAATAATGCAGGCAGGGTATAATATTTCACATTCAGTCACTTAATAACATTACTAGAGCTTGTTTTGTCATGTTTTAGTTTCTAACACATGATGATATGAGTTTGTGTGCACATGATCATTCAGTGATGTGATAATACAGTAGAATAATGATATGATCACGAGATAATAGTTCAGACGAAGATTTCTGCAAGTGACAAAAACACTGATTAATCAGCGAAATACAGTCACTTCTCGCGTGTGTTTACATCATCAAAACACACCTGTGTTATCATGATCCTCGCGTGTGGAGATCAGCAGCACACATGAGTGAATGAATGAATAAATACTCACAGTCACAGCTTCATGCTGAACGCTGCTTTATTCTCTCGATCTGACAGCATCACAACAGCAGCAGCCCATAGCAACGCGCTTCACTTCCGCCTCACGCGAGCCGCGTCGTTTCCAGGGATGATGAAGTCATCAGCGCCGCCCGCTGGATCTTTAGAGGAGCGCACGTGATACTTGAGACTTTTAGGATGAAGTCATATCTTTAATGATATATGATTATTATAGGAGTATTGTCGTCTCCCATTCATCTCCTTCTCTGATGCGGAGGAGGTTATAGGCACTGCGCAAGCGGAAGGGAGGAGGACACAAGAGGCAATTAAGGGATATCGAGATTTTACAGGAATGTCATTCAAGCTTTGGTAGTAAATGCAGGGTCTTAGTCCTTTACTATCAGATTGGAAGTTTAAAAATACCCAGCAAACACAATAACGTTGTAAAAACGTTTTTTTCACGTTGTGAAAAGGTTGTGATAACGTTTTTTTCATACGTATATAATATTATGCATTGACAGGAAAATTTGAATATGAGCACATCAATAAATCTTTTAATAGAAAAAAAATGGCATTTCATTTGTAAAATGTAAAGAATTTAATTCAAACAAGTTACAGATAATTGTATTGCAGTTACAAGAGTAATCATATCGTTTTACTTTGCATTAAAATTAATGCTAATATTTTAAGGGATTACTTTTTAACACAAATTAGAGGAAGAACATGTTTAAATAAAATATAGTTTGTAATGTATATTATTTTTTAATAAATACTATTTTATAATATTGGCATAAAAATATTGCGTTAGCCATTTTTCAGTGCTTTTATTGCAGGTTACATTGTTATGCCTGTAGGTGGCGGTAAGGGACTGTCTTAACGGGTTAGTTATTAGAGTATTAGACCATTCATTCAGTGCTAATTTATTCATTTGGCGAATTCTGTGACACA
>JAUCMT010000059.1:3218099-3247404 GCA_032357475.1 Enteromius thamalakanensis
ACGAGGTCAAAATTTACTAGTATTCCTATCTTTGTGGGGACAATTGGTCCCCACGGGGATATAAAAACCTGTACACATACACACACACACATATAGTAAAAGCATATACTAACAAATAAATACATATAATATATCATATATATTTGTTCAAAATATATGTAAAGGGCAATAATGCAATAATACAAAATATAGTACAAAATGTGTAATGTGCGTGAAAATACATTTTAAATTTTAGTAAAATTTATATATACATATACAGAAATACAACTAATGTTTTATATATATATATATAATTTTTTTTTTAAGTTCAAATGTATTAACATGATTTCATATTTTTTATATTAAGTTTGACATACATTTTGTTTTACATTTATATATGTTGCTAATATTTTTTTATATTGTCCAATACTTGGCCCTTGAAGTGTATTTTGTTTTAGACCCAATATTTGTGGTTTTAAATATTTGTGGTTTTATTATTTTGTGTCATGTGGAAAAGCTGTCTATGTAGAAAAGTCTATGCATGGTAGTTTGAATGCATTCTTAGAAGTCAACTGTCCATGTAGCTAGTTGGCAGTATTGCAGCTCACTAGGTTTGGGAACATGGCTAGTTTTAATAAAAGATTGTGGAGCACTTGAGGAATCCTTCTAAGTGAAAAACTGTCCAAAAAAGTCTCTTAACGCTCTTTCCACACGACTGAAACAGAAGCTAATGAATATTGATCATTTCTACACACAATTCTAGAGCAAGAGATGGATTTCCCGTAGGTGTATGTGCTCCCAGCAACAACCCTGCATCTTTTGTGAAACGCTGTTTAAAAACCGAGCGTAAACTCCATCGCTCTGACCGTCCGCCGTTGGCCCGCAGCCTGCAAAAGATGTGAAGCGGCCAGCAAATACTGCCAAACAATAAACAGCACGAAACTAATGTGATTTCAAATGCCACGTTTGTCCCTTACAGCTGAACTGATCCGTGAAAATGCTTTTTGTCACGGCACAAAGACAATTTGACAGTATTGATAGAGCGCTTTATGAGGATAATCATAATCTGGTTCCTGTTTTTGAAAGTCAATCCATGAGGCATTTTGCACTACTTAGATGACAGCAGATAACAAGTGTGAGATTTTATAATATAATCTCCAGTAATCAATAACCAGAAACAGAGTGCATGTAAAACGGAAAAGCGAAACACCACTGTCACTTTAAATGTGCTGAGGAGTCAAAAACGTCCAGGTGAGTGGGATTCCTCAGAGAGCAGGTGTCCGCTCTGAAAGTGATCATTTCAGAGGGCAAACACTTCAGAAAGCATACTGTGACCTTGAATTCACTGCCATTTAAAGCAAAGACAGTCGCAAAAAGAAAGCAGGTGAAGCCTCTTACCGCTCTGCAGGGTTTGTCAAGCGGCGTGATGTTCAGTGTTTTGTGAGAACGGCAGGTGTTCATCATCTGCACAGGTGTTGTGGCCTCTTTCTCTGACAGCAGCAGCTCTCAGCGTTAAATACTAACATCTGGACCCGTGAGCTCGGCTGATCTGGCTTCATGAACATCACCGGCCTTTACAGGCTTTTAAAAATGTTCTCTTCATTCAAGTCAGCTTTGGCTTAATTGTCGTTAGCTAAAAATGGAGCAAGCTAAGCTAACAGCTGCTTCACAGAACAATGACCAGCAGATAGAAAATGATAGCTAAATAGTGCTTAAGAACTTAAATGTAGTAATTTATTTTTTGGGGCAAAAATGCATTTTTTAAATATATATATATAAATATATATATTAAGATAAATATTCTATAATCAAATATTATGTTAAATTTGCTATACAGCATAGTTTTATAGCTTGCCAAAATATATGACAAAATGTACTTCAAGGGCAAGAAAATATATTTTTACATACATTAATACATTGAAAATAGATACATAGCAAAAATTGTATTATATATAGGTAAAATCTATTTTAGCTATATATATTCGCAAAATAAGTTATGCAACTAATACTATATATATATACCTATATATAGTATATAACTATATACATATAACTAATATGTATGTACTTAATTATTCATGCAATATTTTCAAAATATATTAGGATTGCAAACATTTTCTTACCACTTTGTTCAAATATATATGAACATTGGATTAAAAATGCTGAATTGGATGATGATCCCGATTTGTAATGCATATACTGTATTATGAGGTTAACATATGACCATTTAAAGTGTGCTTGTTGCTAATTTGTCATGTACAGTATATACAACCCATATGCAATGATCATGCTTATATATTATGTACTCATATTTTTTGACATAAAATTTTATGTCAAATGTCATTTTATGTCATTTTATTTTTTAAGATTTTATGTACACATCTCTCTCTCTAAACACCATTATTGCTGTATTTTACAAAAAGTGAAGATTTGAGTTTTCTTTGTGTGTGAAAACTCAAATCTTCACACATACACGTATACAAATATATTTTGCTACATGACATTTAAATAGATTAGATAATATGTAAAAATTTTAATAGATATTTAGTGTAAATCACCTTAATTAAATGTCTTTAAAAAAATTAAATGAAGTTGTCTTCTTTAATACAGCCGTTAAAAAGGCTGCTGTGATGTTAGCTTTTCAGTTCTCAGGAGGGTTACTTTCTCTCTCTCTGTGTTAATCTCAGATTACTTCATACAATAAGACATTCATTAGCAGGTCAGACCAAAGGAAAATGAAACCTCTTTAGAGCTCAACTAGAGAATGGAAACAGTGCAGCGCGAATTCATCTCATGTCTCGTAGTGATCCGACAAACTGACAAAATCACAGCAAACGCTAAAGCACTTTCAGCTGAATGAGAACAGAAGTATAGTTATCAAGAAAAATGTACCTTAACTCAATAGAGTTATAACACTCTTTAAAATACGTCAATGTACCACAGCAAATGAATTAGCTTAATATTGTTAATTGTTAATGTTCCCAAAAAAGTCTAGATTGTTCTCAAAGTTCCTCAAAACACTTCCAGGACTGCTGTAGTTTGACCTGAGGTTTATAGTTAGCTTTAAGGTAATAAATGTGTAATTTTATCAAGTTAAACACCTACGCTGGTTTAAAATGTGCACTGCAGACTTAATTGTACCCCTGTCCCGCTCTCCTCCGTCAGATCTGTCCTCGTTACACGCGCTCATTCATCATCTAGTCACACATTAACATAATATTAACATAATTAACATGCGTGTGTCACTGACCAGAGGGCTGTTAAACATTGTTCACACATCTCCTCTAGCATGTTTGACATTTTAAAGTGCTGAGCGTGTAGCTTACAGCGCAGGTAGAGCTACACACGGTCAGTAATTATGCAACATGCTAGCCTCGGGTACAGGAACTTTGGAGATAATTAATGTATTAAAATTGCACTCACATCCTTTTCACTACACTCAAATGATTAGAAAAGAGAATTAAAAGATGAAATTCAGTTTGATTTTAAAAGGATTTCCCTTCAAGTGCCTTCATGAGGACAAAATTGTGACTAATGTTAGCAGCTAACATGCTAACATGCTACTTGAACTATTTCTGCAGTATGTGCAGGTAATCCAGTGTATACTAAATTTTAATTAAGCACACATGACTTCTTATATTTGACATAATGTGTAGTATACAATTGTATCCCACAATGCAATGCAACTTCCTTTAGAATGCTGATAATGCGTTTTGAAGAACATTGGATTAAAAATACAAATCATTTAGATGATAACGCCAATATATAATGCACATCATGAGCAAAAAAATATTGTATGACCATTTTAAGTGTTACTTTGAAGCTAATTTCTTAAAGTAAAAGAAAAGTAAGTATAAAGGTAATCTAAAAACCCTGTTGAAAAAAAACTGCATATGCTGGTTTTGATGCTGGGATGATGATTTAGCAAATGACCAGCATAAACCAGCATCCCAGCTTCAAAACATACCTAACCAGCATATGCTGTTTTTTTCCGCAGGGAAGTAGTTAGATTACATTACTACAGTAGCTAGACTTTTATGTAATCTGTAATCAATAATGGGCTACAATTTATAAGTAATCTGCCCAGCTCTGTATAACACCAGAGGGTTGGATTTAATTTTTTTTTTTATATATATATTTTATAGTTGAGTCTTCTTTGTATTGACAGGTGGTGGGTGTTAAAATTCCTGCTGTGATATTAAAAATCTGAGAATATAAGCAGGTGAGAATGTGTTACTGATAGAACGTCTGTGCACGTTTCTAACTTAGCTGAGACTTTTGAAGCAAACCCAACCTGCAGGAAATATCATTTCTGTCAAGAGGCCATCTTTAAATCCTATTCATATGCGTATGACGATAAAATAAAAGCTTTTACGATTTTAAAGTGCTCTATTCCGGTGTCTTTGGAAGGGAAATGAGCACCCTTCAAATGGATAATTACACCTTAATCTTTGGTTCTATAGTAAAATCGTGAAACACGCCTGTCAGAGGAAATCAGACATGAAAACAACATTGAGAGAGCGAATCTGAGATGTCTCTGTTTGTATGCGTCAGTCAGCATCCAATAAACCCAAAACAGTTATTTTCTATTCATTAGATAAATTAGTCGGAGTGCCTCATTCTGAGAGTTTCCGGATGATTCTGCATCTCTAAAGAAAACCATAATTTTCTCTGCCTGTCTCTTTTTCCTCTTTTGATAAGTGATTACGAAATTATTTCCAGTATTATGAGGATGTGAATTTATTTCTATTCTCGATGAAGTTCTCTAGAAATGTTCTACAACATGCATAATAGAATTTCAGCAGCACCTGATTTTTATGTGTGTTCTCTGATAAGATCCTGCAGGCATCTGGCTATCGACTGTAGTTAGGATCAGACAATGACCACTCTTAAAACCGCCATAAGTATTAGGCTCTTTTCTCCTTTAAGCTTTTAATTATAATAAATCTCCTTATTTTCAGTCATTTTCTTAAGCCCCCTTCACACATACTGTGATTTTATCACAGAGGTCATGAGGCTTCTGTACTGTTGGTGGATAAAAAGCTCTGGATGAGCGTTAATGGAAGCTACTGAAAATCTGATTTAATATGAGATGCACTTGTGATAAAAAAAAAAGCTCTATTATAATAAGAAGCACCCAATTGCTTCGTTATTTTGCCACTGCAAATCACTGTATGTGTGAACCCTATTCAGAGAAAATAAAAAATGTTTTTGCTCTGCTCTTTATGTATAACTTTGCAACTTTTAGAAGGTCCATAATGACTTCGACCGGGACACCGGAAACCCATTACTTTAAAATGACACTGTTTTCTTACCTGCTGGTTAATATTATTTCACATTACCTGCGCAAACGCCAAACTTTCCCCTGCAGAGCAAAATAAACAAGGCACATTTTTGGTAAAAAAATCTCCATAGATTGTTTAATACAACATACCATATTTTCAACAATTCAACATCAATAAAATTGTGTTAATTTAAAAAAAAGAAAACAAAATGCATATTACCTTTATTGCACAGAACAATTTAAACATTTTTCATACTAGATTTTTTCACCTTTTTAGGTTTCCGTTTTTTCTTTAGTATAAAAGAATATAATGGACCACATTAATGCACATTATCATCCTGGGCTGAATGTTGTAGAGGGCAGAGGTCATATAAAGATTTAATGCGACGTAATAGGATGAAAACAGCAGGTAGACCACAGAGGCAGAGGATCAGAGAAAGATTCAGGTGTGTGTGTGTGTGTGCATGTGTCAGATTAACGCTAAAGTGGATCAGTAAGGGTTAAACCATCTGCGCAGCTTCTCCATCTGCAGCCCCAGTCAGCAGTACAAACCACTTAGCGAGGCGAAACCCATCTAGACCTGAGCAAAATCCAGTGCATAAGCACAGCTCAGTCTCCTTCCATGGAAATCACCTGCCCTGCTTGGCCCAGATTAAATGCACACTTAAAACACAGCTGGACTGTGGAGCAAATTCATTTAACCATTGCATTTCAGCACAAAAACCTACTTCGTACTCACTAACCAGTCCGTTTCAACCTGTCTCTGTCTACCACTGCGCAACTGTGTTTTCTTTTCAGCTTTAAAACATGCCTACTTTCGGTTTACTTGCACTATTTCCTTCACACTGTGCTAGATGGGAAACAACATCATCCTACAGCACTGAATTCCCCTTGTGCATGTAGACATCTGTCATTGTAACAAACCAGCACCGTTTGAGTGCTTAGATGTGCTTGGTAAGTTTTAAAATGGTTTCTTTGGGTACTGACGCTTCATATAATGTAAAGAAAATTGATCTAAGACAGGTCTAAGACTAAGACCATTAGACAGGCGCGAGACCGTAAGACAGGTGTAAGATCCATGAGACAGATCTGAGAGCATGAGACAGGTGTGAGACCCAACGGCAGCCGCAGTTGAAGGTGATTGAGTGCTGTCGAGCATATTAACACTTTCACCTTTTGATGAAATGATTGATTCTTTTAGGAACCCGCTCGCTTTTGCACATACCCACTTTTGAGATAGAGCTATACATTCTCGGTGTATCTTCTCAGGCGAATAAAACTTGGAATGGGTCTGTTATATAAAAATGCGATGCTGCAATGCCGCTAAATGGGTTTAAACCTGACCAGGCACTACAGAAATGCTCACTGCAGGCTAGTGATCATTTCTACATAAAGCAAAACACACAACAAAAGTCACATAATTACCGCTGCTTTTACTTGCCTAGCCATTAATCCAACAATAAACAACCTGTACTTGTTTATCCAGATGCTTGAGTCCTAAAATCCCCTCGGCTTAACCAACAAGTGCATTAAAATTCGGGTCCCAAAAAGCAAAACGAGAACCAAACAGCGTAGTACAGATGCAAAGAAAGAAATGTGCCGTAAAAGTTGTACTATGCACATATTTCTTTGTGGCAGGAATAGAAATGCAATATATTGTTTTCCACATTCTGTTGATAGACACAATGTGGAAGACAAATTTGGGCAGCTGTAAGGTTTGTTAAATGTGCTTTTCACCCCTGATTTATCTACTGTTATTCTCTCATAAATCTATTCAGTAGAAAACAAGAAAAGAATGGGTTAAACAAACAAACAAAAAGGATGCGGGCAGCAGGACAGCAGGGAAAGATGCCTTTGCATTCTGGAGATCGACACAAAACATTTCAGAGGTTCGGTTTTTCCTTTTTTTCCATGTTTTTTTTTGCCCATAAAAATCCACAGGAACTGAAGTGTTTTAAAACAAAATCCTCTCTCAAACATATTGGTCCCCGTAGGCTGAGTTTAAGCGGCCATCACAGAGGAGTGCGCATGAGGACATTTTCCCCCTCCCATGTTCAATATTGAACAAAAGCACCGACCCCTGTGCCACACATCCATCTTTAGAAAGGGGGAAGAACACCCCTCCTCTATGGGGAGCTCGTCAGAGCCAGAGGTTTTTCAGGCAGGGAATCTCTAGTTTTTGTCTTTACGAGTCTGTTTTTGAAAGGGTCTTTTGAACTCCCTGGCTGGATTATATCATTTTCATGTTAAATTTCCGAGGGGCATCAGCGCCGCTGCTGCTCATCCCAGCATCCGATTTCCGTGGGACGTACTCTATCTCAATGTTGTGTTTGCTGTTGCCTTTGCCTCTGCTCCAAAGAAAGAGCAGAACAAGGCAGAAGAGAACCACACCCAAAAAGGAGATGAAGCCCATGGTGGTGGCGATGATTAGCGTCTTTATATCAAATGGGAACGGGACTGTTGCTCTTGTTCCGTTGGCTCCGTTGTCGTTGGGTTGGTTGGAGATAAACGCCAAGGTTTTGTTGGGTTGGTTGGGCCAGTCTGGTGAGTAACTGTGGACGTGTAGGTGGGCTAAAGCGGTGTCGTTTCCACCAGCATTGCTAGCAATGCACACGTATGTCCCATTGTCCTGAATCTGAGCGTAGCGTACCTCCAAGGTACCATCCGGGAAAACAGTGAGCCGTCCTATCGTTTTCATGGTGATGAACTGTTTTTGTGGGGAAAGCCACATGATGACTGGTGTTGGGTCTCCATCTGCTTGGCAGACGAAGTGCACAGTGGTGCCTTCGTCAACAAACTTCTGCTGGGGTTTTCGGTCTCGAATCCTAGACTTGCGGCATGTGAAGTAATTGGGTTGCAGCACGTCAGGGAAGTCCTTGAACTCTTTCCCCTGAACGAACTCGGGTGAGGAGCAAGTCGGCTGCTGGCGGTTGAAGTTGAGCCTCCAGCGGCGTCGGAAAACCCAAAGCAGACGGCAGTCACAAGCCAGCGGGTTGTCATACAAAGCGAGGGTCTCCAGGTTTCCCACCGAATGGAACACAGACTCCTCCAGGGTGGTAAGGGAGTTGCTGGTAACATTAAGGACTTTCAGGTAGTTCAGTCCTCTGAAGGAATAGGGTTCAATCATCGTCAGTCGACCGCCCACCAGGTGGAACTCTTGCAGTCTGAGTAGGTCATGGAGCCGGTTACCTTCGATCATCTGGATGGGATTGTAGGACATGTTTAGGAAACGAAGATAAACCAGGTGACGCAAGGCCAAGTAGGGAATTGATGTCAAGTTAGCGTTAGTGATGGTTAGGGAGGTAAGATTCAATCCGTACAAGCAGTTGGTGGTCATGGTATCCAGGTAGGGCCAATTGGCGATCTCCAGCACTTTGAGACGGTAGAGCCTTTTGAAGCTGTAGTCTCTGATGCTGTTGATGTTGAGGTTTCGCAAGCGCAGCATGACCAAGCTGTGCAGGTGCGTGAAGGCCTCTGTCGGAACAGAGGTCAGGTTGCACCTTTCGAGCGTGAGCTGCTCCAGGCTGCTGAGGCCATGAAATGCCCTGTGGGATATGAAGACAAGGTCATTATCCCCAACCTCCAGAGAGCGCAAGTTGTAGAGGTCCTGGAACATGTAGTCCAGCAAAATTACGATCTTATTTTCACTGATGTCCAGCTTTGTTAGGTTACTGAGGCCCGTGAACACTCCCAGCTGGATGAGCTTCAGCTTGTTGCTGCGCAGTCCCAGAGTCTGCAGACCATAGAGGTTGTTAAAGGCCCCTGGCTCAATGGTCGAAATTGTGTTTTCATTAAGCTCCAGCTCTTCCAGCTGTGGAAAGGTGGAGAACTCATCTGGGTTGATGGTTTTGATTCGATTCTTGCTGAGGTCCAGGAGTCGTGTTTCAGATGGGATTCCCTCTGGAACGGACATCAGCTTCTTGCGGTGGCACAAGACAGAATGCTCCTGAGCATTGCACTCACAGCGTGATGGGCAGCCCGTGGCAGAGCCAGCCAGCACTGTGCCCAGCATTAAGATTAGAATGGGCTGCCAGCATGCCACCAGGAAGCTGTGCCCACTCACTTCCCCTGCTACCATCCTACCGGTTACCTGCACAGAGGGAGAAAAAGAGTGCCGAGTTATAAAATATGAAATTGAAGGCATCTAAATCAATAAACAATTATACCACACAGTACTGACTGAACTTCTAGTGGGTTATTATCTTTGGCGGGCAGGATATGGCTCAAAAACATGAGGGAATTGTGTATTCATTGAATACCATTCATTGAAAGCGCGGAGAGGATAAAAGAGTTTTTTTATTAAGAGTTTGACTAATATAGCAGAAATTATTTTCCATTTCCAAAGTGTCATCTGTGTGTTTCATTACATTATAGGCTCATAAAACTACTGTACTGAGGATTGTTGGATTATTCAGAACTGTGAAAAGGAAGAGCCAATGGCGTGTACTTGCATTACCGAGTGAATCGGTACTTTTGGATCCTATCTCCTTTGTTGTGACCCCAGCTAGTTAAACTTCAAAGGCTTTTAACACACAGTAGCACTCATGCTAACTGAGCTCAGGGACTTGACTTGGAATCCATTGCAAAGGTTACATCACCATCATAAGATATTTATGAATCCTCTAAACCTTTGGTGCGCCTAACACAGCTAAGCAGTAAGTTAGAGGCCTGTGTCTATGTCCCAGCCAGCCTTTCACTCTGAAATCCTAAGAGTGTTCACACTTCCATGTCTGGGATCCATATAAAACGATTGCACGATGGCATATGTGTGAATTTATCCACAATTTTCAAGGAGAAATCCACTTCACAGGAAGTCAGCAGGTGCACGCATAAAATATCTAGCGTATGCCATCTGTGAGAGAGACCAAAAGAAGAGAAATTGGTTTAAGACCGATCTGAAACACTCTCGCTCTCTGAAAAATTTACTAAAAGACATGCTGACCATTGAAATCTGTACACAGACATTCTAAAGCTTCCTGAATCAGCGAAAAAACCCTATTTATGCATGACTGCCCTTATTGTGAGGTTTTGCTTTTTAGATTAGGTTTGGTTGAGTCTTCCATGCACTTGACCATGATATAAGTCTTCAGCCTAACAGCAGAAACACAACTACAAGATAAAAAAAGACTTGTTATACAATGTGTTGAAATTCACCTTTAAGTGGAACTATTACAAAAACTAGCCACCTAGCCTACTAGAAATAATCAGAATAGAACCTCGTAAGGGACTTATTCTGAATGCTACATGGGCAGCAACTTCCCAATATAGAGCGCACTCTATTTTGTTAGCATGTTACTAAGCACTACTGTTAGCCTGCTGCTAAGCTAACAATGCCATACTGTCAACGCAGAAGCAATCCTATGGGCGATACTACTGGTTCATTGGCTGATATAGGGAAAGGGCGAGAAGAATACCAACGGGAAACAGTAACAGTGTTTTGTACAGCTAAAAATAGCTGGATGTAGATGACGCTGAAAGCCAGTCCCATAAAAATTACAAATGACTATTCCTGCCCTTACAGGCTAAATAAGGTGGAAAGCAAACATGGAAAACATAAAACCAGTGTAAAACAGTCAATTTTAGCTATTTCTTTGGTATCTCTTGACTTATGTCATCCAGAGCAGTGCATTCTGGGATTGCCTTATTTGTCAATGATACAAATAGAATATAAGGTATCTAAGAAAGATTTTTAATAATTCATAAAAGTTTTTGCATAGATACTGTATCACATATACATTGCCTTAAAATGCTGTCTAGGTAAGCAGCTCACTTGGGTTTTGAAACAGAGCTTGCATCTCAAGCGTTCCTTTTTTTTGTTTTTTTGGATTTGCTGTCACACTATTCTCTGCCGACCTGTCGTGTCTCTGATTATGGTTTCATAACCACCTACACAGCACTGGAATACTTCTACTGAGAATGTTCATTTCCTGTTCGTGTAACACAACATCTCTGTCAAATGATCATAAAAAAGACGTACAACTTCCATTAGGAAGCCTGACGCCAGTGATGATTGCTTCTGCCCTGAAAGACTGGTAAATATTATGCATTGTGATGCTGATATCAGAGACCCCCCACAAGCAAATGACTTTTCAGTTCAAAGACGTTATAGAGCTTTTAAGACCCTCAAAGTGGTTCTTTAGGGAATCTTCAAAAACACTTTGACCATTAAACAGTGTCATTGCTGTGCAGAAAAACTCGATCCACCCACACAAAAAACATTGGTAACACTTTATATTAACTACACACTATGAATGATTAGTTAAGCATTAGTAAGCATTTATTTATTTATAAACCACTGTTCCAACTTTATTATGCATTAGTAAACAATTTAGTAAACAATATATAAATGCCATGTTCTTGAGCATATGTGTAATGTTTAATAATTGTATTTTCATACTTTATTAATGATCAGTTTATCATTTTTGTAATTATTATGTTATTTACAAACCTGTTATTTAGGAGTTGACAGTGTTTAATAAAACCATTTAGAAAGTCTAAGTAAATGATTAATCAATGATTTAAGTTTACATTAAATAAATCTTATTACTTAGACACATGATAATAGTTGTTCAGTGTGTTAATAAATGCTTTATTAACACATGTTCTTGCGGTGCAGATGTAAAGACTCATTTATCTTCTAAAAAATAAAGTTAAACCAACACATCACAGAGGGATAAAGAACACAGACATATTTTTTTCAAGATGTAAATGTAATCATACAACTGTACACTTGATAAATGAAAAACAAACCTTCAAATTCATAGAAAAAAAAAAGTGTACAGTTTTATATTTTTTTGCAGCTTCAAATTAATAGTCCTGCATCCCTCTGATTATTTTTTCTGTTAGGAAGACAATTGACCATGTAAATCTCCTTTGTATATTTAGATATGCTTATAAATCATTAACAAGGCTGTAGCTTTATTTATTAACTGCTTACTTGACTATTAATGGAACAATGCTTTATAAAAGATGAACTGACTAGTTACTAATGCTTAACTAATGATTCATAGTGTGTAGCTATTATAAAGTATTACCGAAACGTTGCATATATCTCCAAGATGAGCCTGTTACAGGAAGCTAAAAACGGAAAATATCTTGTTAGCAAATTCCCAGTGCAAATTAAAATATTCTGATTAACTGGCATTTCCAATCAACACTATTTGACAAAAGAATTCTCAAGTATGTGAATAAATAAGAAAATACCTGCATACATTTGGGTAGTCCACAAGACTATTTCCAGTTCTAAAGGAATATGTATAGAAAGTGATTCACAAACATTTCAGGAGAGGCCAATTAGGATTTTTGTTTGTAATTTGCTGATTTGTAATGAATAAACTGCAGTGATCTAACTGTGAGCCCCAGTTGTTCATCAGGATCAATAATGAAGCCACTGAAGGGTTGAGTTTGGCTGCAAGCATTCAGCATGTGGCCCAAAGGCCCCGTGTTAAACTGTTAGCGCTGCTGAGGGGAGGCTGGGTTCTGTTCAAAGCAAATTAAGCAGCCTACAGTGTGTGCTGCCAAAACCTGAGAACATATGTAAATGTTCTTCATATGAATCTGACATGAAAGAACTATCGCCGCTGTCTGGTCATCAGGCTAGCAACAAGCTGAAACATTATTCAGCTAATGATCTGTCTTTGGAAATCTTATCAAATAGCATTATGTATTATCTCACAGTGAGAAACAGAAAAGAAATGTCTGATAGCTTAGGCCTCCAGCTGAAAATTCCAGTGTTGGTGACCTTTAATCCTTTAAAGAAAGGTAGGATGTAAAATAATGACGTAAGTGCAAAAGGATAGCAATGTAAATTGGCAATGTAATTCTAACAATGCAGCTTGGCAATGTAAAACTGGCTTCATTAGTGTGTCAAGTAACAACAAATTAGCATGTACACAAGTCGTATGTTGCACATAAAACAATTCAGGAGGGTAGAGTGTAAAATGCAATGCAAATAATGCAATGCAATGCAAGAAAAGGGTATTGTTATGAAGTGAAGCAGTGTAAGTAACAGATGTATTTTAAGTAGCATTTAAAAGAATGCAGAGTGGCAGTGGGTAAAATAATGTGATGGCCAATAATGTAAAGTTAGGCGATTTGTTAGTGTGTAAAGTAATGTAGTTAAGTAGCATGTAAGTAACATGGTAAGTTAGTATGTCAAGTAATGCTGGAAGGTGATTTGTAAAGTGATATGGTGAGGCAGTTCCTAATGAACATGAAAAGGTTGCATCTTCTTTGACGTGAGTTGTATTTCCATCTGTTGCATCATTTACTAGTATAAATAAGCCGGACACAGTTTCCCAGCGGCAACAATCCCACTTAAAGACGGCAACTAAATACCTGAGCAGCAGAATCCTCCTCACATCTGTCACTGCTAAAGCAACAGCACGCTAAGAGTCTAATCTAGTTCAGAATCAGCCTGTTCGCTAATCCTGTACACACACACACGCATGGTGCAGTAACACACATACCAGCGGACTTATTTTACCTCAGCTTCATGTAGGTCAGTTCGGCACACAGACACCTCACAGGACAAACAAAGTTAAACACACACTTGGACAAGAATAACACAACTCCGGCTCATCCGTAAATCAATCTGATTAAATGACTTAACGAAGCTCTGCTGCCACTATGTAGAAGACTTTGAGTCTTTAAAGTGTCTTAAATCTCTTGAATCCGTTCACCAAAACATCAAGTACAGATTGCTTGGCAATTCATAAAATGAACATGACTTACAATTATGCATTCATTAATGTTTCTGCATTTTTTTTTAAAGTAAAATATTATCTCTCAACGGACAAAAATCAGATGAGAGCTAATTAATATCACAACTGAAAGAAGTAAGAATAAACGGACAACCAACTGCTAAGTAATACAATTTAAGAAGTGATCCATGTCTCAATATGTGCTCAGATTTGACAAGACACCAAGCCTGCAATTAAAAATCAGATCTGAATATGAACTCATTAATTTCCAAATTCCACAAATGATCTGAGTTGCCATCCATTAATTATATAGCATTGTACTTATAATGCATGTGAATAATGATCTCATTAGAGATTTAATTTCCCCTTATGATTTTAATGATAGTGCAGTTGATTTCTGAGAGGCTAAAGCTAGCTTGGAAACCATAAGATCCCACCTTCTCTGGCCTTGAACTGACTTGAATATGATTGGATGAAAGTTTTAAAGTCCTATGCCTTCCACAGATGATATAAATAAATACACATACATCTAGACCATAGTGATTTATATTGGGATGTGAAGAGCAAGGTTGCAAAAAAGTGGAAATTTATAGTAAATTTCAGAAATTGTGAAATTCAACCAAATACCTACCCTAGCTTTAAGGTTCTGCAACAGTGGCTCAACCAATGGCATGAGTTTGGGGCGTGGCTATCAATTAATCTGACCAATGGAAGTCAAGGCGAGTGTTCAGAAAATGTGTTCTATTATTTTATTCATACAACTCTGTTTGGGGACACTAGCGGCACAGAAATGACTCGTTTTATCTACACGACAAAAACATACTAAAAATAGAAACGTTTTCCTTTTGCGACCATAAAAATGCTGTATAATGCATGTCAGGCCAGTAGTTGACAATGTAACTACACTGACCAAAATTATAAACGCGACATGTTTGTTTTTGCCCCCACGGAAAAACACATACATGAGACGTTACAGATTTCGCAAATTTGCATTTTTGCAGTTTACAGTATAGGCGGTAACGTTATTGTTACCTGAAATTGCCATAATGGCACGGTTGTGTAAATGAACAGCCAAGACACACAAATAGCATTCTGTAGTATTTGGAAAAGTCTCCTGAGGTGTAAAAGAGCAACATCTGTGCAACAAAATGTTCCTCTGGGTACCTCTTTAATGTCAGCCTTTGAAGCTAAAAACAACCAACAAACCAGCCACATCTCTCTGCTGCAACAGAACGCCTTAATTTCAATGCAAAACAAGTGTCAGCAATGAGACGGTATTCATTTAAAACATTTGTGCACAGGACTCGGTGTTCAAGATTGCAACACGTCTAGAACTGTGACACACACTCACACTCCATTTCTCATGGTCCGTAGCTGATTCCACTCATTTATTTGTTGCACTTGCTGCAGAATCAGCAGAGTGTGACTGAGTGTTCCCTCATTAGAGACCTTCTATTCACCTCTCCGCTATTATTGCGTCTGTAGAGTAACTCTGGCTCAGGGAGTGAAAACAGTACACTAGGTTTCTTTTCAAAGCTTCAGATCTGCTGCTGACCTTCTAAAAACATCTCCTCCCAGAAAAATTTGCTTCATCCTACAGCCCTAACAGCTCCTCAGAGCTCAAATGTCTCCGATTTCCACTCTCTCCGCTCTGTCACATTCTGTTTTTCTCTCTCTGAGGGGAGGGAGACACATTGACCCTGAAGCTGCAGGAAAAGAAGCATCAACGCGAGTCCACAATGGCAGCTGGAATCTGAAATAACGAGGTCCAACACACACGATGTCTGAGCGCTGAGGAATCAATCACACAGGGCAGGTTTTCTCGATGAGGGTTTTAAAACCAGGATCTACACACCAACATAGACTAGACTGCAAAGCCGGGCCTCACTGTCTGTTGTATACAAATAGTGCAGCAACCTAACAGAAATGGAGTCTCGCAAGTAATTGATCTGATACGCTCTTAATGGGCAGAAACCCCATTAACGATCCCTTTCTGGCCGATAAGTGAACCGACTTGCCTTAAAGGGACAAACATAGCTCATTACACTAGAGTTTGACGTTAACATGTCACTGAGCCAGTGACTGAAGTCTGATACACAAAACTCAATTTTTGCAATTTGGCAGTAGACATGACGCAGCAATGCAACATGACAGAATCTTTCTATCACAGTCATTCAGAATATCACTGCATTCACAGGTTATAACCTAAATCATAAATATTTGAAGACTTAGAGTGACTGATACCGTCTTTGCTCTGGAAAACACTTGTTAGTTCGTAGTTTTCTTCTCAGAATAACATGTTTATATCTTGCAATTCTGACCTTTTTTTCGCAATTTGAGCAGAAAAAAGACTGATATGTTCTCAGAATTGCGACTTTATATTTAACAATTCTAAGATACAATATCAGAATTTTGAAAAATGTCTCAATTACCTTTTTTATTTTTTAAAGGGCTTCCATGGGCGTAATACATTTAATTTATTTACAAGATCTGAGGTAAACTGTTGTTTCAGTATGGCTATAAATGTAATGCAATATGAGAATCAAACTCCCATTTAAACTGTGAATAATGCACATAATCAGTACCTGAGATTATTATTGTCATAGCTTGTATGTTGTTTCTCTTGCTGCAACGTCATGTAAATAGAAATCATTTATGAAAATTTTAATTCGGCCTGCCTTGTTAGGTCAAAACATTGAAAAGACACCTTTGCGTGTCGCAGACTCGTATGTACAGTAGTAAGAAAACGGTGTAAGACAAAAACTGGCATTCATCCCCTTACATAATGCTGCTTTACTTTCCATATAACAAAGCTAGTTCAGAATCTGTCATGCTCTAAAATGCAAATGATTACAACATTTGAATTTATGTGTGAACTGTGCCTTTTACATTGTCTCAGACATACCTTGCCTTAGCTATGATTTTATTCTCAAACTTTTGTGAAATCGTTTCAATTGGTTGGAGTAAATGTCTTTTAGATTCATAGAGAGAGAGCCAATAGCTACAGAAACCTCAAATTATAACTGATCAAGACTATACAGGGATGAAATTGCGTTTTGAACCGGTAATCACGCTCTGCATGCAGGAGGAGGAGGCCTGGAGATGTGATGCAGAAATGCACACTGGGAAGTTGATTGTTTGCATTGCATCGGCCGAACAGAGACATTAAGAGATAAATGCTGTCAGTCTGATGCATCATGGGCAAATTGAAACACACACACAGAAACCCTCGATCAGCATACCTCTTCAGAACCCTCGATCAGCAACATTTTTTTTGCTGCCAGTTAATTTAACGTGAAAAAATAATATTCTTTTTTGTTTAAATATGTGAAATAAATTGTGAAATATAAGCATTTAAAATTGTCTGTTTGGATATATTTTACAATATAATTTATTCCTATGATGCAACGCTGAATTTTGAGCATCGTTACTCCAGTCTTCAGTATCACATGATCCTTCAGAAATCACTTCAATGATAATAATAACCAGATATTTCAGTTTTTCCCTCCTAGTTGCACACAAACTGATCTCTATATCGTCTGTGTGTGTGTGTGTGTTTCTGAATGTGTGTGGGTTTCTTGGTTCAGTCTATCTCATGACTCATTCACTGTTCCCCAAAGCTTCTCCCTGTTAATTTATTCGAAGTGCGAGATAAATTTATTTAGCTTAAAAGGAAGAAGAGCATATGTTTTCACAGACAGGTGTTAGACATTAATGCAAAACCTAAAACGAGGTGATCGCTGGTGTCCTTTTAACATTGCTGGTGTTTTTCAGAACAGGCTTCAGCAAATGTAATTTCTACCGTACGTGTGTGTTATGTAACTTCAGTACATAACCTGTAAAAGTTGACTGAGTCATTTTCAGTCCCTGCTGTTAGTTTGTTCCCTGCTGCTGGAAAATCCAGGTAGATGTTCTGTAACATGCTAGCTGGTAATTAGCTTGTCCAGCTACCAGATCATGCTGTTTTATATAACAGCGGCTAATTCTAAATAGAAACCAGCTACCTGCTGCTACATTTTTTATCATTTGAAAAATGAAATTAAAATGTTCTTTATGTTGTGTGTGTGTTTCTTAATTTTAATAACAATAAAAAGGATGACTAATCAATTGAATTAAACTTATATATGTCTGCACTTTATCTATATATCTATACTGTATATAGAATCGAATAAAATTTCATATAAATAATATGCCAGTAATAAAAGAAATAAAAAATTAGCAGTCTGACTAAAAAAAGGTATTTACAGACTACCTGTACTGTATTCTATATTACATAATGATTCTCATTCATAAACCACATTTCTGTGCAAATCATTCCTCAAGTATTTTAAATCAATTTAACAACAATTTGCACATTGATTTGCTCATGAATTAGGTCTATTGTATGGTACATAGTCTATTTATATATACATAATGTAGTACATTTATACACTCCATAGCTGTATCCAAAAGGCATTTAGCTTTAAAGATCTATTTTATTATAGCCTATTGTATTCTATTCTAATAATGGCTGCAGATAAACTCTGACAGGGTCCATATAAAATATAGACAGATATTGATTTAGTTTGTGCATGCCTCTTCAGTCCACATGCACACACACACACACACACATACAATTTTCTTTAATAACTGTGTGTTTCTTGTCACAGCGACTCATTAGAGAGTTTCATTTTAAAGAGCTGTTTAAAATTCACGGCGTACCTCCTGATTCAGTCTGAGCTCTGATTTAAATGAAATACAGTCAGACATGCATCACTAACAACAGGGATGGACTCAGGCATGTCCGAAACACCAACACAAATGTGCGAAATGACACATTCGGCGCGAGGCGTTTAGATTTGACACTCTTTCAACAGCTCTGGAAAAGGTCCTGTTTTTCACCACCGGTTCAAGTGTTTTATCCAGAACGTGTTAATGCCTTGATGCCCATCAACAGTATTGATCAGCATCGACCGACAAACAGAATATCACAGCTGAAACCAGCCTGAAGTGGCTGCTGGTTTTACATGGTTTCCAGTCATTTATGGTATATTTCTGGACAGTGGTTCACCCTGGTGGACTTGATTAAGTTAATAAATTTGGAAGCTTATTTCGGCTTCGGAATAAAAATAATATAAAAAAAGGTAATTGCGACTTTTTATACAGAAGCAGAATTGCAAGATGCTCGGCGGTGGTCGTTTCATGGTGGAAAGCGTTTTATTTTGCATTACATAAATGGATTTTATTCACTATAACACTATAATAGTTTAATTTTATTTGATGTTAAAATTTGTTCCCTAACCTCAGTCCTGTTTGTTTATGGGCAGGTTTTAGAGTCAGTCATCCCATCTCAAATTTAAGCCAGTAATATAATAATTTTGAAACAATAGTTGACTTAAAAAACAACCTAGCATATTGGGTAAAAACATTTAACCCAAAACAGCTGGCTGAAAATAACTCGACGTGTGTCCTGACTGATATTTACCCAGCGCTGGGTTGTGTTGGCTTGTTTTTAACCAAACATGAAGCTTTTCCCTTCACAAGACATTCATTGATGAACTGAAGTATGGATCATTGTGATGTTTTTTTTCACACCTGGTCTAATAAAATTACGTACCTCTGTGCAGTTTTTGTGCAACACCGTTTTACATACCTTACTGCATGTTTTGCCGCAGTTTCAAAGAGAAATGTCCACTGAGTGGCACTAAAACACAAGTTCAATATGTGGATCCTGGCACATTTTTATTATGTTGATATAGGTACGTATTAGTGTGCTTTTATTATCACTAAAAGTGAATGCTCTATCATGTTGGAAATATGCCCTGCACCAAATTCAACCTTTCCAAATTCAACTGTTATTAAGAACTGATATAAAAGGGCATTTGCAACCGTGTCAACTTCCTTTTATACAGATATGAACTCTTTTGTAGAACCGTAGTTACACAGGATTCAAACCAGAGCTCCTCGGCTCTCAAGTACATCTCTGTACTCCGTGTGCTACTGAACTATGAAAACAGATAGATATGACATGATAACATGATATTCTTCAAGTAATTGTAAGAAAATGATGCTTTATTAATCAAAACTTTAGGAAACTGCAGTGATATGTACTTATTGGTACGTATTTTGTGTCTCGTTAAAAAGTGCACCCAGGTACATTTATGCTATAAGACCAGGTAGATTTTGTCAACTGTTTGGAGTCTAATTTTGATGGCACCCATTCACTATAAATGATCCTTTGATTCAATTTAATGCATACATTTCTCCAAATCTGTTATGATGAAGAAATAAACTCATCTTTAATGGCCTGAGGAAATGCTGTTGACTGAAGTTTGCTTGTACCCGAACCTGTGGAATATTCTTTTAAAGGAAATGTCCATGGTTCAAAAACACAAGCTCAAATGACAGCTTAAAATGATTTTTCCTCAGCAAAACTTGCAGTGACACACTTAACATGGAAGTAAACAGAGCAAATGCTTTGCATAAATGTGAAGCTGGAATTTTTGTTAACGCACTTACATGAATTATTCAGTACCAACCTGTTATTATTTGATTGGTGAAGTTCTCTGATTTGTCTTGGAGGTGGAGGACTACTTTTCTAGATGGATGAACTTCTGCTTTCATTTTTTATGAGTTTCAGCCAACTGAACACGCCTTTTCTTTGGTATTCTTTGAAATATTGGATAAAACATTATATAAGCGGTTCTACCGCAGCAGTTTCACGGTAATCCATAAAAATGTAATGAAAGGTTTTTGTGAGTACATTGACTAAATAAAGACAGAACGTTTGTGCTGTAGCGCACATGGATATTCAGTTTAATCTGACAGAAAAAAAAAACTGCCAATATTTATCTTTTTTGAGTCAAAGTGCCTTTCCGAATCGTTTCAGCTTGAACCCAGAACATTCTTTTAAGCTGGTGTGACCCGGTTTGTTCCAGCAGGAATGTGATTCACCGAGCCGGTCGTCTTCCTGCGAATCCATCAGGGAGTTTGTGTAGTGGAAATCGAACTATGCATTCGTCTATAATATGGAAAGACTCTGGATATCAGTCCGTCATCCATCAACAAGCTTCCTGTCTGTGCTGTTAGCTGTGTCATCCTCTCTCTATCTATCTGGAAATGGAGCACAACCACACCCCTCCTTTCTCTTTCCTCTTTAACACTGGCTTCCAGGGATCTCTCACTCACACACACACACACACACACACACTTAGCTCAGTTTTCACCAACAGTTTTCTGTCTCTCTCACTCAGGCTCATGAATCGCGTTCTGTCTCCAGGCGTCTGCTAAACGCCGCACACTCATCGTCTCGGGAAACACAAACCCTTGGCTGAGATCACATGACCTCTGTAACTCCACCGCCTCTACAACGCTCTTTTCCTCTTTTCAGAACACAAACCTCGGCTCGCTTTCTATTTTAGTCGCTGCCGATTGATCTGAATGATTCAGAGAGGAGATTCAACGACGTAAATCAATCCTACAGAACCACAAAACACACTTACACACTTCATAGGCTTCTGCATAGGTTAACATTACACCGTCCCACAATGCAACGGGCCTGTTTGACAATTATCATATACGGTACGCACTATGTAGACCACATTCAGATTTACTGAAAAAAATGTTTCATAAAACTTTTTTTGTCAACGATTATAAAGGTGAGGTGAAAATTGCACATTGAATGATTTTAATTGAAACGTTACGGAGCTCTTACAATCATTTTGAAGAAACATATAGAAAGACATGATCATTTTAAAGAATCATTAAATATTAAAAAATAATCCAAAGCATTAATTATAATTACACAAATGAATATCTACATAACATGTCTGAATATTTTTCAATAAATTATTAATATTATTAAATATTGGAGTAAATATTGACTACATTTATTCTTTTTCTTATAAACTATTACTAAAACAAAAACTCTATAAAAGTTAAGACAGAATTTAGAGTATAATGTTGTATATGTGTACTGTATACTATGTACACTTTTCATTAAAATAGTATTTATAATAGTATAATATAAAATTAAACTTACTATTCATTAAAGCATCCTCAATAATGTAACAGGAACCGTTAATAATAATAAAAATGTTTTTTAAGGTAGAAAATCAGCATGTTAGAATGATTTCTGGAAAACCATTTGGCACTTAAGTCTGAAAATTGCATCATATGAATAAATTACATTTCGAATGATTAAAATATTTACTTTTGTTACGGCATTTTTGATCAAATATCAGCTTTGGTGAGCATAAGAGACTTCTTTAAAAAACATGAAATAAATCTCAATGACCCCAGATTTTGAACAGTATGCAAGAATGTGTCAGCTACGTTTTTAAGGCGGGGCTTTAGTGAAAGTGGCTACAAAAACTAGAACCTCCCCCAGAATACTGCCTCTTTAATATGGCTCTGACACACCTCCTCATCTGATGTTCTCTTGGAAACATGAATTATCTGAGCTGATGCTCTTGCGTGGATCTAGGCTAACTGCTGGTGCTATCGGCATATTTACCTCGCGCAGTAAATCCAGAAGGACTGCTGATGAATAAACAAATCCAATTAAAGAAAGCGTTAGCCTGGGAATGCTTACCTCAGCCCCTTCAGCACACACACCTTAATCGGTGCTTTAAGCAGCATCGCCATTGAGCATCACTGCACGAATCCACTGTCCTGAAGAATTTATAAGCACTCTGAACTCAGATCCCTAACGCCAATCACCTCGAAGATACACACACAAACACACAGACTGTACACTCAAACATGTACATGTACACACTCAAACCTTATGGGTGTTGCCATCTCATTCAGCAAACAAAACCAGCTGCTGAGCTTCCATCGATCTACTGGCCTGAGAAGAATACTGATTACACACACACATACTTGAAAATACATTAACAGGCTAAGGCTGTTTGAGAGGCACTCACACTCTCAGATCTGAACGTTAGCAGGAGCTCCGCCCACTTTTACAAAAACTTTCTGCAGTGAGGAAACAAGCACATTCATATTACAATACAAGTTCTGCTAACCATTGAAATTAATTTGGAATCAATTTGGAATGTCACAAAAGTGGCAGTTTATGCTAAATATATGGCACATACAGTACAGGCAGAATGATAAACATGAACCCGAAGAAGCAATGGCACATCCAAATGTTTCTTTAACAATTTTGTAAAAATCATTTTAGTCAAACTGCATTAGGCACGCACATATGGAAATTAGAAATCGGTATTTATGTATGAAATATATGATATACGTAATTCTTCCTCTCATGTAAAAAAGACAATAAAGATTTTAAAATAACAATAAAGGCTAAAAACAGATCACTAGTTTTCATTTCAGAATTGTGATTTGGTATATTAACAATAAAAATAATAATATACTGTAACTTGATTATTTAAATAATTTAAAGTATTTAAAATAAACAAATTAAAAATCGAATTTTTTTCATTTTTTTTAAATGATACAAAAAAAAATACATTTGATTTAAAAACAAACACAAACTTCAGTGTTGATATTGTCTTTATTTTTATAAAATTATTATTAATATTCTATAGTATTACAGTGTTGATATTGTCTTTATTTTTATAAAATTATTATTAATATTCTATAGTATTACATATTTTAATTATTTTCACATTTTATGCATTATGATAAATAAAAAAAATTAATACATGTATAATTTTAATCAACCAAATTCAGCTGTGCTATTTGTAAAATACTGTTGCTGCTAATAATATTATTCATTTTAATTTTTTTTTTTTTTTTTTTTTACATTATTTGTTATTCTTTTAACATTAATTATTTATTTTGATTAATGTTTGGATTATTTATTTAATAAAAAAAATTCTAATCTATTTTTTTTAGTTAAAATTTTAAACTGAATAAACTGAATTTACACGATTTTCGGAAGTGCTGTTAAAAGAATTTTCACTTTCATCATGGCGTCTGAGGCAGGGTTTTTATTGCCTATGGTTTTCTAAAGCTACAATTCTTCTATTGATTCAATTGCCCATTGACAATACAGGCACCGCCCACAGACAGACGAAAAACCCAAGCACAACACGAGCGCCACCCACAACCCAGGCCCCGCCGCACGACTACCTGACATTTCCAACTTGCTCCCATAGAGTCTTCCATTGTGATTAACATTTACTCAGCAGGCCTAAAGCATCTTCTCCCTGCAACACTAATGAGCTCTGCTGGCTCGTTACTGCCAATTCATTTCCAGCACATCCTCCGAGTCATCATAAAAACATGAATCCAGCGTTCATGTACCATACATAAATGCAGTTTCATGTCGCTTTATGGAAACGTCTTGAACCACACGTAATGTCTTTTTAAAGCTTAATATGATGCTGCGGCATTAAACATCTGCTAGAGAATATCACTGATACGACAACTAAGAGAAGAGCATTCCTTTGACAATCACACACACAAAAATCCTGATTTTGGTAATAATTGAATTTGGATGCACCGTGCCTGACTCTTCGCTAAACAGACAGCGATTTAAATTTCAGGAAACTAATGCAAAACTAATGGATAAAATAATAGTTATTCAGTAGGGCTTTTCTCCTGGGCAAAAAGCATTTCATTTAAAGATTAGCGGTAAGCTGCTCTATTTCTCTCTCTCGCTCTGACAATGAGACTGTAAGTGATTTGACTTTAAAGAGCTAGGGGTAAGTGAGCATGTGTGTGTGACACAGGAAGTCATTAGCAATAAGACACACTCAGACAAACTCCTCCCCTTCGCATTCCCCTCCCTCTCATCTGCATAACCGCAGACCATTACGCTGCTGTTTAAAGTCTTATGCACAGATCCCTGATGTCTGGAAAGCTTAAGCATCATTTCCGTACTGAACAATTGTTTAAATACATATTTGGATTTTTTATATTTATATATTTAAAAGAGAGTTCAACCCAAAGTGACAATTTTAGCATCATTTACGCTAAACCTACATGATTCGTGTGTGACGCAAAAGACAAAATTAAAGATGAAGTAGCCCATAAAACTTCAGAATCTTTTCAGTTCATAAGAGAAGTAGAATTGATTCATTGAATCTGATGAATCTTTCGTTTTTATTTGAGCAAATCTTTTTTATATTTATATTTTTTATATTTATTTATTTAACCAAAATGCGTTAATATTTTATTATAAAAGTAGGACATATTATTACAATATTTTAGGGTTATGAGAAATAGAGTTTGATTCATGAATGATTCATTGTTTTAAATGAATTTATTTGTTACTCATATTTATTTACATTTCTTTACCACAAATTATTTTATATTTATTCATCCACAAATAATGCATTTTTGGACTTGAATACATAAATCTTGTGCACTACATTACAATGATTAATGGGTATGATTAATAGTTAAAAACTGACTCACTGATCAAACAGCAGTGGCTCACTGTAGGCAAAGATTTAATAACTCAAATTTTGGTTTGTTTTTAATCAAATTGATCACTCTTGCAGGACACAAATTGTTAATTTTTAAAAGCTAATTTCAAGCATTCTTTTTTCGAAGCAGAAAGGCTTCAGTTCTTTTGTATTCAATGGAAGAAAGTCACAAGGGTTTAAATGACATTGGGGAGAATAAACAATGACAGATTTTACATTTACAGGTAAAGCATTACATGTAAATGACCCTTTACTCCCTGATGATTGGTGATCGCAGTCAGATACGAGGTACCCTGGGAGGGTATAAAAAATAAATAAATAAAAATAACACACGGTCACCTTGATGGCTATTCAATTGAAATCACAAGGTGCTGCAAACACGTTCATCAAGAAGCCTGGTCTCACAGCTTAAGTGGTAAAACCAGATATCATCGCTATACTCTCAAATAAAATATCAGAACCAGAGATTCATCCAGGCCCTGCCAAAATGACACCAGTCGGACCTATCTGTGCATCATATTATTGGCACACTGGAGTAATGAAAGTGATTTCTGTTGACACAAAGTGAATTCATTCTCCGCCGGTGCCTTTATAGCACCGCGAGTGCTGTCGATCAGGCTGATTACATTTGTAAAACCAGCGATCACAATGAAACGCACATTATTTTTTTCGTCTTTGGAGACGGTAAATGCACCGGGTCAAACGTTCTCGCGACGGCAAGCACATTGTCACGTCAAGCCTGCTTTTCACAAATGCCCACGTGGGCGTAACAAATGGCGCTCTTTCGAGTTTTATGTGTACGCGAGGTTTATTCACAAGGGCCCTGATTTCATAGCTCACACTGAGGAAGTGATATTTGGACCAGTTTTTCTATGGGAAATCTTTTAGCTCCTGTGAGATTTATATGAAGAACTAATCCAACAGCAGTAGACATAACGGATAACCCACACACACACAACCCAATATAGCCCGAGCCAGCTGGGATGAAATTGCCCAGACTGATTTAATATTCTGTGTGGACAGAGATACCATAGCACCTGGCATCAAATCCTCGATTCCAAATCAGATCAATTCAGAAATCAACTTCGCTGAATGGCACAGCACTTATTAAAGACAGCTGCTCATTCTAGAGCCTTTTGAACGATGATTCTACAGCTCCGTACAAGCTTTATAATGCACGGATCTTCACTATACTGTACCAAACAATGAAATCACCATGAAGAACAGCGATTTTTCCATTGATTGGATTTTCAAGGGCATGTTTTGGGAACTTAAGTGACTTAAGGTTCTACAAATGTGTCAAATGCTCAATTCATGCCCTGTTAAAAAAAGGAGGATTTCTGTAGTGTAGAATCATTTTTTTGGTTCCCCAAAGAACCTTTCAGTGAACAGTTCTTACAACATCCATTTTCTTTCTTACTCTCATGAACATTTTAATAACCTAAAGAACCATTTGCGTTATGGAAAGGTTCCATAGGTGTTAATGGAACCATCTTAATGCTGATATGAAGGCCTTAATGGGACTTTTATCGAACTATATCCCAAATCAGGTTATAGGAGGGAAAAAAAATCATTACAGGGGCAGTTCTTTCCACTTTCAAAGGCTTTTTTTTTGCCCTGGGCACCTCTCAATTTCTAACCCTGTCTGATTTCTCCTTGTGTGGTGAAATATTTGACATTTCTTCAATAATTGCAGGACAAAATCATTCATTCTGAAGAAAGCTTTACATTCAACACCGACTGACGACTGACCCAAATGCCTGTGAACTGTGTAGGATCTTGTCAATAAGAAATCTGCCAAAGACTTAATTATAACATAAGACAATAAAACAACATATTAGGTGAAGTTATAGACAGACAGACAGACAGACAGACAGATAGACAGATAGATAGATAGATAGATAGATAGATAGATAGATAGATAGATAGATAGATAGATAGATAGATAGATAGATAGATAGATGAATATATTTAATAGGCTACTTTATTTTTAAAGCACACACACACACACACACACACAGAACATTTACTCTTAAATAGCCTATACAATATATGCGCTCTCTCTCTCTCTCTCTCTCTGTCATACACACACACACACACACACACACACACGCCTTAAAATCCAAAGCGTTGTGAACTTACAGCATCATTCTGTATCCCTGCAATAACACATAGGCGGATATGTTCATCTTATAAAACGCGACGATCCGTCCACAAAAAGTGCATATATCCGCGTCTGAAACCCGCTTCATACGATCACAGACGATCTCTCATAAGAACATATAGGCTAAATAAAAACTCTCTTCATATGAACACAGACACCATCATCATCATCTTCATCAGCACCATCTCTCAGCTGCTCGACGAGCTCAAGGAGTCGCACGGATATTCTGCTATCCTCCGTCTGTCCTATTAAAATCACAGCAGTGCTCGGACTCTTCTCCCGTCTGCAGTCTGGACTCACCCAGCGCGAATGAGAGCACCTCACACGCGCGCACTTGAGCGCGCGCACACACTCATAAACGCGCACGCGTCTCCAGGTCGCGTTTAGTCAGCCTCAGAGATGTCTAAGAAAATAAACTGCACCGAAACGTGCATGTAAGAGAGATTCTCACGGAAACAGGCTATCTCTTCCTCACAAAAGCTTACCAGCTGAACCATATTTCCCGCCAAAATACCAGTAAGTACTGTTGTAGAATCAATCGATATTAAATATATTAGCAGCTCTTCTGGCTGAATATTTTTGAAAAAAATGTTTTGATCAAACAGTATGCAATGAAATATTCACAGGCAGCATATTTACGACCAAAAAGCAAGAGTGAATAATAAAACACATAACGTTAGATCACTGGTTTCGATCACACAAGTCTCAGGAATTATTTATAGGCCTACAGATATGTAGTCAGCACAGACATGGCTAAATCTAAAACATTTCAGCCTTTACATATACTTGATCCATAATTTATCTCTTTACAGAGTGAGAGAAAATTTACTTATTGGTCATCATTTCAAGGCTATAGATCAAAATAACCAAAAGGTAAAATCTTCTAAACAAATAAGTGATTTCATATTTTCACATGATTAAATATCAAAGTACAATATTATTACCTTCTAACCTTCATCGTCATGGTATAACCTACAGCATTTTATTTTTTCTATTGAAAACATCCAGAAGAATAATTCCCTTGCTGTTGTTGACTGCAGTACTGCACATGAGGTCCTGGGGGCGCTGTTGCTCTCAACTCAGATTGCTGTTGCCTAAAAAATCACTTTCTGGGCACCTTAAGCATCTGCCTGAAGAAGCTGTTTGAACACAATAGCTGTGAGCAGCATAAACAAACGGCCTCCCATGACATAACAGCTGTCTGTTTAAATTCATAGGGGTCAGTGCACATCACACGCACCCATAACTGCGTTCAGTAAATGGGAGGCCCAGGATTTTCAGCTCCTTTCCGCATGATAAATCAGATTAAAGCTGCGTTCAGGAGATTTTCCAGACAGACGTACGCCTGGATCGATGGTCTTATTCCGACTGGGCTGCATTAACAGATGAGTTATGAGAGATTTTTGCAGACGCCACGGCTATGCAGAGACTAAACCTACAGGATCAGAGTCACTTAACACCTGAGCGTGTGTGTGTGTGTGTGTGTGTGACAGCTAACAAGCCTCAAGTTCTCAAACTAAACTCCCTGTCACAAGATGGTGGCATCTGTATCATTTAAGATGTTGAGCGATGTTTATAGGATTGAAAATAGAGTAACAATATTTCTTAGTGGCCATTTAATTTTGTGTGTACAGTATGTATGTGTGTGTGTTTGTATATATATATTTCAAAGAAGTTTGAGGTAAAACTGATATATTACATGTAAAATTATATTTTAAGTTTGTGTATATATATATACTGTATATATATATATATATATATATATATATATATATATATTAGGGGTGGGCAT
>JAUCMT010000059.1:3247504-3278265 GCA_032357475.1 Enteromius thamalakanensis
TGTAAATAATATGCGGCCCGTGAGACTTGAACTTGGACATATTGCGGCCCACTGCAAAAAAAGGTTGAGAACCACTGATGTAGGGGAATTTATTTTGTGCAATATATTTTATTTGCAGATTGTAGATTATGCACTTTTTAGGGGTTCGAGCACGTAGCATTGAAATCTTACTATAAATGTTAGGATTTTTTATTACTATTATTTTTACGGCTTAATTAATATTGTGCAGCCTAAACCGTAAGGCCCAGGGAGCTGAAACTTGGTCAGATGCTCAGGCGCAAAGAACCGGCCCCATAGGGGGCGCTACAGCTATCACAGATGCATTAGTGCTCATAACTCCTAAACCGCTTGTCATAGACTCAATTTTAGATTTTTGCAAATAAAAAAATAAATAAAAAATTCATTTAATGTCTACGACGCACCTTGTTGCGTATGTGCATCTTGTTTTCAAAGGTTTTTATCCAATATTCAAAAATGGGCCAAAAACAGCTGGATGGAAATATAGCTACTGTCTATGTGTTCTTGCTGGATGAACTTACCAGTTGTTGACCTGTAGTAAAGTCAGGTTTGTTTGAGTTGCAATTTGCTTTTTCTCTTCCTCAGTGGGATAAGGGTGCTAGATAAAGAAGCATTTAGAAATTTATATAAAGTACAACAAAACTTTACAGACCGACTTTAAACATTTGTTTGCCTACTAACCGCAATGTGCTGGAAGAGCCAGGAGCGCATGACACTGGTAGCCTGTTTGGGGAGAACACCACGCTTGTTTTTAGGAGAGTTATCATCTCCCCCAAAGAAACTCAAGTCCTGATTGAGCTGAAGCTGGAGCTGCAGGAAGTAGGAGGAGTCACTGATCATTGAGTCTGCTTGTGATCTGTGAGTAAATGTGTTTGTGTGCTCTATGTTGGAAGTATCATGCAAACCTGTGAGTTCTGGATGTGTATTGTTCCTGGTGAAATAGCTTGTGTCACCACTTGTCCCTGTGGTGTGACTACTGTCACTGGCTGATACATTGTATTACCTGCACAGAAACAACATTTCCTTTTTAATAAGATAAAAAAAAAAGTCTAACTCCTTTTCTGCCAGTGTTTTTGAAAAAAAGTTAACAGGCCACTGGCAGCAAAACGTTCATTCTAGCTTCAAGCATTTTTTCTTGGACGTAGTTATGTTTCATTAAAAAATCTAAACATTTTGACCAAAAATGCAGTATTTGTAGGGGAAAGACATCCTAAGGCCCGGTTTCACTAGGCTTTAGTTAAACTAAGATATTTAAGCAATTTTTACAAAAATGCCTTGTAAGAAAAGATTGCAGGTGTGCATCTTAACACAGAACAATGACACTGACATGTTTTAAGATATGTCAGAGCAAGATATTTTCATCCGAGACAGCTCAAACATGCAGTTTAGTCTGGGACGAGGTTAAGCCTTCTCTGTGAAACTGGGGGTCAGTGTATGATTACTTAAATTGAAGATTAAAAAAAACAACAACAAAAAAACAGCAACATTTATAAGAAAATACTTGCATCAATGTAGGAAATATCAAACAAAATACACCAATAAATCTGATATAATAAGTCTAATAGGGATAATTAATGTTAAGAATTTCTTTAAAATAATGATATAAAAACATTATATCAAAAGATATATATTCAAAACAACCAATTTTGGAAAAATATAATATTTTATGAATACTATTGCATAGAAATATTGCTAATTACCACCTTGTAGTTGTGATTTGACTAAATCACATTCAAATAGTTTAAACAAAAAAATTATCCGCAAAAGTTCAAATATGCCACAATATGCCAAACGTAACCCTATGCAGCTCCAACTGCAATTAATAGAACCTGATCATTTACCTGTGACCAATTGTGATGGATTGACTGCTGTCACTGTAACATTGCCTTGCTGAAGTCCTTGTGAGGGCGCCAAAACACCCTGTGGGCTGAGGGCACTTGAGAAAGGGTTGGACAGCTGCAAATAAATAAATAAATTACACGTTAACTACTTGATGCGAGTGTTAAGTCTCTAGAATAAGATTGAAAACTTTATTACTTGGTCGTGGCCTGGAGAGTATGGGCTGCCCGGCTCTCCACTCAGTAGTGTCTCACTGTTCATCTTGGTCTTCAGGCAGGAAATGTAACGGCTGCAGAAGTCCTTGCACAAGTCACTAACTTTCTCCAGCTCTAACAGATGAATCCGCAGCACCTGGATGGCCTTGACCATCTGAAAACAGAGACACAGTCGTTACACTTGTCAGTGTTTGAATTTAAGATTAATGCTGTAATTTATGTAGCTGTTTTGTCACATCTCTTACCAAGTTGTCAAGGTCTGGGTCTTCACTAAAGAAAGCTTTGCCATCTTTCTCCTGACTGCGTACAAAGTTTTCAATGTCAACATCAAAACTGGCAGACGTGACGCAGTCAGAGCCCTGAGTGGACTGCTCACACTTCTCAAACAGCAGGGCCAAGAGAGGGAAGAGAGGATGTCTGAGGAGGAGGAGAACAAGCATGTGTAAGAGACAACACAAGATACTCCTCACAGCACATGTCTGAGAGCAGAATACACTAGCCTTCAAAAAAAAAATATATATATGTATTTTTATATAATGTCTTTTGCTCATCAAGACTGTATTTATATATCAGAAATACAGAACACAAATATATTGTGAAATATTACAATTTAAAACCATTTCTAATGTCATTTATTCCTGTATGCAACATTACTCAAGTCTTCAGCGTCACATGATCCTTCAGAAATCACTCCAATAAGCTGAATTGCTGCTTAAAAACATTTCCTATAATATTATCTATGCTGAAAACAGTTGCACTGCACACTTCTTTGATTCCTTGTTGAACAAAATTATTATTAATATTTAAATATGTTTTTATGGTTAATGTATATTTATAAGTGTATGGTGCAAGTTCATGTCACCTATATATACAGGATTTGTAGACATCCATTTGTGTTTGTGGTTCAGCGGATACAGGGCTGCTGGAGCTTCCTGTGCTTCCATTGGCAAAGCCCTGTTCAAGGTCACTCTCTGACTGCTCCATGACCTGCATCTAAACCAGGAGAAAACAGACAAAATCAGATTAGACCAAGTCTGACAATTTGCTTGACAGCAATCTTTTAGCATGTGTAGCTAATTGACTTTACATCACTTCCAGAAGTGTTATACGTGTGCTCACAAAGACTCAAACAGCTGACATTCTTTACATTTCTCTTAATTTTACATATGATTTACAATTTTTGTAAAACCCTAATCTAAGTTATTATCTAGCAAGATTGTTCTTTAAATTTTTTATTACTTTTATATGAGAACGTGTGTATATGTTAAACCCCTGAATTCTGGCAAAAATAATTACTAAAAAAATTGAATATGATCAACCACCTACATTTTATTCGTTTAACGAGTTAGCCTGGTTAATTAAAGGCTTTTATGTTTACTTATATAAATTTTTTCAGTTTAACTTTTTATAAAAGTTTATAATATGATGTGATAATATGAATTTATATAAAATAGAATATGATGCCTAGCACTTTTATATGACAGTTGACGGAATTGTTATTCTATCTAGCAATAAAATATTTTAATTAAATTGCTTTTTTGATTAAAAAAACAAACAAAAGTAGGATGGTTGAACTTGATAAATCCTGTCAACACAAAATGTGTGTAAAAATAACAAAATGTTACAATTAACTAAAATTACTAAATGTAAAGACTAAGAGAAAATTAAGAGAAATAGTAGTAATATGATGCATTTAAAACTAGTTCTGTTCATGACAAATGAACAGTATTTTAGATATTAGCGCATCAAACATATTCATTAATAGTAGGGGAAATAATAATGATTCACTAAAGTGTGTCGTTTTCATGGAAAGGTGTCAAACAAAAGAAACGTGAATTCGACTGTCACACCTACCTGTTGGTCTCCCTCTTGATATTTGTCTATGGACTGTGCAGCCATCATATTCAAAGTGGCCACTGCCAACCCTGGGGCATTATATGGGCAGGCGGCAGGGAATTACCTAGAGGTGACCACATACAACATTTTAAAAGGCTCCAACAACATTATGAGTTATTGAAAACTCATGTCAGCGTTTAAACCAATTTTTAACTTAACCAACCCGAAGATACTGGTTTATTCATTTATTGCTGTATTTAATCAAAGAGGGAATTGCTGGAGTAACCTTGCAAAGGGAAGCCTGAGTGTATTGATATGCAAATCCAATGTAATGTATTGTAGTAGAGCGCCATTTCCATGTTTTACACCACATTTTCACACCCACCAACACATCTGCTGTGAAGGGTGCAAGACAAGTACTTCAATATTTACCTCGCGTCTTGCGACATTGGTGTTTATAAGTATACTTGCTATTTATTTACCAACAAAATACAACGCTCACTTCACAAATTAACGTTTAAGTCGATCTCAATCAGAACGAACTGGCTAATTTCGTTCACAAACAAAAAATGATGTCTAACGTTAGCTAAAACGTTAATTGTTTTAAAAACGAAATGTGACGCACTAAATTGAGACGATTAACGTACAGTCAGCTCTTGGTTTCGCCTTGATTAAACTTTAAACGACGAGAGAAGACTCTAACCTAAATGCTCAGGTTATATGGACTGGGAAGTTAACGTAGCAGCGGGTGCTAAACTGGGGAAAACGCCATGTTCCTCTAACAAACGGACAGAGCTAGCTAGCGCATTATTAGCCCGCTAGCAAGCCGCGCACAGTCGCGTGCGCCACGAATCCTTCACGTTTACTGCACACGAGCGCTGTCCTCGATAGGAAGGCAATTTAGTGGACGTTAACTTGCGATTTTATATATGCTAGTTTAAAAACTAACTCTAAAGCGGATAGTTTAGCCCCGAGCCTGTCGTTTAGCGTTGCTCTGGCCTGACTGAGAGCAGGGAGACAAAAAAGATGCTCAACCCGGGCCTACACTCAGCTATCGCCCTTGCTAGAATGAAACCTCATGTCCCTCAAAAAGCCGACATATTTTTTTTTCTCTATCTAGACATTTTTAGGACAAGATTGGCTCGACTACCCCGTGCAACTCCCGTGAGCCCCCAACAGCTTGTGCTCTCTTTCCCTCAGCCCCGGGCATTTTTGTGTGTTGCTCGGATTGTTTGATTGATAGGGAACGGAAAAAGACGAGTTTGAGTGACAGCTTACCTGGGTGCCAATCTTCGTCACACTGACAAGCGGCTGCAGCAATCGGGATCCGCATTTGTCGCGCTACGTCATCACGCACAGGGACGCAGGACACTCAGCTCATGAATATTTAAGCAGGGGGAGGAGAAGTGACGTGAGACGAGGCAAGGTTCTCGCCCTCAGCGAGTATTTTAAACACTCCCCGTTATTGGAGTACCAGGATCGGGACAATTAGTTTTAAAATCTGTGCCATTTAAGTGCAATTAATTTGTTTCATGTATGTCTATTCTCAAAAACATCACAATTTCTTTCTGGTTTGTCTACATTTTAATAAGTCTTTATATTCATGAGTTAATAGATCTTGCAGTGTGTAAATAATTTTTGAAAGAAATGTGATTTTAGTTAAGGAAAAGGCCTTTTTGCATACATACACTGGATCAAAACATTTAAATCATAAAATAAGAATGTGTTTGTCTTATGATAAATATGATGAACCTTTTTGATCTATTTCAAACACTGGCTACTGTGTGTATGAATATGTGTGTGTGTGTGTGTATATGTGTATTTATATATATATATATATATATATATATATATATATATATATATACAAACACCACCGTTCAAAAATTTGGGGTGAGTAAGATATTTAAGGGTTTTTTAAAAGATGTTTCTTCTGCTCATCAAGGCTGCATTTATTTATTAAAAAATGTATTTTATTCCTGTGATACAAAGCATTATTAATCCAGTCTTTATTGTCACTTTCAGAAATCATTCTAACATGCTGATGTTTTATTATCAGTGTTGGAAACATTTGAGCTGCTTAATAGTTTGTTTTAGGTTTCTTTGATCATTAAAATATTAAAAAGAGAAGCATTTATTTAAATTTGATAATAATGTTCAAAACTACTGTTACAGTGGTTTACTGTTTCACTACTGTTCAAGAGTTTGGGATCATTTGTATTCTTTCTTCTTTGAAAGAAATGAATACTTTTATTAACCAATGATCTATTAAATGATCAAAAAAGTCATAGCATATATTTACATTTTAGAAATGTTTTATATTTGATTTAAAAAAAGTAGTTTTTTTACTTGTTATTCATCGAAGAATCCCGAGAAGAAAAAAAAGAAATCACAGGTTCCAAAAAATATATTTGTTTGTAAATATAATGTTTCAAACATTGATAATTCTATTAATAAATCAGCATATTAGAATGATTTCTGAAAGGATCATGTGACACTGAAGACTGGAGTAAAGAGGCTTTGTATCACAGGAATAAATTACATTTTAAAATATATAAACACAGAAAACAGTTATTATAAATTGAAATAATATTTCACAATATTACAGTTTTCCTTGAATTTTTAATCTAATAAATGCACCCGTGATGAGCAGAAGAATCATCTTTAAAAACCATTAAATGTTACTGACCCCAAAAAATATTGCTGAATACTTGAATAGTATATTTAATCGTACTAAAATAATATTGCTAACAATATACATATATACAATATGAATAAACACATTATAAAATATTATTTTTCTTTTTATTGGTGACAAATGTCATACTGCATTAGACCTTCTCACATAACTCATTAATTATTATAAAATTTAGTTAAAATTTGTGATGTCATTTGAAGCAAGCCAATCATAACGTTTGTTCATGATATATGCATTCTAGTGACTTAAAACAAAAGTCCTATCTAAACTTCTGATGTCAAATTTACACTAATATAAAAGTAGCTAGAAGACAAACGAGAAGAGACAGATGCTTTCTCTAGTACACGGTTTCTGTCTTTGACAAGCCTCACATCACTCAGAGAGGGATAAACTATCATTCTTAAAAATTCAACTCAAACCATGTAAAACTGTTTTATTTACTCGCCGAAGCCAATTTCTACTCTCATTTGGTGCTGAATGTCTGCATTGGTTTCTCTGGCTGATTCTTTGTGACTGGGGAAAATAAGACCGACAGGAATAGAACCGTCAGCGAGGAGAAAACAAACATCAGAATGGCATCTTCCAAACCACATGATTTATTTCACAGTTAATGTTGGAACAGCATGACAAATCTGAGTAGTTTGTAAGGCACAGGACGTCGTGATGAGGGCAGACGCATATTAGGCCTAATCTGACGTCTGAGAGACACTTGATATGATCTACAAGTCCAGTGTGACACAAACTCCGTCTGCACACACAACAGCTTTCAGTTCAGAATAATCTTGCTCTTTTGCTCTCTCTCGCCATCTCTTTCTTGCCTCTTTCCAGGGCCAGGAAGGTCAAAGTAACACGCACACTCCAACACATTACTCTCTAGTGGAGAAACTAATAGCTACTACTGACAAAAAAGACAGATTTTTGATTATTGCCCATATTGTGTCTTATTCTGGCCTGGTCTCGTATAGCCAGACTTTGACCAGCAGCATAAACTATTTCGGCAAGTGTCACCAAACCAATCAACATATCAAAAAAATCAACTACTGTACAGTTTGTTGTACATACAACTATTCTAAATAATTAATATGCAGTAGAGGAAATAAAATATTATGTTTAAATAATAAAATGCTAATTATAACCAGTTTAAAATGAATGGCAAATCGGACCACAGTGTCTATGTTGGTAATATTGGAAAAGAAAATGATCATAAATAAATAAATAAATAAACAAAATTATTTATTTATTTATTTATTTTTTATCATTTTCTTTTCTTTTCTTTACTACTGTATGTAAATAAATGTTTATTATTTGTTTTAAATATTTCATATATTTTTACTAATGCTACTGTTGCTGTTTATATATATATATAAACAGCAACAGTAGCATTAGTAAAAATATAACAGTAGCATTAGTAAAAATATATAAAATATTTAAAACAAATAATAAACATTTATTTACATACAGTAGTGTCAATAGATAAAGGATGCATATAATTCATATAATAACATTTATATAAAATAGTGTTGTTTTGTCTGTCCACTGACAATTAATAAGTAATACAGTTAAAAAAGGAAGGGTTTGAAGCCATTTCACGTACTAATAAATTTAACATGCAAACAAAGAAATGTTACATAACACTAAAACATGAAATTTCGAATTTCTTTTTCTTTTTTTTTAAAAAACATACTTAAACAGTTAATTTAATTTACGACTGAAAATCCTTTTAGACATTTAGAAAACAAAGCACATGTATCCACTTCTTGTGGGTAGTTTTGGAGCTACGTACTAAGCATCTCCAATTCTGGTTATCTTTTAAATATTTAATGCCACTAAATTAGCAAATTTGAAAAAACATATGGGACTTGCTTAATAGTTCTCATTTTATCAACCTTGCACCGCATAAATGACATGACTTTGTTTCCAGAAGGACTGGTACAAAAACCTGCACACACTGACTCTGAGAGGCTTCGTGAAGCTGCCAATCAAATTTGAGCTTGTCAGATCAAAGAAGCGAGGGAAGGGAGTGGAGAGAAATGGCTCGGCTCACTTTAGCTGGGCTCACACACAATACACTATGTTGAGATATTTCTCTTTGTATTACTGATGGCATTTCCCAGCCGCAGGCTGCAGTGCAGAAACAGCAATAGCTACTTTAAAAGATGTTTCCAGCACAGCACTCATCTCATCTGGAACCAACAAAATCTCATTCTCTTGTTCTGTATTCTCTTGCTATGCTGGTAACAATCATATCTACCCACACTGACTCAGATCACATGCACACACAGCGAGTCAAGAGCTGTCAGGATTACCAGCATCTAATTTTACAATCACCGGTTCATAGTTGAAGAAAATGTGAAGATATACAGTTTCCGTTTTCTTTTAAGGTGTATACACATTTCAGTTTTCTTAATAAATATAATATTTTTCATTTATAGGGAGTGAGGCAAGTAAATCCAACCACATCTAAAAATGTAATGTTAAGTGTGCTTAAGTGTAAATTAAGCACCATAATGTAAAACAAAATGACACTAAACCCAAATATAACCCTTAAAAAATAACTATTTATAACCTTACCCAGTTCCCATTCCTTCTCAGAACCTGCGTCATTATGTATAGAAGTTGAAATAACAAATAGCCACACCCCAAACACAGTGACCACTCCTCCAAAACATGACCAGAACAGCTGACATATTAACTTCAATTCATTTACTTTAGCTAATTAGAAACACAGACAGTATGTTATTTTGTAAAATGAATAAGAAAGAGGGCAAATGTTACATTTTTTTTATAAATGAATGGAAAAACCCCTGAACCAGTTTTGGAGTGACCTGTTTTTACTCTGTCTCTATGGACACCGGTGAGGCTATAGTACGTAATATAAAGAGTTTTGTGTCCAGAGAATCCAGTTAAATTCCTGCCTCCACTGAATGATTAAAACTATTCACATAAAATAAATTACACACCCTTCTACATTAGGCCTCGAAACCAGAGATTTTTCAGTCTTACAACACATGCTGTCAAACTGTACGCCAGTACAGTACAGTGAATTCTTTCGGTAAATCCGACAGAAGAACACAAGCCTTGTAACCTTTGACTAAGGGTCATGAGGTCATTGTTAGGGTTTACATAATCAGTACTTACTGCCTGCCCACCTACATGCATATTATTCAGATTCTCTCACAGAAGAGATTTTACACTCCATGAAACATATTTTCACCCAAACATCAAAGCCAACAATTCTTTGAGGAATAAGCCCTGCATTCAGACCTTGCAATAATGAATCCCTACAGCAAAAAAGACTGAAGTCATACATTATTAAGCCCTGCTGCACTGATATTTTCCAGCATTAAAAGTATAAAGCAATGAAATCTTATGTCACTGAACCCCTACATTGCTGATGTCTTACTTTTGGACTGTAAAGTACTGACATATTACAGTAAAAAAAAAAAAAAACACCCACAGTACTGAAATCACACAAAGCTAAAACCGTACAGTACTGACATTTTATCTTTTGACCGTAAAGTACTGAAATATTACAGTTTTTAAAAACACAACATTGCTTAAGTCATTTATGTTCAACTCTGCTGCATTGATATTTTATAGTATTAAGTGTGTAAAGTATTGAAATCCTAAAAACTAAATTTGTAAAAACCTAAACTTTAAGGTGCTGAAATTTTACAGTGGTAAAAAATACAGTACTGACAGTTTACAGTATCAAGACGGTAAAGTACTGAAGTATCAAACTATTAAAGTACTACAGAACTGAAATCAAACATGAAAACTTTAAGGTGCTAGAATTTTACAGTGCAAAACATCAACGCTACTCAAATTTTACAGTACTGAAACTGTAAAGTGCTGAAATATCACAAGCTTAAAAACGCTATAGTTCTGAAATCATACAACATAAATCTCTAATACTAAAATTTTACAGACCTAAACTTTATGGTACTGAAATTTTACATTTGTAAACCCCAACACTACTCACATTATACAGCACTGAGAGTCTGAGACTGTAAAGTACTGAAACATCACAGCATTAAAACACTAGTACTGAAAATATACATTACCAAAACTCCAATACTGAAATTGTACAGACCTGAACCTTAAGGTACTGAAATGGTACAGCGCTAAACATCTACAATACAAGCATTTTTACATTATTGAAACTGAAAGTACTGAAATAATCATTAATGAAACACACTTTTACAAAAGCGCATTAACTACAGAAATGCATCCCTACAGTACTGAAATCTAAAGCAATAAAGTGACTAAGTCCAAGCAAACAGACACCTGTATAAAAAATTAAGACCTAATAAAGAGGGAACAACTGCACACAAATTTAAGCAAGGGAGCATGCTTGAGTGTGCGGTTGTTCCCTCTTCGTTAGACCTAAAGCAATAATACCTTACAAAACTGAAACCTTAGGGTACTGAAATGTTAAAGCAAATCACATAGTACTAAAATCTTACTGCACTGCATCAATATGAAATCCTCTTAGGTTTTAGTGTTGGGATGAGAATTGATCATGCAGCATCTGTGTGAGAAACCAATAGTCTATTTTTATACTGCATCTCAATTATGACTTCAGTAAACAGAATTTCCCAGATGAATGCTCAAAGTGAGATCAATTAAAAACACTTAGCTTATGAACAAGGCAAATTAAGGAAATTCATGGCAGCAGAATATGGATGGACAGCAGAATTTGGATGCTGATCAGTTTGCAGCTTGGCAAAACACTTGGCGTCTCTTAGTGCCAGTATGGCTTGCCACCATTAAAACACTCTAAGAGAATAAACCAGCCCAGGCTATTTTACAGATCAATGATGTTACATTATTGCAAAGTGTAGGTATGCATGCATGTGTGCATCCTCCTGAACCTTTTAAGTGAATTCATAAATATATTACGCTTGTACAATGATCCTGCTGTAAATGTGCAGATAGAAGGATTTTTCCTCCCTCAAATTCTCTCCTCATATCTCTCAGACAGATACATACCGCTGTGTACACAAATCAGATGCAGAATGTGGCTGAAAACATCAGCTTTTCTCAGGAATAGATCAGCACCATCGAGCAAAGCTCTCAAATGACCAAACAGATCAGTTTTATTACCTTGCATTTTAACTGTACACATTTATGCACATGATGCATGGACAGTCCTTTTCAGAGTTGAGTGCCTCATCTCACCCTCATACACACACTGCTCTGCATGTTTAGTGGACTAATGATGCCTGCAATGAACTGTAATTTGCTCCTTGAAGATCAGGCAGGTAGCGGTCCTATTAAGAGACCAGAAACATCACAAGCCAGCTTTGATGTAATGGTCAGGTATTTAAATTTATAAGGGTGGGCATTCATCATTTGAAGTAGTGCGCCTAAACTTGCGTAGCCAGTGTTGACAGCACTACTGATTATTAATGGTAGCCATCTAGTAGTGTTGCACCACATGCAATGCAATGCATATGCAATGTATCCAAAATTGATTCTCTACATGGACTACTTGACATTCGCTATATAGGTAATTAAATGCTTTGTTGTTGTCACTTAGATCAGGGGGATTCTGCACATAATAATGAAGTTTTTTTTATATATTCAGTGCTTAAAATTTACCACTTCATAAAACACTGGAAATCAGTGTCTATTTTATACTACTGGAAACACTTTAACATGTAGAAAAATCTGCATCTAATTTGATATTTTTTATTTATTTATTTTTGAATAATATAATTAATATAAATATTATATTAAAGTCATATTTAAAAAATATACTGCCAGTTGCCAACCATAAAAAAAACACACACAAAAAAAACCAAACAGTCAAACAATTAATCATAATTTAATAATATAACTGTGTGTACTGTGTATATTTATTTTGTATATATGCACGCACACGCATATATTCGAAAAAATATGCTGTTTATATATTAAATATATTTATATATAATATAAATTATATTAATATAAATATATACATGAACATATTTTTAATAATATATACATAATAAATGTTCACAACACACATATATTATGTAAACAAAAACTTTTATTTTAAATACAATTAATCGTGATCATTTGACAGCACTAAAAAAAAAATACAATTTCAAACCCTTAAAACACATAAGCCTACTTCATATTAATCCTTAAGGCAGGGATAACATTAAAGTCAAAAGCAAATCTTAGAAAATGATAATTGAATTGTGGGCTGGATTTAAGAATAAATTACTAACACTTGAGGGGCTGTATAAAATTATCTCACTACTATCTGTTTGAGACCCTTGCCATTGGGAAAACTACACTGGTGTAAAAAAATCACCTTCACCAACAGGCTGTTTTACACAGGGACAGGGATCCAGCTGCAGGTCAGGAGGCAAAAAAACAAAGCTCTCAAAATAGTGTTTGGAAGGGATCATGGGGTTATTCCATTGATTTCCTTTAGGTAGATCCTCACATATCATCCCAATAGACAAACTCAGTCTAAAGACAATTTAATTAAGAGGCAGATGGCAGCCGGGGAGATAATCCTGCAGAGTTTGATGTAATTCAGAGATGATTAAAAACCCATTGCTGCACTCCCCAAATGGAGCGACGGCCTCACTTTGACCACACCGAGGGCGTGAATCACAGACTCACCCACAGGCCCCTCCTGCAGCTGCACTAATCAGCTGGACTCATCTGGAATATTCCATAAGAAAGATGTAGTCAGTGTTCCCTTGTGACCTGAGGAGGTGCCTGGGAATTCTGTTTCTACATGATAGAGCCATTTTAGGCAAATGTAATCACGTATCTACTTGAATAATGGCGTGTCTTTGCTTTGTTTACACATTCAGCCATAATGTCCATATGATTAGCAACATCTCACGTGTGAGTCTATTTTTCAGGCAGGGTATTTATAAAGAATAGGTATTTAAAGCAGTCACAGGATGGTTTGGATCCATCCCAGATTTATAATTATAATTTCGGGAACCTACAAACTACTAACTGTTTGTCAGCATATTATTGTTGAATTACTGACAGCGGTGATTTGTAACCTAATTCAATTCAGAACCAAATTTAGCACTTAAGTGATTCACGATGAAAACCAACAAGAGTGTTTTGCATTTTACATCAGCAAAAATTTTGCACATTTTGACACATTAAATGAGCAAGGGAAGAAAAATCTCAATTATTTCACCTATAAATCATTTCATAAACCTTTATTTCTTCCAATAAAAAAAAGCCCAGTTTGGTTAGATTTGCCAAAACTCTCTTCAGTTACCTTTAAGCTCAAATTATCCTCTATTTACATTAATTTCTATGGATGTCTATGTATGAAATGCTGGCGAAAATTTGTTAAATTAGCTGTGAGCACAATTTATTATTTATTTTCGTTTTAGTTAGTAAAACTTTATAAAAACAAGGGAACAAATTTGTACAATTTGGCCACGATTTACTTAAACAAAACTTAATTTGTGGATTTAACGAAAACAATTTGTGGCTACAGTTTACTAAAACTAGTTATTAAAATCTAAATTCAAGGCCACTACTGAAACGAGGGAACAAATCAAATATATGAATTCAAAATTTGGAAATCAAGGGATTGAATTCTTTATTTACTAAAATGAGGGAACAAAATCTAAATTTGTGACCAACGATTTACTAAAACGAGAGAACAAATTCTTAACTTGTGGCCAAGATTTAGTACTGTAAATAAAATATATGAATTCATAATTTGTGATCAACGATTTACCAAAACAAGTGAAGAAATTCTTAATTTGTGGCCGTCATATACTAAATAAAGGGAATTGTTTCTAAATTTGTGACCATAATGAACTAATACGAGGGAACAAACTCTAAATTCATGGATACTATTTAACTAAACTGAGGGAAAACAGTTTGAATTTGTGGCCACAGTTACAGAAAGGAAGGAACACATTTTTAATTCATGGCGACGACTTAACTAAAATGAGGAAAGGAAGGAACGAAGAGAAACATAAACGATTACTCCAAGTTTCCCAAAATCCCATTTTCATGTTGTTTTTGTGCATTACTTCAGCAAACATGATGGTGGTGTGCATTCTGAGAGTTCTGGTCACCGGTTTCCCATTCCAGCTCACATTACCGCCCTCCAGATTCATGCATGTGTGGCATAATCTCCAAACTCTCTCCGTTCCCCTCACCACCGGCTACAAATCTCCTTCCCAGCAGCCCCCTCACCACCGGAGAAATGTCTTCACACTGCCGCCTCTCAGAGGGAAAAGACTGACCTTGACGACAAGCCCCCCTCTTAAACGCAGATTACACCAAATCTTTCTCCAGCACACATGCTTCCAGAAATCCATTTTTCCACCTCTGATGGTTTTATATCTCGGTGGCAGCTATTCAACAACACAGGACACTCAGATTACAGTCAAATTTACTGTGAGGCAGCATAAACACTTTATCTCATTAAGCATGCATGGATTCATGAACATGAATATTCAAACGTTCGTATGAATATTCACAAAGTATCGCTCAGTTTCTCAACCTTCACTCTTTTCTTCTTTCTTTAGTCGCACACACTAATCACATGCATAAACACAGAGCGAGCGGGGTGTCTTTTGCTTGAGTTTTCTAACAATTACAATCAGCTCTTTCAGCAGAGATCTGCAGCGGTTCCCAGCATGCATCAGCACCTTGTGTTTGCAACTCTGTATGTGTTAGGGGTTGAAATGACGCTGTTCATCAGCACTGTTCTGATCTCAATTTGCTGTGATTGTAGGTGAGCACCGAAGTTCAGCTGTCAGAAAAAGCAGCTATTTTAATAAATCACTGAAGAGCCACTGCACAGAAACCATCTGTCTGTGTATTAATATTACCAGTCGATCCTGACAAGGCTATACACACATTACTGACAGCAACATTAGCCCTAGTCTTACTTGAAATCTGCTCCGCTCATTTGCCCCAAGAACCACCCACTTGACCGACACGTAATACGATCAATCACAGAGTTTTTACAGTATTTCTATAGATTGGTAAATCTGAATCTGGACTTAACTCTGAGAAAATGGGATATAAAGATATTCAAACATGGTCGGTTTGGTTGGTAGGATGGATGGGTGTTTTTTTTTTTGGATGGTTAGTTGGTTGGTTGTTTGCTTACTTGGATGGATGGATGATTTGATGGTTGATTGGTTGGTTGGTTGGATGGATGGATGGATAGATGGATGAATGCATGGATTGATGAATTGGTGGGCGTTTGTATGTTTGGTTGAATGGATGATGGATGGTTGGTTTAGTTAATAGATGTTTGTTTAGATTGATGGATGGTTGGTTGACTGAATGGATGGTTAAAAGGGACAATTTTTTTCTTCAACAAATTTAATATTTTAGTAATATTGTTTTTGATCTTGCCTTTTGAACATTTTGTTGACAATAAGAAACGTTGCCCCTGAATGTCAACTAACTCTTATATTGTCTGCTTATTTTCTGATAAGTCTTTATTGTGACCGTTCTCCAACAGTCATTCTACGGACCGTAAGTAACCTTACAAATGCTTATTCTACTTATTTGTATTCTTAGTTGTATTCTAACTTATTCTACTCCTCACCTTACCAGTCTATATCTACTACTGCTCTAGTGAGAGTTAGTATGTACTGTAGGTTCAAGATAACATAATGTGTTACAGTGACCATCAAAATAAAGCAATTGCACTGTATTCATGCTGTAAAAAGCCTAAAATCAGCTGTCAGTGTTTAGCGTAAATTTAACTGGATGTTTTTATGCTGTGTGATCTGACAAAAAGAGTCAAGAGAAAATAGAGCTCCTTTGAACATCCACAAGACTCTGAGCACTAAAAACCATCTTTCAAAAGAGGAGAAAGAGAGAGAGGGGAAAGAGAAAAGCCCAGCCATCTCATCTCACCCTCAGACAGAAATTGAGCTCCTATCTTTTCCCGTTTTTATTTTTTGAGGAAGAGATTCATACATGCAGAATCTAGCGTGTCGTTTGTCTTCAGTCATGCGAAATGCCGTCCGTCAGCTTTACTGCAGCCTGGTTTCCTCTCCGCACGCGATAAATGATGGAGAACAGAAGCAAGACGAGGGAAAAAGAGAGTGAGAGAGACAGGGCTGTAATGTTTCCGCACAGATATGGCTTTCAAATACTGGCTTATGGCTTGGAATTCATACGCTATCATTCAAAATGACAAACCAAAATAATACAAGGTTCATTTATCCTGCTGCTCTGGACGAATCCTTTTTACCTCACGGTTTCCACCAGCTACGGAGGTGCAAAAACAGACTAGCGTAAACCTAAATATTTTACAACCAATTACATGGAAATAGCAATAACAGCATGTTGGTCTTGCATAGTCAGAAGTTTGACTGTCAGCAAACTGTAAATACTAGTCCACAAAGCAGCTCATTCTAGCTCATCTCACTATTTTTTGCCTGTTGCTCATTGCTGTTCATCATTATCAATCTTAAAATGTGATACACATTTTCTGAACTCAAAGGTATGTGAATGTACTATAAAATACAGACTTTCCATCTGAATTGGAATCTGAATGTGATTACAGGATCACTTTCCTCCTTGACTGCAGGTACAATGGAGAAATGGAAAATGTGTCGTCGCATCTACAATTTGGAGCATTACCGTACAACATTACCGTGCAGATAAATGTAGTATCATTTTTGTGCTGGTTTAGACAGCAACATGTTAATTGAAATTCATTCTCTCACAGACTCAGAATAAAAGGTTATTCTTGACAGTCTATTAAACTATTAGAGTTTGCATTCATTTTTGTTATTCGCAATTGGCTAGTAGAATATTATACACACTAAATGTAGTTAAATCCAGTATAATGTGCTTTAAAATCTATTCTACAGGTGCATTATGGGTTGTTTTGGTTCATACTTATAGGATTAATGGATGAGGAATTTGAATTGTATAACATGTTTAGTTTTAGACTACAAAAAGGAAACATGTAAAGAGATTAGCAGCTAACCAAAATATATTTTTTTAATGGGTAACGTTATTAGTTCGACCAATTTAATGCTGATACTTGCATACCACAATCTAAAGTGCCCTTATTACGTTTGAAATCTGAAAATGCACCTTGTATAAAGTTATTGACTCTCAAAAGAAAGAGTAGACTCTGAAAGAAGTTATTTTTAAATCGAGTCTCAAGCTGTTTCATGTTGATGTCAAAGTGACCTACGAAAGTGAATGTTTTGATAATAACATAGTTTCGGGATGATCGCTGGACAAATTAATCAAGGTTGGCACTGCATCACCTAATCAATCACCTCGTTTAATCATGATCCTTCTTCCTATTATAATAAACCAGTTTCCCTTTCTTTCGCATCTGGCTTTCATGCACCCCTCCTCCTCCCCATCTCCTCCTAGCTCCACGTCTTTCCTCCAGGGGGCATGTGAAGATCGAGCCTGACACCGAACCACTACCGCACCGCTTTTGGAGAGTTAGAAGCTCACTAACACAGCTTTAAATGAAATCAGACCAATCACTGAAGATCACCGTCATGCAAAGGAGGGGCTTGGAATAATGAATCATTGAGTGAATCATTTGGGAGTCATTGAGCAAATAATAAATGCATATCATAACAAAATAAGTGTTGTTTGACCTTGGGAGTTGCTGGGGACTCCCAAAAAAACAAAATATGTAACCTTCATAACCCAAAACAGGATAAACTCTCTGAACTGAACAAACAAACAAATTCACAACAAAACTGACTTCATATCCATCAACAAAGCTTTCTGTTGAATTCAAAACTGAAAAAGCCCAAATAATCATCTCAAACTTTTCCTCAGAAATGGTCATTTTAGCCACCCAGTACTTTTCAAACAGGACGAACCACTATAACCATGAATTACATAAAGCCAGCCAATCAGATTACAGCTCGACAGGCAGTGTGTGAACAACCCGTGGGCGTGTCATTCGAAGCTGATACGAGTCAGAGGGCGTGTTTGTTCTGCTCCGGCTGGGTTTGTGGGTGCAGACACATTTGGACGGCTCTTGGTGGCCCTAACCGCTTCAGACGTAAGCCCTGTAAACTCCTACGGAAGCTGTTGTCTGTCAGATATGCTGACATCACTCACCTCTCTCACAGACTGTCAACGCGGCACCTCTTTTATTCCGAAATCAACTCTATTTCTTTTCTGGCACATTGGCTTTAATATGATTTAAAGTGTAGCTGCAGGAGACGGCAGTATACTGAGGAAAAATACCGTGCCAGCACTTACATAACATCACAGAAACACAAATCACTCGCTCTGTAGGAGAGGCTGAGTTGTACTCACGGGCAGTAAACGCTTCTCTGCTCTTTAGGATGGAGGCTGCTGGTTCACAGGGAATCGCGCAGGAGACGGAGACACGTTCTCTCCCGCGTCCACATTCCCCTGTCTTAATGTCTCCTCAGTGGAAAATCCCAGAACAGATGAAACTGCAATGAGAAAAAAAGGAAAGAGAATATTTCAGGATTAATGTTACGGTATGTCATCATTTGGGTGCATTTTATTGGATTGAATTATCTTAGAATACATGCATTTCATTTGCTAATAAACATCACTTTTGATACTATTAGTCAAACTGAGGGTTAAGCCTTTGAAGAAAAGCCAATAGCAACTACTGAAATTTGAAACATATCTCACCCCGCTCGCTACAGAAATGAACGATGAACGACAAATTGACACATTGGTTCTAATTAACAATGTTTTGCCACAGTGTTATTTCCACCAAATCTCAAATTCCATCCTTTTTAAAATTTTGGAACAAAGCCTATTTCCCAGCATTAAATTATATTTTCAATAAAATTATAGCTTGCCTGGAAATAAAACACAGTTAACAAGTGAAATTTACCTTGGCTTTGTGATATTTACCTCAATTTTACTTAGTTTTCTTTACTCTGCATGTCTCAAATTTCTCATTAATCTCAAGATACATTTGGGATTTGAAAATTGATGAAAATTGATTGTGAAAATGACAAATGAGGTACATCTGTGCGTATCAGAATTCATAGACATAATTTTTTCTTTGGTTTTATTTATCTCTTTTTCAAAAAAATAAAAGTTTTTGTTTACATGATATATGTGTGTGTACTGTGTATATTTATTATTTATATATAAATACACACACATACAATGTAGCCTATATTGTGTAAATATTTATGTTTTTATGAAAACATATATATTTATATTGTTTATATTACAGATAAATATATTTAATAAATAACATGTGTGTGTATTTAATAGACATAATAAATATACACAGTACACACAGAGTATATTATGTAAACAAAAACTTATTTTGGATGTGATAAATCGCTTAAAAGCACTAGTTTTATTGTAAAAATATAAACGATTACATTCCAGATCTAATATCTGAGAGTAAAACGACACAAAACGAAACTCTTTTTTTTTAAAATAAAAATCAGGCCCCAAGCTGGAAAAACACCCACTAATGACTTGCACCTGATAAAACGTGATGATCCCATAGACTTACATTGAAACAAATACTCGAACCGTATCTATAGCGAGTAGAATGTTACAGACTTTAATGCCTTAGCAACCACACAGACCACCCTAGCAACTGTGTTAAAAACCCCTTAGAGCAACTTAGCTACCTCATAGTGACCCAAAACAATCTTTTTGTGCTGTCAAGAAAGCAGTAATAATAAAGTCCCCCAAGAAATATTTCAGCGTCAAGCCTTTATTAACATCCGCTACGTATATATTTTAAATTAAGCTCCATTACACAAATCCTCACATGGCTGCAACAGATGTGCCCGTTTCTCAAGGTTTAACAGCACTCAGTCTATTTTAAATGAGACCTGTGGTATTATAACTCATAACCCTTCCGTTTGATTGGCTCTGCCGTGAGCGTCCACTGTTACTGATTGCCTCCGCTGGGAGGGTCACTTTGTCTCCTCTCGGCCACACAATTAGAGTTTTCCCCTCTCTGATTGGTCGTGAGGTGCATAATACAGAAGTCGCACACATGCTGCGAGAACAACTCGGCCACCCTTCATTTTCGGAGCGAATTTCCCGCTGCGGCTTCATCTTCACCTGAATCCCAGCAGAACACATCATCAAAGCCACTTCCTGTACTGCAGCTCCCTGCACGGTGGGTATTTTTAATAGCCCTGAATGTGCAGAATTTATATAATGCCAAAACTTGTTTATTATAAATCGTCTAGATATCATTATGTTCTCTACTAACATCACAAGACAAAAACGGATTAGCAATCTATCTAGGGTTACGACTCTCCCAAATGACAATTTAATGTTTAAATGGGCTTTTTGTGAAGCTAAAACACCCATTTAGCTTCACAAACAAGAGTTCCTAGGTCAAACTGCTTTAATGTGCGCTGGGAAATTCATGATGAGTTCAACAGGGTATCAATATCTCACTCTCAGCCACGTGAATGAAAGAAAATGTCATTGTAATGCTGAGAAGTATAGCTTTCTTTTAGTAAATAAAGAGCTGTTGCATAAAACACTCTATAACAGTAAAGTTAATGAAAATGCATGCTGCTTTCAAACAGAAGACTGTGGTAGCAAGCCAGAGACTACAACTAAATTATCTATGAATATAGTCTAAATGGGTTTGAGAGAACAAAAGCAGGTCTGAATTGACCATATGGGCATTTGGGCACAAACCCAGTGACACCGTGTTTAAGGGGGCAAGAAAGATGAAAAAAGATGAAAGATGAAAGAGATAAACGATTGATAAACGATCGATTAAATACAATTTAGAGGACATATTACGGCTCATATTTTGCCCTTTAGGAATGGGAGATTTCAGTTATTAACTTCCAGAGCTGCAAAATTAATATGAGCACAGTTTGAGATCTATTCTAAAACTCCAAAAGCCAGATTATTAGAAGGAATTGTTATTATATTTTTCTCAATTCTGGCCAAAATTTATTTCAAATACATGCTAAATGTATGTTATATATATATATATATATATATATATATATATACATACACTTTTTCTTCAAACTGAAAAGACCTTAAAATGCTCAGATGTGCAAGAAAATGAATTTCTTATCCGAAGAATAATTCAATAATTAAATGTAAAATACAACATAAATATATTAAGATAAATATGTAAAAATTGGCAAAACATAATAAAAAATGTAAGTAACTAAAACTGATCAAATATATATTTAAATATTTTTTTAAATCTTATGTGTGTGTGTGTATGTGTTTGTTTGTTTGCTTTGCCATCAACCCTTGGAGTCTGACAAAATACTGTACTTCCTTTTTTAAAGAAACAATTCCGCACAAAGCCTTTTATAACAGAGGTTCCGGCCTGAAATTATCCTGTTCTCCATATCCTGATGTGGAAATGAACCTGTGACCCGCAATAAGATCAAAGAAGCAATTACAAACTCATAAATTTACTTGTTTGCAGTGTCGAAAAGTCGAGTGGCATGCTAAGAGCCAAACCATGATCTCTGGATATTGGAAAAGCAATCAAACGGAAGACTAATTAATGAGCTTTTGAGTTATTGCTCAACTTGACACGAATCCTCACGGGAATGGAGTTTAATCTAATGCTGAGATAAGTCATAAACATTCTTACAGACGGAAGATGCTCTCTGATCAGTCGGCACAGAGACGATTAAACGCATCAGGATATCAGATGTTTTAGGAGTTGGAAATGAAAGCTCTTGGGTTTTTTGTTAGTCAGAATGCATGTGTGGCCCAATAACTTTGAGTTATGATGACCAAAGGTCAAGTGATAGAGCAAATGCCAAGATTTTCTGTGAATGGGCTACATTACTGTATAATGTGTTACTCTCACAAAACAACTGTATGACTTCAGGAGATTTTAGGCTATCCGATATCTAAACTGAGTTTGTTTATAGAAATGTAGCATTATATCATTCACCAATGGATCCTTTGAAGTGAATGGGTGCCATCAGACTGAGAGTCCAAAGAGCTGATAAAAACAGTCTAAAACATATCTAAATGAATATGCGGGTGGATTTTGTTGTAAGAAGACAACAGGACTTTTTTCTCACATTGAAGAAGTGTTATGAAAGATTATGGACTGGTTTTTAGGACAGAAACAACAGTTAAGACATTTTGATGGATTTGTTTCTTACAAACTGGCAGCTTTTTGCTTTACTAGTTAATTAAAGGTGCACTAAGCAATTTGTTCCAAACAAGGTTGATATTTAGCTAAACTAACATAGCTCAACAGGACTGGAATATTCAGGGCATCCAAGATCATGGAAAAAGTTAAGATGACACGAAAGCACATTCAAACATAAGCCAACACAGATAAGTTGCAGGAAATAAAGCAAAATCAATGTTACTCACTTTTTTAAGAACAAACAATGCAACCTCTGCAACAAACGCAACTTCTCACAGACACGCCTCTTACTGCTGATTGGCTGCAAGTATGAAGACGTAGTCCGACACTGCAGTCAAAAGCATTTCTCAACAATTGCTCCTGTGTGCACCTTTATTGTGATGTTTTATCAGCATTTTGGCTCTCATTCTGATGGCACCCATTCACTGCAGATGATGAAATTTAAAAAGAAAGTAAGTCATAGAGGGTTTAGTATATATAATGACAGAACAATCATTCTTACAGTGAGCTGTCCCTTTAAACAAACACACACCCAGTGTAAACACACCACATCCTCATTGATCTATTTGACTGGATCTCTTTTAATTACTCAACAGCCTTACGAGCATTTCTGATCTCCTAGCTGTCCTCTGTGTCACGCACAGGAGAGTGATTACCACACACCGAGTGCCGACCATAGGCTGCTGAAATCAAATGACACAATTGAGAGGTACGGCGCAATATTTCGGCTTTCCGCCGCAAATGAGATCCTATTAAAATACTGCAGAGAATTTAATTCCCCATCATTCCAGTTAACGGCCGCCGGCATTTTGCGGTAGGGCACATACTGTATGAGAATTACTCCATTCTTCTTCTGCAGTTACGGCCATCTATCAGTCCAAGCATAATTATTCCCTGGGCGCCAGAAAGCTGACAGGCCTATTGCCGGCTCACTCTCCATACAATAGAGTCTAATCTTGCCAGTGAGCTGTGTGGCGAAGCGGCCTTCAGAGCCTGGCACACATGAATGGAATGGGGCGGGGCTGGAGGCGGGGTTTACAGACAAGCAGGGGAGTGTTGATTGGGCTGTCAAGCTCTGTGACTGGAAACTTACTATTAAATTCTCATTCATCTCAATGGCTCGGCTATAACCTGAGCTGGGAATATGACTAACCTGTCTGGAGCAACAGGAATGATGTCATGGAGGATGGCACAATCCCAAGCCATCAGTAAGGACTATCCTGCACTGTGACATCAAAGCAACAGACAGGGTAAAAATTTCAGTCTATGCTTTGTAAAGTCAACTTCAAAGTTTGTATAAAAAACTTTACTTTGTAGTATGTAATTTAATGTGTGATTTATTGCAAACCATCTGAATGGTTAAAACAAGCAGAAGCAAGGTGATGGAAACCAAGGCAGGCAGGGATGATATGACTGGGGTGAAGCAATGGGCGGGGTAAAGAGCCAAGGAAGAGTGAGTAACAACAGCAGCGTGTCTGAAGCCAGAACCTGTTGGCCTCTTGCCCTCCTCCTCCGGGCAGAAACATTTCTATTCACAGCTGACTTCAACTCCCTCTGAACACCTGCCTTAGCGTGGCCATGTTCAGGGGGAAAAAAAATGACATCCTCTACTGTTACCTAAAAAAACTCTGAAATCTTTCTCCCTGACAGGAGTCGTGCTGTGCTCTAAGCTCTCATGCTCGTCTGTTTGAAGCTCCACATTTTACATTCTCAAAGGGCATTTATTGTATGTGACACCTTTCCAAAGATTCTGTCAGGACTTTCTGTCAGAGCATTTTACATAAAATATATTGCTATAAGACTTGATCAAACTCACCACTGCAATGACGCTGCTGATGAATCTATTAGGAAGAAGACAGATGACTCAGAAAGTCTTTCACCATTTCTACTAAAGAAAGGAGCTTTCATACAAAAGCTTTATTTGTGGACCATGTGTCATCTTTAAAAGCCAACTTTCATCATGTTTTTATAAAGATAGATAGATTTTTTTTTGCAAATTTTTTAAAAAGTTGCGAGAAATAAAAAGAATTGTGAGACGTAAAAAAAAAAAAGAATATAGCAACTTTTTATATCACAATTCTGACTTTTTTTTCTCAGAAATGCATGATACAAACTCGCATTTCTGACTTATTTTATTAGAATTGTAAAATATAAAGTCTAAATTGTGAAATATAAAGTCAGAATTATGGTCAGAGTTGCGAATTATAAAGTCAGAATTACGAGTTATAATGTCGGAAATTACGAGATATAAAGTCAGTGTTGCAAGATAAAAAGTCAGAGTTGCGAATTATAAAGTCAGAAATACGAGTTATAAAGTCAGAATTGCAAGATAAAAAGTCGGAACTATGAGTTATAAAGTCAGAGTTGCAAGATAAAAAGTCAGAGTTGCGAGTTATAAAATCAGAATTATGAGTTATAATGTCGGAATTACGAGTTATAATGTCGGAATTACGAGTTATAAAGTCAGTGTTGCAAGATAAAAAGTCAGAGTTGCGAGTTATAAAGTCAGAATTATGAGTTATAATTTTAGAATTACGAGTCATAAAGTCGGAATTGCGAGTTATAAAGTTAAAAGTTAAAGATAAAAGTTGAAATTGTTTTTTGTGATCTTGTTTTTGTACTTCATATCTCGCAATTCTAACTTTATAACTGGAAATTCTGAGTTTTTATCTTGCAATTCTGACTTCATAACTCGTAATTCCAACTTTTATCTTGCAAATTCTAACTTTATTACTGCCAATTCTGACTTTTTATTTTGCAATTCTGACTTTATATCTCCCAATGTTGAGAATAAAGTCATAATTGTAAGATAAAAAAAATTGCAATAACCTTTTTTAATTTCTTATCTTTTTAACATCATATGATTGAAATAAGCTTCCATAGTAATCAGAATTAATTGTAAATGCAGGTTCATTTTAGTGAAGCAGTTTGTTCTTTATTTTATTTGGGTGTCTGAATTACTCAGGTGAACCAGTTCGTTCCAGTTCAGAACTCATTTCAAAGTTCGATTTATTAATTGATTCACTCAAAGAAACAAAAACAAAAAAAATATATATTTTATTAAGTGTAAATGCATTGTTTAAATTTAATATGACAAGATTTGTAAACTACACTTTTAATGCAACTTCTTCAACAGTGTCACATTTAAGTCATTTTCTTTGCCAATGTTCAGATGAAAAACACATCTGAACACTCAGAGAAAACATCTCACATCCACAAAACCACATTCGTTCATTCTTACAGTAATCATACTTCAGGTTTATTTCTGAATGGAAGTGATTTCTGGTAATTTTAATGTACCAAGACTGAATTCGACCACGCTAACTAACACAGGAGATGGAACATGGAGTTCTGCTGTAGAGCTGCACACAAAAGACACAATATTTCCTGACGCTGTAGTGGTAAAGCAGCGGTAATGAGTTCTAATGTGATGGAGACATGAATCGAAACCCTCCACTAGCCCACCCAAAACATCCTCAACAGCAGGCAGAGAAATAACCATTACTTGCATTGCAGCCACCAGTGATGAGTAATGATTTAATTTAGTTTGTTCTGGGTTTTTTAATGTGGAAAGAATGCAATGCGTCACATTGGATACTGCTTATATCAGTTATACAGAGGCCTTCAAGAGATACTTCAATAGTATCTGTGGGCAACTGTAATAAAGCACATTTTTCTAAATGAACACTGCAATGTAGGAGGCGGAAATAGGATTTGAGTAGCTTCATAATGTCTTCTTTAATACTTACAGTATTAGATATTTTCAAATTCTAAACAGAAAGACATTCGATATTCCTTCAAACAAATCTTCTGCCAGCTTATTTCCAATTATAGAGTAAATTTCATGAGATTTTTCTATCTATACTAGAACGCTAGTATTTTCACCAGCTGAAAAATGTTCAATTTCATTTTTGAAAATGTTTGCGAAAGTTACAATTCCGTACATGACCAGATTTGAAACTTTTGCCACGACACACTTGCCGGCGTCCGCTGAGAACCGAGAACTGCAGACAGACGAATACAATCAATTGTGCTTCAGGAAATCCAATTCACCGAATTCCTTAAGTTCAACCTGACCTGGCTCTTTTCACAGCACTCCAAGCGAATCTTATGATTTTCTATCCATCAAATGCTCTATCAATGCTTTCTTTGGCATATAAATGGCCTTTTTCAAGCAGCAGCAATCAAATACTCAGCTGGGATTCTGCTTGAACTAGTATTGTAAGTCGTTGAGATGTTTTATCAAACCAGTAGACACGCATCAGCAAACCAGACACCGACTGTCTCGGTTCATGACACCTTCGGGCTAAATTTAGCAGGATATTCAAGTAGAATATCACGACACATGATGACAGACAGCCTTGCAGAACCACAACATTAATTCCTTAACTTATAGTTCAGAATTCTTGTTGTATAGAGCATAAAAAGTGTTTGTTTTTAGTGGCAACTGGCCTTGACGACTCATTCATTAAAGCCAATGAAGGCAGAACAGACGGAAGCGCCTGAGTACTCAAAAACAAAGTGCTTTTAATCTTATGACCTCAGATTTTGCAAAGTCAAAATTTCTCTAGACTTCCACTGTGAGGAAACCCCCCTACAGCAGACTTCTGGATAACAAGATATTCAGTTGAAAGTGTACAGCCAGGGTGTGAGAAATCTCTTACTTCAAAAATGACAATTCTGTCACCATTTAGTCACCCTCAAGTAGTTCCAAACCTGTATGAATTTCATTGTTCTGCCAGTTTGTAACCAGGATGTTTTGGATCATCATTGACTTCCATGACTGATTTTACATCTGTTCTTTAATCCTATACTTAAACCAGTGAGTCTGTATTCACTTCAACTCTACAATTTATTAAATAATTGACTCTACATCTGTTCTGAACCTAAGAATGCTTATATGATTGAGTCTGTATTCATTTTAATCACTAGATTTTCTCAAATGACTGAACTCTAACGATTAAGTCTGAATTCAATCTGAACTCTACAGATATAGAATACGCATATGATTGAATCTGGATTAATTTTAAACTCTTACAATTTCCAAATGGTTGACTATATCTGTTTTGAATCTTAAACTTAAATAACAGAGTCTAGATTACTCTAGCTTTAACCTCTACAGATACTCAAATGATTAAGTCTGGATTCATTCTGAACTCTTCAGTTTATCAAATTCTTAAGACTACATCAGTTCTGTATCTCAAAATGCTCAAACTTCATGTTCCCGGACGACTGATTCTACATTTGTTCTAAATCCTATACTAAAAGCAGTGAGTCTGTATTTGCTTTCAACTCTACAGATTCTCAAATGATTGACTTTACATCTGTTCTGAACCTAAGCACTAAAATTGATCAAATGCTTAAGTTTACGTCTGTTATGAATCGTAAAATTCTTAAACTTCAGTTTTCCAAATGGTTGGCTCTACATCTGTTCTGAATTCAGTGCTTAAACAATTGAGTGTGGGTTTACTTCGAACTCTTCAATTTCTCAAACGATCGCCTCTACATCTGCTCTGAACATTAGAACACTGATGGTTGAGCCTGAGTTAACCCCTTAATGCTTCAATTTCTCAAACAATTGAGTCTACGTTTGTTCCGGACTTTCGAATTTTCACTTTGAACTCTTCACGATTGACTCTAAAAACTGAGAACCCTATACTCAAATATTCAAGTCTCGATTCATTCTAAACCATACCATTTCTCAAATGATTCACTCTATATGTGTTCTGAACACTATACTTCAATGATCATGCAGATTTAGTCTGAATTCTGAAATTTCTCAAACTATTGACCTTGTTCTGAGTCCCAGAATATGCAAACAATAGTCTAGATTCACTCCAAACTGTACAATTTCTTAAATGCCTGACTCTACATCTGAGTCAACAATTTATCAGACAAAACTTTGAAATAATGACATCCTTGACCCTAAATTGGTCCTGAACTCCAGAACTAGTTATCAGAGAATTTGCTCTCAATTAATTATAAACGATACACTACCTTAATACTCAATTGATTACTTAAATGATTGAGTATGGGTCCTTTTTGAACTCTTGAGTTCTCAAGACAGTTGTCTCTATATTAACTAATCTCAGTTAATTGGGTTGTGATCTAATTAGAACACATTCTCAGACATTCAAGATTCATTTTGAACTCTAGAGTTCACAAACATATGCTGTTTGGAGTAATAGATGTACCCACGTTCAAACACGCACACCCAGAAAGATCTTTTCAGAGCGTGGAATCGCCTGTGAACACTAAAAAAAACTTAAATTCACCCCATCTGAATGATTAATAAGGCCAGCAAATATTTTATCACAAATGCAGCGATTCTGAGGACTTGCGAGTTGTGCTCAGCACCAGATGGCATGAGCTGCTGAAGGTTTTTATCATGAATATAAAGGGAAAAAATGCTTGTGGAAGGAATTTAACTCCGCTCACCAGCAGAACGCGCTGAAAGTGCAGTGAAGTGGCTTTCTCCTCTTTCCTTCAGATGAATGAGCAGTTAGAATGAAACGACTCATCGGGCTAATCGAGAATGAGAGAGAAAAATGAGAGGAGAATGGAAGCCTCTAGAAGCTCCTTCATCAAAGTCCAGTTTGCACCACAATCCCATGGAAATTATAGCCAAGCTTATACAGACTTCCTGAAAAACCTAAAATAAATCCACATTATCATGTTTGGATAAATGAAAGTTCTTAAAAATACCTATCAACTGTTATGCACCCCAGTGACTGTCGTTTTATTGATGTAGCTCTCTTAGCTGAAAATGAAATGGCAGTTGAGGTCAGACCAGCAGGAATCTCATAACTCATATGATCATGATATGATTTGAATCGGTGTTTAAGCAGAAGCTCAGGAGTCAATCCTCGCTGTTTAAATACCCTTATCAATGCCCTAGAAGTGAAGACAAGAGGATTGTGGGCCGTGAAGGGCCAGCGGCGCTGACAGCAGGCAAATAACGGCTCAGTCCAGCCATCACCCCCCGAGATAAAAGCTGCCATTCAGAGAGACTGACACACCAAAGACTGTGAATTCAGCCATTCTAGTACCCTCCAATGTACAAAGGACTTAATTTATCATTCTTAGCAACCTCTAGACCAGTGGATCAAGACTTTCCTGGAGGACGTCCCACTAAGAACCACCTGATGAAAGCATAGTGTTGCTTAATTCATTATATTTCTATAATCATTTAATTAAATTACAGACATAATAATAAAAATAATAATTCTTATAATGAAAATGTTAATTTAAAATAAAAATTAAATAATAAAATGAATGCAATTAAATAAGATAATTAATTATATCTAAATTTCAAATATAAATAATGACAATATTAAAACACAAACCTAAAAAACAGTCAATTAATTTAATAATTTTGCAGCGCATATTGATATTCAAGTCATTGTTTTTGGAAGTTCCAATGAAATCTCTATAGTTGTCAATTCAACCAAAAATATTATTATTATTTAAAAATATTGATATTTTTAATGATGTCAAACGATTGTCATTAATCGCACCCAAAATAAAAATGTGTGCATTGTACTGTGTACAGTGTATATGTATATATATATATATATATATATATATATACATATGTATATGTCTGGATTCAATCTGAACTCTACAGATTGTCAAACAACTATGAACTTTAGAATACGCATATGATTGAGTCTGGATTAATTTTAAACTCTTACAATTTCCAAATGGTTGACTCTATATCTGTTTTGAATCTTAAACTTAAATAACAGAGTCTAGATTACACTAGCTTTAACCTCTACAGATACTCAAATGATTCAGTCTGGATTCATTCTTCAACTCTTCAGTTTATCAAATTCTTAAGACTACATCTGTTCTGTATCTCAAAATGCTCAAACTTCATGTTCCCGGACGACTGATTCTACATTTGTTCTAAATCATGCTAAAAGCAGTGAGTCTGCATTTGCTTTCAACTCTACAGATTCTCAAATGATTGACTTTACATCTGTTCTGAACCTAAGCACTACAAATTAAATAATAAAATGAATGCAATTAAATAAGATAATTAATTATATCTAAATTTCAAATATAAATAATGACAATA